>PYUH01000177.1:0-182414 GCA_016808085.1 Suaeda aralocaspica | reverse complement strand
GGGGGGGGGGGGGGGGGGGGGGGGAGTGTCCTGTGAATTTGTGAATGCTTATTCACATCAAGATCGTCCAAAAGTAGATTAGAGTTTTGCCTATAGGTTTTTACCTTTCTCTTAAAGGGCTTTTCTGATTACAGGATCTAGGGATATTTTTCTTTCATCAGTGATTGATTGATCTACAAATCTAGGAAACATGTTCGTTAAGGTATCTTAATTAAAAGACATGTTCTTGGAAGAGGTCTTGAAGATACAAAAAAATGGTGCAAATTTGGGTGCAAGTGAATGTGTGTTTTGCCGGATTTGTCAAGGTCTTTGTGCTATGTGTGGATTCCAAGAAGGTTAATAATTTTCGCATTATTAATTAGGATTAGATTTCAGCAATTATTAAGTTCGTTAGAATTTTATTAGGAATTAGTTGAAGGAAAAACCGTGTTTCATTTCCTTGCTGTGCACGGATTGTAATCCACATAACCTAGCTTGTTTCTAGTAAGATTAGGACAATGCTTTGTTCAATGAAAATCAGTTTTGAGATTTGAATGAAAACTGTTTTGTTTACCTTCAATTCTAGTGATTAATCTTATAAAGTTTATGAGGAGAGTCCACTTGTTTGGTTGAGAAGATCATACACAAACCCTAATTTGGTTGAGAAGATCATATAATCGTGAGTTCTAGTGAGTCTTACACAAGTTACAATCCATCAACTTGTGAGTTTTGTTGTTCAGCCATTTAAATCCACATCACAAAAGTTGGGTAAGGAATCTGATCAAATAGGTAAGGTGCAAGAACTCAAAACCATGAATAATACAAAATTGGATAGAGTATGGAAGTAGAGCAGCATCATCACCAAAGTTACAGGAGGAAAAATATAGAGAGAGAGATGAAGAAACAAAGAGAAAGACGTTTCTATTATTCCCTTGATGAATCTCAATATTTAAAGTTTTTAGTAAATAGTCATATTACTAAAGAACATAATGCTTACAAAAAACCAACTAATCCTAATAAGCTTCCCTAACAAAGGTCCTCCGACAAGTAGTACAAAAAGTTTTTACAAAAAAGAAGAAGAAGAAGAAGAAGAAGAAGAGAGATAAGATGACATAATGAAAGGGATCGAGGAGGAGGAGAAGATGAAAAGAAGGGAGAAAATTCCCTCAATACCTTCACCACCTACAACCATAGATGGATTTGATGAGAGGAAACACTGGAGCCATAGAAGCAACCATTTATTTCCCCGGTGGTCAAGTGACCTACAAACTAGGGTTTATACAATTTATGGTTTTACCAATTGGAAGTAACTAGAAGTAATTTACTTAAATAATTGAGGGTTTTTATTTGAAATGGAAATTGAAAGACTTGGTAAGATCCAATTTGAAGAAAAATTGTTTTTTATTTGGAAATTGACTCACATCTCCTCTAGTCACATGTAAACTAGGCACCCAAGCGATGCGCCTTACCAAGTTGGTGAGGGGGCTGAAAAACCTTTCTGTAAATGATTTTGTGAGTTTGTGTGCCTATATAATTCATTCAATCTTTTAAACAGCAAAACATAAGCAACTTATCTTATTGGAGATGATTACATAGAAGCATATAGAAATATTCAATAAACAAAGAACTTCATAACATATACTAGTGTTTCAACTGAACTTCAATTATCATACCCATCATAAATTAACACTCCAATTTGAAGTTATTTGAAATCAAACGTAAGTTTAATCCTACATCAATTTCATCTACAAGCATACAAGACCAATTAACTATACAAAGTCATTCATTTCAAAGAAGGTAGAAAAATTCCATAAGAAACAAAGCAAGTCTGGAGTCAAACCAATTGTACATTATAATTACAGCTAACCATCATTATTACAAAGTACATTAAGAGGATCCCAAGCATTTTGACAGCTATAAGCCTATAACCACATTAAATTATTTCAACCCAAAATTTACTTGACATGTTTTAACTTTTAACACATACATGCTTAATAAGACATAAAATTAATACCTTCGACAATCACTTTGGCCATATCTATTAATAAGGCATACCTTAAACACTCTTTGTAAGAGGCAATCGATGCACGAGTGTGTCTAGTATTTCGATAAAGCTTCCCCATCATTAGAAGCATGGGCAAGTTCCTTGCTTTGCTAGGGATTCCCTCCATCTGTTTTAAAAAATAAATAAATAAATATATCAATATTACATGCTAATTACAACTTATACCTACATACATATATTGAAAAGGAGACCATAACATCTAACCTATTAATCTAAAATTGACTATTGTAACAAAAATTAAATGATCACTACCAACACCCTTTAATATATTGGGCATACCCCAATTAATTACATAAAAATCCAAAAGCCTCCTTGCATTTCAACCAACACATTTTGATCCTATGGGTCACATCCCCGTTCAATTCACATATGTTTCAAATAAAAATAAAATCAAAACTAGAAATTCAACTGATCCACAAGGAATATCACCTTTCACTTTAGCACATTGTCTTTCTATATTTATAAATACATTATGTGAGTGTCAGACCTCCAAAGAATCATATAATTAATCAAAAAATTTTTGAAAAAAAGGGCATTATCCCCTACATGCCATCCCTCTCTTTTTGTTTGTTAACTATTAATTATACGTAACACCATAATTCTTTTTAATTAAGGCATTGTCTCGACAATGAGTCTTTTCATTTACAAGCACATAGAAATACCTCCAAGAGTGCAATTTTGTTCTCATTCAACGCAGCAAAACAAGATGAAATTTTGAATTTGACCTGCCACATAAAAATTAGAAATCAAGGGGTTTAGAAAAAATTAATGTAGCAAGCTAGACGTCAATTGCAGATAACATGAAGTTTTAACTATTCGGCAAATAGGATAAAGAAGGGAAATAGTTTCTACCTCATTTTCATTAAATGTTGAAATATTGAGAGTGCTTGGAGAAGGAGACCTGTTTGTTGTAGATAAAGAACTTCTTAATGTAGCAACATTTTGCTTGGGGTTGATCTTCTGATGTTGTAATGCTTGTTTATATGTATTCTGTCCCACCAAATAATAATTAAGGTAATTAAGTTTTTAACAAACTATGATCAACTAAAAGCAAGTTTGTGCTTATGTTGCCAATTGTGCTGGCATATATAGGGAAAAAGAGTGATATCTATGTTGGAGTATGTCCTTCAAACAAGTGCACAACTCTAATTAATAATTTAAGTGTAATCGGAATGGACTTTGATTAATTAGTTTAAATTAAGTTATCAATATGTTTAGTTGGAAATCGCTATTGATTAAGTCAATTGGGCTTACGACTTAATTTAATCTGATCCTATAGGACGCACAAATGTATATGTACCGAACCTTAATAAGTGATTGGGCCAAGCTAATTAGCCTAAAGGGCCAATTATGTTTGAGGAAGCTAGGGAGAACAGTATCGCACCTTAATAAGTAATTGGGCCAAGCTAATTAGCCAAAAGGGCTAATTATGTTTGAGGAAGCTAGGAAGAATAAGTCTTCCATGAGTGTAGCTAACTAATTAGGTTTAAGGGTCATACTATCATTAAATAAGAAGAGAATATTGACAAAACCCTAATGAGAATAAAGTACTTCGCGTGAGTCTAATATTGCTTTCTCATAGATTGCTTCCTCCCAATAATTACCATTGACATTAGAATTGAGAAAAGAAAGTGCATTCTTTTCTTCCATTGAACTAAGATGTCAAACTCACGGGTTTGGTCGGTTTGTGTGATAGCCATTAGAGGAGCTTTACTTAAGGTTCTAAGGAGTTATGTAACTCGTTCGTATTAACATCAACAAGGCACACGTCAAAGGTATATCATTCTATGCATTAGGTTCATGATTAATATGTGTATGGATCCGTTTTTGATGTGTTTCCGCAAATTTTATTTACATCAATATCTAACAATCTAGATAAATCTATCTTATTATACTTTTACCATGCAGTAAATTTTGTTCTAATTTTCGTCAGCACAAAAAACAATTATATGTCCCAAATTATTTGGGACTAGGTTTTGTTGTTGTTGTGACAATTATAAATATTAGGACAAGAAAAATCATGATATGCCCCAAATTATTCGGGACTAGGCTTTGTTGTTGGTGTGAAAATTGACAATATTAAGTGTCCAAGTTTTGTCTTCCATACTACAACAGTGTCGGTTGCAAGAGCACTTACATTATTTATACCTTTATTCTACCTCAAACTTTGTTTCAAAAAATAAATAAAACAATGATCAAGAGGTTGAACTAATCTATAACTATATGCTAAAACAGCCATGTTGAAGTCATTCCTACCTCAAAAGCTGCATTTTTATATTGTGTTCGAATTAATGTTTTGTAAAAAAATAACAAAATAAAAGCTTATAACCATAGTTTATTATTTACTTGAGTTTACTACTACTCAAGCAAATAGTCAGTATGGAACTACTCCATAAAATTAATATAATAACAATGTATAGGAAAACTTCACAAAATAAACCCCACCTTTCATCGATTAACCTTTTAACGACCAACCTTTGATTTATTCAATTTTGAACCCACCTTTGGGCCTTATTTTCCAATTTTGGACCAAGTAACCGGTATCTTGCTGAATTGGTTAGTAATTTCTATTTTGCTTTACGTTAAGGTGTTGACTTCCTTCATTAAATCATCTTCTCCATCCCACCATCTCCTCCATCTTCGTCATTCAATATTCTCTTTCTCCCTTTTGCACATCATCACTCCTCTCCTCGAACCACTCTTTCTTCCCACTGCGAACAAACGGTCCTAACATTCTCTTTTCTTGTCTTCCTTCATTAAATCATCTTCTCCATCCTACCATCACCTTCATCTGCGTCTCAGTATTCTCTTTCTCCCTCTTGCACATCATTACTCCTCTCCTCGAACCACTCTTTCTTTCCACTGCCACCAAACAGTCCTAACATTCTCTTTTCTTGTCTCTTCTTTTTAATTTAATCCACTACAACCCTTCTCTCTTTCATGATGGGATCTTTAGATCCGTAAGTAAGGTTATGTAGTGTAACATAACATAACATCATTTAATTTAATTAATTTACACAAATCAGAACTCTATTTTCTAATCAGCATTTTAGCCTATTAGCTACTGATTATAGCTTTCTTGATTATAGCTTGCTTATTTACACTATTTGTTTTTTACTTTCTTTTACTTTGAATTTTCACTTCATTTAATTTGGGGAGCAAATTCAAAGGAAGGGGTTAAAGTTTAGATCTTTTTTAAGCGTATACGGAGTATATTGTTTGGATCGATCCAAGTTGCTTACTTGATAAATTATTCAACGTATCTCTATCCTTATTCCCCTCAACTAGGAGTATTTGGGCACTTGGGGTTGGTCAATCAATCAACTAATCAAAGCCTTAATTTCATAAATGGGGCCAGCTACATGAACCAAAACGATCATTCCATGTGGTCGACCACATGAATTTTCCTCCTCCACCCCTTGCGATCAATTTAAAAGTTTCATATATTTTCTAACACTTTCTGGCCAAATCATTTTCGGTCTCCCCCTACCTCATTTGAGATCTCCCTTATCATACTCCTCTACTCTTCGCACCGGTGCTCCTTGAGGTCTACGTCTCACATGTCCGAAACAACGCAGGTGATTTTCCCTAAGGTTGCGTGCAATGTCTGCATCACCAACTTTCTTGCGGATAACTTCATTTCTGATTCTACCCCTTTGAACATTCCCATATACCCATCTCAACATTCACATCTTCGTAACCCCTACCTTTTGGATGAGCTCCTTCTTAGAAGCCCAACAGTATGTGCCATAGAGCAACACTGGACTTATGGTCTTATGACAATCTTGTAGATATGTTAGGGTCACACAACACTCCCGTGGCTGCTCTCCATTTAAGCCACACAAACTTAATCCTGAGGGCCACATCTTGTTCAATATCTCCATTGTTTTGAATAATTGACCCAAGATGTTTAAAATATTCCTTCATGTCCAGAGCTTTCCATCCAACCTCACCATAGCATCAGTTGCCTCTGTGTCCCAAGCGACATTCCACATATTTCATATACGTGTCTTACTCCAACTTAGCTTAAATCCTCTAGATTCCAACATTTGCCTCCATTGCTCTATTCTGACATTAACTCCATCTTTAGTTTCACCCACCAATACGATATCATCTACAAACAACATGCACCACGATACCCCATCTTCGACTGACCTTGTAACTTTGTCTATAACCATTGCAAAAAGAAAAGGGCTTAACGTCGATCCACCAAGCATCTTCGACACTTGTTATAGGGAAGTTTTTTGTCAATCCACCACAAGGTCTCACATTTGTGGGCACATCTTGATACATATCTTAAATAGATCAATATACTTTTGTGGGATATCTTTCTTTAACATTGCCCACCAAAGTACATCTCTTGGAACCTTATCATATACCTTCTCTAGATCAATACATTGCCTTACAGAACTTCATCATTTGTCTCACAAATGTATTGCTTCCATAGTGGATCTCCCAAGCATAAAACCGAATCAATTTTCGGAGATGCTTGTGCATGCCCTTAACTTGTGTTCAATCACCCTTTCCCATAACTTCATAGTGTGGCTCATAAGCTTGATCCCTTGATAGTTGATGTGAATTTTCGTGTGAATAAAAACCCACAAGGATAGTGAAACTAAATTCTCGAATTTCTAAACGCCTAGCCACCAAAATCCTTGAATTTAGGTTGATTAATTAGTCTTCGATTAAAGCCTAATCACCCTTAAAGCCATTAATCAATCCCCAAAGGAGTATAAAGGATTCGTTCCACCAACTCACAATTAATTTCGAAATTTTTGTTTTAAAAACACAAAGAGAACTTCCATAAACTTCTAAAACTGATTTGTTACAATTGTAATTAAGTCTATTTATAGCATAACCATCAACTAAAATCCTAACAAACATCTAACAAACCTAACAAACTCTAAACACACTAAAAACAACTAACAAACACAAAAAAACACGCCCAAACCCCATCCTTATCCACAAACGGATAAGAACAAACTAACTTATCACAAGTTGTTCATAATCTCCTAATAAACCCTAACTAATTCAGGAATCTATTCTAACAAACTAACAAGCAAGATAACCATCAATTAACCACCAAAAAACACAAAAATTCCAAAAAGCTCAAGACTTCAAGAAAATGCTCAAAAAACAAGCCACAAGCTCATCTCATTTTTGGGCCAATTTCAAAGAAATGTTTTCAATCTTCAAGAAACCTTTTAAGATCTAATATCTTAATCAAGAAACCTTCAAAAAGTCATTTCCCATGTCAAGCAACAAAAACAATAATGCCTGAAATAAGAAAAACCCTAGCAAGAGCGGTGGGAAAAAACCCATAGGCAAAACCAACTTATTCCCCTAATTCCACCAATCCTTCACTTGATTTGCGCACCACCTAGGTTTATATTGATCATTCACCTTTTCAATCCTTGCTCTAACCTGTGCATGTAATTTCTGCATGTACTAAACTTTGGCTAAAGCATTTTTATGAACCAACTTACCAATATCAATGAAATCAATTGGTAGCTTTGGATTAACTCCATAAACAACCTCAAATGGTGAATGCTTGGTAGCATAAGTAGATGACCTGCTATAAGCAAACTCAAATCCGAATCTTTCTTAGTCTTGCTAACTAATCCACGCAACAACAAACCCGGAGTTCTATTTGTAACTTCAGTTTGCCCATCAATTTGAGGATGGTAAGAATTATTGAAGAGCGATTTTGTTCCAACCAACTTCCACAAAGACTTCCAAAAGTAACTCATGAATTTTGTGTCCCTGTCACTCACAATTGTCTTAGTAATTCCATGAAGTCTCACAACATCCTTGAAACACAAATCTGTCTTATAGAAAGGTGTAAAATGAGATATCTTTGAAAATTTGTCCACCACAACCATAATAGAATCTTTGCTTTTTGCAATTCTACGCAATCCAACAATGAAATCCATACAGACATCCTCTTAAGGACCTTCGGGAACAGGTAATGGAGTATATATAATGACCCTGATGAAAAGAAGCCTTGGCCTTTTGACAAATAGCACATTGAGATATAATAGCTTCAACATCAGCAATCATCTTAGGCCAATAAAAATGTTCTTGCAACATGCTCAAAGTTTTAGAATTATTAAAGTGTCCGCAAGTCCTCCACCATGTCCCTCTCTGACAAATAATTCCCTAACTGAAAACTTAGACACACATAACTGATTACCCTTGAATAAGAACCCATCATGCATCACAAAAGAACCCACAACACCATTGTCCATTTGTTGTAGTATAGAACCGAAATTACCATCATGCTCATAATATGTTTTGATCATGTCTAAACCGAGCAACTTACAATTTAAAACACTAATAAGAGCATACATCCTTGAAAGACCATCTGCCACCACATTAGACTTGTCTTCCTTATATTTTGATAAAAAGTTAAAAAAAACTGTAGAAATTCCACCCACTTGGCATGTCTAGGACTTAACTTCTTCTGGCCATTAATGTGCTTCAGTGCTTCATGATCAGAATGTAGAATGAAGTGATTAGGTCTCAGATAATAACTCCAATGAACAAGAGCTCTAACAATTGCATAAAACTCCTTATCATATGTAGAATAATTCAACCTGGCTACATTCAACTTCTCACTGAAAAAAGCAATAGGCCTCTTCCCTTAAACCAATACTGCACCAATCCCTACATTGCTTGCATCAGTAAAATAACCCCTATCATCCAGCAAGAATAGGCGTGTGGCAAAGCAACTCTTTGATCCTTTCAAAAGCTTTATCCGCATCCTTAGTCCACTCAAAAGGCTTATCCTTCTTAATGCATTCAATATAGGAGCAACAATAGATGAAAAGTTCTTAACAAACCTCCTGTAAAACAAAGCCAATCCATGAAAAGCACAAACTTCTGTGATGTTGGTTGGTGTTAGCCAAGTTTTAATTGCTTAAACCTTTGACAGATCAACAGACAGCCCATCTTTCAAAACCACATAACCCAAAAACATCACACTGCTCACCATAAAGTAACACTTCTCCAGCTTCCCATAAAGCTTTTGTTGCCTCAGAGTTTCAGAAACCCTTCTTAGCTGTTGTAGATGATCTGCATTGCTTCTACTATAAACCAGTATATCATCTAAGTAAACAACAACAAACTTACACAGGTATGGTTTTAAATCTCATTCATGAGCCTAATAAAAGTGCTAGGAGCATTAGTAAGACCAAAAGGCATAACTAACCACTCATAGAGACCCAATTTAGTCTTGAAAGTTGTCTTCCACTCATCACCTTTCCTCATTCAAATTTGATGATACCCATTTCACAAATCAATCTTAGAAAACGCATGTGAACCATATAATTTATCAAGTAAATCATCTAACCTTGGAATTGGGAATTTGTATTTGATGGTGATATTGTTCACTGCTCTAGAATCAATACACGTCCTCCATGAGCCATCCTTCTTAGGAACAATCAATGTAGGCACTGCACAAGAACTCATGCTCTCCCTCACATATCTACATTACATTAGCTCTTTAATCTACCATTGAATCTCCTTTGTTTCCTCTGAATTGCATCTACAAACTGGCTTGTAAGGAATTTGAGCCCCAGGAACAAGATCTACTTCATGCTCAATACCCCTTATAGGAGGCAACACTGGTGGTAGATCATCAGGAAGGAAACAGATATGCAATTTCACTCAACAAAGGTTGTAAAATACGTGGGATTGAAAGAGAATCCTCCTTTACATCCTTAGCCATGAGAACAAACACTGTTTCACACGCATTCAATTCCCTTTTTACCTCCTTCGGATTCGTCAAAAACAGTCCTTTCTTGTTCTCCACATTCACTTGCTTTTAGGCATTCACAATCTTCAGAGGTTTCAGTGCAAGTAGCTTATCAATAGTTAGAACAATCTTGAGCATCTCCTTTATTCTTATAATGTGGAATCAAGGTGCTCTTCCAACAATCCTCTCGGATCTTACAAGTCATCCAAACCTTGCTAAATAACTCCTTCCCACAATCAATACCAACCTTACCCACCTCCACAACTCCACGGTAAACCATCATGACCAACTTCTTTACTAGATTGCATCTTCTTTAGTGCAGTCTCCACCTCTACTCTCCTGATCCTCCGCACATATTTGATGTTAAATTCCTTTGTACTCACAACCGTGACTGCCATTAAACAATTCATCGAAGTACCTTTACCAACTGTCTTTTATGTACTCAGCTTGAACCAAAACCTTTTGGTTCTTATCTTTAACACACTTTACCATGCCTATAGCCTTCCTCTCCTCTTGTAAACGCTTTGCCATGCTATAAATTTCTTCTTCTCCCTCTATAGAGTCTAAACTTTAATAGAACTTCCAAAATCTAAAATTCCCAAAACTCATTTGTTGATTTTTGGGATTAGTGTTTTGGGGATTTTTACAAGCTTGTCCCATCTAAAAACCCCCTTATCTCTCCTCTATGAAAAGGGCAAACATGGCGTCATCTTTTGTTTGAAGTTTTGATCTTTGAGAACTAAGATTGCGGGATTTCACTTTTCAACTTGAACTTGCTATTGGGAAGCTGTCAAACGTGTACTTCAGCAAAACACAAGAAACTGAAATTGGGGTTTCACCAAATATGACTTTTTAGGATATTATTATTCTTCTTCATTTGTGTTCTTCAAGTTGTATCAATTTTTTGTTTTATGCATTGATATGGAAATATAATCATTTACAATTCTGTAAAATACAAATTCATCATTCAAAATTGGGCATGGCACCACACTAATCTAGAACCCTATAACACTATCTCATTCAAAACTGTAACACAAGATATTTAAATGTTAATAGCGTTCCAATAAAACTTACAATTGCTCTACGATATTCCCTAGCCCGAAACAGTGTATCACCGAGAAGAAGCTGCAACAAACAACAACAAACTCAGAGTTGCTTACTGCATCAATTGAAGCCCATACATTGCAAAAATAAATATAAATAATTAGAAAAAAAATGGTAGAAGTTAAATCAATACCAAATTTTCGGCCTTAACGTTAGAATTACTTTCAGAGCTTACAGCTGAAGAAGAAACAAGAAAATGACCCTGAAAAAATAATTAAGAGCCAGAAATCAAGATTAAAAACATATAAATGTAAACAAAAAAAGAAAGAAAAAAAAAAGATGAAAAGAATTACGAGGAACTCAGCGGAGTTGTAGAGGCCGTGATCGAGAAGAGTAGCCATATGATCTTTCAGGGAATCCATGAGAAGAGGAAAAGCCGACAGGAGGGGAAGATGGAAGTTTTTTTTTTTTTAACAGTAGAGGGAGATGGAAGTTTAAACACTTCCGTAGCAGACTAGCAACCAAAATCTTGACAAAAGGTCTATTCTACGAAAACCCAATATACGGTATATATATGGGTGTGGCCGTGTACGTTTGGGTTAACCCAATTAGATATGGATCATTTTAGTTTACGTTAATTTCGGTCGTTTTTTCAGTTTGGTTCAGTCCAATTCAGTTCAAGTCATTTTTGGGAGCAGGTTAAAACAGTTTGTTCTAAGTTCGTGAACAATTCAATTCAGTCCTCAACCATCTTGGTTAAATCAACTTCACTTTTATCTCAAACGTATCAAAGAAAACCAACTTAAAAAGATGTCGCGGTCTTTTTTGGGTTAATGTCGGGCTATTTCATATTCTCCTGAACAACTTAGTCACTTTGAATGAAATCTAAAAAATATGTGATAAAACATCCTTGTGAAATTTGAAGATATATTTTAGATCTATCACAATAAACAAATTAAGAAAAAATGTGGGGTTTGGCGTAATTGAAATTCAAAATAAAAGTTTAGTTATTACTTTGTAAGGAGTATATTTGAAATATTTAATGGTTGCTCACATTGATTCTAACGTACAATGTGTCAAATTAGTTAATTTTAAAAGCAACTTATTAAGATTTATATTATAACAAGATAAAGTGAATTTTATTTTTACATAATATTGGGTTTTGGATTATTTTAATTCACTCTCAATTCGTTCAGGTTAGGTCTAGTCAATTGATCAAACAGATTGCTTGATGTTCTGTTCAATTCATCTTGGTTTGATGTTTTCTCGGGTTTTATTCAAATCAATTTCAAATACGATTATGAAAATTGTTTTGTTCGTAGCATATAATTATTGTACATGTATTTTTTTTTTTTTTAGTCGTAGTTCAAATATATAAGTAGGGACGATCCTGAAATAAGTCGTAAAACACTTATTTATTGTTAATTTGGTTTTTGATATTTGGAATCGTTTATACTACATTTCAATGTGAATCTAGTAATTATTTGTATTCTATTAGTGTGTTACTATCTAAATAGATAGTCTGGTTGATTGTATTTTTAAAGGGAAGCAGAAGTTGTTGATTTGTTTTTTTTTTATTGCTATTGTTAACACAACTTTTGTAATCTTGTACATTCTTCTTACATTTGTCACCATCAATGACTACAAATAGAGGAAATTTATAATCGATATATTAAAGCAAGCCATAAATAATGTCACCATTGTACGCATGACATTTACCCAAGAAATTTATTCAAACCTAATTCTAAAATGACATCATCATAGTTATAACCTTATAATTCCTAATATAAGTTGAGTTGTAAATTAATTTCTTTGTTTTCCCAATGAATGGGTAAATATTAAAACTCTTAGGGCCTGTTAAACTTCAGCTGAAAATAGCTAAAATGAACTGAATTGAATTAAACTGAACTGAACTGAATAGATTAAAGCTGAACTGAAAGTTTTCATTATGGATTAATAATTGTTAATTATGGATTATTGATTTTTAACTATTGATTATTGTTTTTTAACTATTGAAATTTAATTAATTATGATTATTGATGTTTAACTATAATTTTTATGGATTGACTATGACTATTGATTTTTGACTATGGGTTATTAGTGATTTTTAACTAATAATTTTGATATCAAGTCACTAATAATTATTAAGCAAAAAAAATTTTGTTAGTGGGGGTAGTTTATATTTTATGAAATAAAAATTAGTAATACATTTTCATATTTTTGTGAATGGTAATACACCTATGTGGCATAATAATATTTTTGTAACCTTATATTTTTGTTTCATTTGCTGAATGGTAGTTTCATAATATATTTTTTCGTGAAAATTATAAACTAATAAATAAATAAATATGTATATATAATAAGAAAATGATGATTAATGTTTCAAAAATATACTATGAACACACTAATATATTATGAAAAAAATAAAGTCAAGTACAAAATGATGATTAAAAAGATAATAAAAAAAATAATAATAATATTAACATATATACACGAAAAATTAAGAAAACAATATTATAACCAAAATGAAAACAATATTATAACCAAAATAATATATATATATATGAACAAATAATAATATGAACTAATAATATTATGAACATATACTATTAGGAACAAATTAATTAGCAAATAATAATTAGAAAAAAAAAAAGAAGAGTTGAGTTGACCTGAGTTGAATGGAGCCGAGCTAAACTGATTGGAGCTGAGCAAAGTTGAGCTGAATTGATTTTAAGCAAAAGTAAACAGACTCTTATTAAGCCAAATAATGAAAAAATTAACTTAAATTTACATAATGCCCTATTTTTCATGAATGTCCAAAAGATAGTGATAGAGTATAAAACCAATTCCTGGGCCTCAAACATCAGCTTAAGTTTTTGGTTAAGATGGTCCTCTAATATGGTATCAGCGCCAATATGACATAAAGGCCACAGGTTCAAATCTCATCCAACCTTCCCTTTCTAAGTGGAATTATTAAGCGCATGGTATGAGGGGGGCCATGCTGCATCCACACTTCAAACCCAACGGACTCTTGTATACAAGGGCGTGATAGAGGATAAAACCAATTGTTGAGCCTCAACCATCAGGTTGAGCTGGTCCTCTAATAGATAGCATTGACAATGATATCTTTTATTCTATCAAAAATACATAATTACATACTTTCTTTTTTACATCGTATCTGATGTACATCATTACATGTCAAGTAGGGGTGTGCAAAACCGGAAATCAGAAATTTTCCGATCCGGAAATTCGGATATCCGGATTTTCGGAACCAACAAAATTGATTCCGTATCCGTTCCGGAAAAACCGGAATTCCGGAAATTCGGTTATCCGGAAAAACCGGATCGGAAATCCGGATATCCGGTTCCGAATTATATACTAGAATTTTCTCTAAAATTTACACATATACCCTTAAAAACCGGATCGGAAATCCGGAAAAATTCGGAAAAATCCGGAAAACCGGAATTCCGGATTTTGTTTTCCTTAAAAATCCGGAATCCGATTTTTTAAAAATCAATTCCGTATCCGATCCGGTTTCCGGTTTAAAAAACCGGATATCCGATCCGGTTTTTCCGGTTTTCACAAATCTTAATCGGAATTCCGATTTTTCGGAACGGAATCGGAAAATTTCGGACCGGAAATTCGGAACCATAAAATCTTGCACACCCCTAATGTCAAGAATTAGCTATACTAACAAACTATCAAAATAGTTATAAGATCCATGCATAGCGCATGATTAATAAAATATTACTACAAACAAAGTAAAATAACCCCTATCATCCAGCAACCAAAGACCACAGTTGATTACAACATAGGGAATTTGCTACATCTCTGCATTCCTCCTCTAGCGACACCTCCTCCTCTCTATGCCTCCTTTTCATCTCCAACTTTTAGCCATTCTGGATGTGTGTGAGCTCAAACTTCTCAATTTCTTGTTCCGTAAAATAAATGGAAGAAAGCAGTTAGTGAGTGCCATAAAATACTTTAGTTTGCCCAAGTCAATACCAACCCCCCTTTACACAATAAGAGATAGATGCACTAGTAAAAAAATGGCTATTAGTAACGCCTCGTTAGCATCGTTTGTAAGAAAAACGATACTAATAGGTCTATATTAGTATCGTTTCTAATAAAAACGACACTAATATGTCTCCATCAGTATCGTTTTTACAAAAACGATACTAATAGGTCACCCATTAGTATCGTTTTTAAAACAAATAATGAGGCTATCGCACACCTATCAAAAATAAAACAAACAACTCTAACTGATGTAGCTAGGGAAGTAGGGAACGAATCCACAGGGAAGCAATAATTAAATCTATTAGTTCTAAAAAGTTTAAACTGTGTAAAGGGCCTTTGAATGTTGGGTTATGACTAAAAAGTTAACTAATGCTAGGATTGAATCGATTAAGGAAATAAATTTATGACTAAGCCTAGGACATCGGTTCACCATAGATTAACAAATAAATTGCACACAATTAATTAATCAATAGATTATCAATTTCCTTGAATTAAGGTTCACTAATTCTCTCGAATCTAGTCTCCTTCAAAACTCCTCTAATGGCTCTTGCTCACTTAAACTCGTTTTGCCTATTATCCCTATGATCTAATTGTGGTAATCTTACCTCTCAGCATCGATTTCAACAATATCAAACTAACAATTAAACCTGGCCAGTATTTAACTGAAAGAAATAAAAGTTGACAGCAGGAATTCAAGAACATTAATAGCCAAACTAACAATTATGAGCAAAACATCAAAATCAATCCATGGATCCCATAGTCCTAGAAAGAATACTACTCACTCATATTTAAAAATACAAAAACAAAATGAAAAATTAAAATCCTAAACATGATTAAACTAAACAAATTAACAATAATCAAGAAACTAAATTTAAGCATGAAACTAATAAAACTAAAAGCATAAATTAAAACTAATACTAAACATTAATAAAGAACAAGAATTGAGATTGAATAAAACCTAGATATTATTGATTGTATGATTGATAAGAGTTCCACACTTAGAGAGAATTTTTTTACTAAACTCGGGTTTGTAAAATAATAAAGACGTCATTTTCCTTAGGAGTACAAAAAACATTAAGTACTTAGGCTAAACAAGGAGAAAAACCGCGGAAAAAGCCTTCGCAGTCGCCCGCCCGAAGGAGTCCGGGCGAGCAACCCTCACCTGAGTGGTTGGCTTCGACTCGAGTGGTTGGCTGTCTTGGCCTCGCTTCTTGGTTTTTGCTCGTTCTTCCTTAATTACTTCTTCTATTCTTCATTTAGCACTCCTAATCCTTAGTAAAGCTTTTCAAATGACTTCAACTCCTCACTAACTTCTTCAAGTGCTTTAAAAGGCTCGAAAAACAACGATAAATCATCGATTCCTGCAAAAACTTATAAAAGCACAATAAACACTCGAAACAACAAAAGTTAGTAGAAATGGCTCAAAAGTGCCGTATTAGAGCTAAAAATCAATCGGGATCGGGGGTAAAATATATGTCAAATATCAACTTATCAAACTCCCCCAAGCCAAACCTTTGCTTGTCCTCAAGCAAACAACTAAGCAAACAATGACTTCACCCCTTTAACTTTGCAAAACATAATCAACTCCAGCAATTCCGAGTATGCAAGTTCCTCAACCAACCCATGAAAATCCCTTGACCGCCATCCAATTAAATCAAAATCAATAAGCCAAACATGTAAGAAATAGAAGTCGATGACTAGAGTAGCTCATTCGGTGTCACTTCACACATAAAATTAAGCATAAATAATGAAGCTCACCTTTAATCCCAAATAAGAATGCAAATGCAATAAGTGTTTGAATGCAAATTTTGAGAACCCAAACCCACATCTCACACCTCATGCAAGTGTTTAAGGGTAGTCACTCAATCCTAATATGAAAGTCGACTTGAAATGCAAGTAATACTCACTAGCTTTGGCAATTGACTCACTTCACAAGAACTAAAAACATGCACATGCCGATCAAAAAGGTCTTTATAAACTTGTAATAATGTGGCTAGGGTGATGGGTAGGATAGAATTTCGGATAATGTGGTGGTGAATGCAGGTTATACGCATATAACAATCAAAGATCATAATCAACATCTCCAACATCAAACCAATTCTCATAGAATCACATCACACCATAAAAACTTTAAACTAACTAATGTAGCTAGGGAAGTAGGAAACGAATCCACAGGGAAGCAATTAAATCTATTAGTTCTAAAAAGTTTAAACTGTGTAAAGGGCCTTTGAATGTTGGGTTATGACTAAAAAGTTAACTAATGCTAGGATTGAATCGATTAAGGAAATAAATTTATAACTAAGCCTAGGACATCGGTTCACCATAGATTAACAAATGAATTGCACACAATTAATTAATTAATAGATTATCAATTTCCTTGAATTAAGGTTCACTAACTCTCTCGAATCTAGTCTCCTTCAAAACTCCTCTAATGGCTCTCGCTCACTTAGACTCGTTTTGCCTATTGTCCCTATGATCTAATTGTGGTAATCTTACCTCTCGGCATCGATTTCAACAATATCAAACTAACAATTAAACCTGGCCAGTATTTAACTGAAAGAAATAAAAGTTGACAGCATGAATTCAAGAACATTAATAGCCAAACTAATAATTATGAGCAAAACATCAAAATCAATCCATGGATCCCCTAGTCCTAGAAAGGGTACTACTCACTCATAATTAAAAACACAAAAACTAAATCAATGATAGAAATTAAAATCCTAAACATGATTAAACTAAACAAATTAACAATAATCAAGAAACTAAATTTAAGCATGAAACTAATAAAACTAAAAGCATAAATTAAAACTAATGCTAAACATTAATAAAGAACAAGAATTGAGATTGAATAAAACTTGAATTATATTGATTGTATAATTGAAAAGATTTCCACACGTAGAGAGAATTTTTTTACTAAACTAGGTTTTGTAAAATAATAAAGACGTCATTTTCCTTAAGAGTACAAAAAAATTAAGTGACTTAGGCTAAACAAGGAGAAAAACCGCGGAAAAAGCCTTTGGAGCCGCCCGCCCGAGGGGTCCGGGCGAGCAACCCTCACCCGGCGGTTAGCTTCGACCTGAGCGGGTGGCTTTCTTGGCCTCGCTTCTTGGTTTTTGCTCGTTCTTCCTTAATTACTTCTTTAATTCTTCATTTAGCACTCTTAATCCTCAGTAAAGCTTTCCAAATGACTCCAACTCCTCACTAACTTCTTCAAGTGCTTTAAAAGGCTAGGAAAACAATGATAAATCATCGCTTCCTATAAAATCTTATGAAAAGTACAACAAACACTCGAAACAGAAAAAAATAGTAGAAATGTCTCAAAAGAGCCGTATTAGAGCTAAAAATCAATAGAGATCGGGGGTAAATTACATGTCAAATATCAACTTATCAATAAACGATATGAATGCTTCTTTATTAGTATCATTTCTACACGAAACGATACTAATAGAAGCTTCAAAAAAAACAACACGGAGCTTTTATATCGTTTTCAATAAAAAACGATGCTAATGGGAGTTTGGGACCCCTAAAAAAAATCAAGTCTCTCACTCTTATTTCTCATATTTGTTTCACTCCCAACTCTCTCAGATTCTTACTCTTCACCAAACCATCTCGTCTCTTCTCAACTCTCTCAGATTCTCATTTCTCATATCTGTTTTCTCGTTTTTTTTATTTGAATTGGGTGTTTGGTGTGATAACTAGGGTTTATTGATTGGGTTTTTGGTGGGATAACTAGGTTTTATGATTGGGTTTTTGGAGTGGTTAGGGTTTTCGAATTAGAGGTTTTGGTGGTTAGGGTTTTCGATTTGAAGGTTTTAATTTAGGGTTTTTGTGATTATGGTCTTCGAATTGCTTTTTCTAGAGGTTAGGGTATTCGATTGAAGGTTTTAATTTAGGGTTTTTGTGGTTAGGGTATTCGAATTAAGAAGTGAATACAGTTTAGTAGATCCAGAGTTGTATAAAGTAGCAGATAAAGATGATCCTGAAGCTTTGCTTGAAGGTGTTGCCATGGCTGGACTTGTTGGCGTTCTTCGTCAACTCGGTGACTTAACTGACTTAGTTTCTTCTTTAACTCGCTTTTTTTTTTTTTGAAAATTTGATTTTTGAATGATGTTGAAGAATTTTGAATGAATTTTTTTTTTTGTGTGATTATGTTATTGTCTTGTTTTTTGTTTTGAATTTGGTGAATTGATGAGGTAAGTGAGATCTGCTTTGCGTTTTTGTTGACTTAGAATGCAATTTTTGTTTTAATTTTTAATTTAATTTAATTTATGCTGATTTTGGATGTTGCTTTGATTTGAATTGTTGTTTTTGTTAACTTTGTTGAATTTGATTGTTTCAGTAAATGGAAGTGCTTTGATTTTACGGTGTACTTTTTGGTGTATGCTATTGTAGGATGTTGCGTTCAATCTACTTTTTACCCTTTAGCTGTTTAAAATGTCATTTTTCTTGGTGCTTTTCTTTGGGCTGCTCCTTCTTTTCTTATTGCATTTTCCTCTACCTTTTCTCAGGTTTCATTTTTTTTCTTTCTTTTATATTAATTATTATATATTTTCTGTCTACAATATATACTAATATTATGGATATGGTTAATAAAAGGTTGCAGTATCAAGAGCACTAAAAGGTTTCATTTTTTTCTTTCTTTTCTCTCACTTCACCACCACAATCAAACCCCATCACCACAATCACTTCACCAACAACGTCAGCAACATAACACACAATTCGAATATCCCCAATCTCCAAGCTACGGTTTAGATTCGAACTGTTTTTCAATTGGTAATACAATTTCTTCAGTAGTTTAATATGTCTATCGATTTGTGAGAAGTAGGTGTGGTCTGTGTTCAGATTCGAACTGGTGTTCATTGAATCAAATTCGCTGTGTTTGTTTTTGCTGTGGAATATGGGACTATTTACTGAGTTATCTTTGATGTAGTTATCGATTTGTGAAGGTCGTTGCCTTTCGATTAGTGTCCTTGATTATGTGTATTGTAACTATTGTGTTTAGTACCTAGCGGAAAGTGGAAACAAAGCATTTCATTCCTCTTAGTTGGTGATGATTATTGTTATTCATCTTGTGATTTCTATTCTTACCTATGTGGACTTCCTTACTTAAAATTGGGTATGTGAAAGAGATGTGGTGTCTAGGATGCTACAAGGATAGTTTAATGTAGTCATGTTATATGTAATTATGTATGCACCTTTGTGAATATCCCCAGATTATTTTAATTTCAATTGGTATTTTTCAATCGGTTTATGTAGTTTGTTCAATCTAAGCTTCGGCGTAAACCATTTTAGTGCCGTTATTGAAGCTGCTTCTATGCTTGCCGTGTTTTCACGAACATGCTGTTTCTCTCATTTCAATGACTGTTTTTAATTCAGTTGATCAGTTGATTGCCTGTTGATATTTCCTGTTCACTTAATGATTTGATAACTACTACTCCTACATTATTGTTTGACCTAAACATGCCTCAGGTTTCTATTTGTTATGTTGTGATAGGATGAGCGTATATTTTCTTTTTCCGATCTTATTTTAGAGGAATGTGTGTGACCAATCTACGTTGCTAATGAATTTGTTACCTATCCTTCTGCAGTGATTCTATCTCTGCCTAACAGTGTCATTGCTTTAGTATTTTCAGCAAAATAATAGAGTTCAGATAAGAAGTCTTCCAAGGTAAGCTTGTAGTTTTGTTTTCTTCAGCATTGTGTAGTTTTGGTTTCCTTTTGTTAGCTGAATGCATCGCTTAATTCTGAAGCTGTGTAGAAGTTGCTAGTCTTGATTATAGGCAACCTTCTGCCTTGATAATTCTAAGGAACTGTTTTTGAGCTAGGGTTCAAATATCCCTAATTTCGAAGCTAGGGTTCAAATTCTAAGGAGGAAACTCGTGAACTGTTTTTCAATTGGTAATTCAATTTCTTCAGTAAACTCGTGATTATTTTAATTTCGATAGTTATTTTAATTTGTATGAATCTGAAGCTCGTGAACTGTTTTTCAATTGGTATTTACATTGATATTGTTGTTTCTACTGGAACATTGCAAGAGGGGAGGGTGAATTGCTGTGTGGAACTTGTATGCGGAATCTAAACTATTTTGAGCTAATTAAAGAGTGCGAGTGATATTTATACGAGAAAAACTTCCTTGGCCCAAAGGAAGAAAACTCCACTTCTATTATAGGCCTGTAATAACTTTTACAACCTAAATTCTCCAATTTCACTCGTCAGTTCCTGTAAGAACTTGATTCTCAATTCTCACTCTTTATCTCTCATTTCACTTTCTCTTTTTCTCCACTCTTCTCTCGTTCTCACACTTCTCTTTTTCTCTCTGATCCTTGAGCGGCTCTATCAATTGAATCATTCGTATCACAACTCAATACAGACTCTAATACATTGAAAGCTCTTGTAAACTGGACTGGAACATCAATTAAAACTTAGACTCGTATGAATGCTCAAGTGTGTTCTCTGATGTTCTGCACTTCTTCTTCTGAAATTCTTGGAGTATTTATAGAGTGATTCTGCCTTGTAAACTTCAGCCTTAGCCCACGTTCTTTGATCGCCCATAACTCCATGACTCCTTCCATCATCCCACGTAATTAGATCAAGAAAATAGGATTTTGACTTGATGTTCCTAGGGTATGCACCACATATTTTATCAAGTAGGAACTTAATGTTAGGTAATCCAACAACAAGTTCCTTAGATCTAAGTTTATCAAGTAAGTGGAGACTAGCATGTCCAACACGTTTATGCCAAAGTAGAGGATCATCCTCAATCACACTTAAACAAGAGAATGTACTCTTAGGAACTTCATGTAAATCAACGATATAGGTGTTCCCTTTGCGTTTTCCTTCAAGTACAACTTGATTAGTGTGATTGTTGACGATTTGACAATGGTCATTAGTAAAACAAACAGAATTTCCTTTATCACAGAATTGGGAGATGCTAAATAAGTTATGTTTAAGACCATCAACAAGAAAAACATTATCTATTGCATGGGAACTTGACTTACCAACCTTACCTAAGGCAACTATGTTACCTTTTTGATTATTACCAAACGTCACCGTTCCCCCTGAGTAGGCTGCCAGTGAGAGAAATTTAGATTTGTCACCTGTCATGTGCTTGGAACAACCGCTGTCGAGGTACCACGTGTTGTTCCCCCTCACTAGCACCTGCAATACAGATTAGATGTTAGGTGTAGGAACCTAGGTTTCCGTGGGTTCCTTTTTAGACACATCATCATTTAGTTTTTCAATCCATGTCTGTTTTATGTGTCTAGCATTTACATCTAAACTGGAGTTCCGTTTGGAACACTGGCCTTTTAGATGAGCCGTGTTCCCACAGAACGTACACACTTTGCTACTTGGAAGTTCCACATATTTATTCTGCTTTCCCACTTTCTTTTTATAATTAAAACCAAGACCTTCAGTCCTTTTTGTTTGGGCATTTAGAATCCATGCACTACAAGATAACAACTATTTTGCGACGGACAAATTCCGTCGCAAACTTAGCACATTCCGTCGCAAAATCCAATTTGCGACGGAATTCCGTCGCTAAATCCAATTTGCGACGGAATTCCGTCGCTAAATTTTTTGTCGCAAATTTCTAAATTTGCGACGGAATTTCCGTCACAAAAAAGTTGCAACGGAACTATTGAAGTTTGCGACGGAAAATTCCCTCGCAAATTTGCAACTGAAAACTAGTAGAAAAACAGTTTATTAGTATCGTTTTTTATGACCTATTTGTATCGTTCTTGTAAAACGATACAAATAGACAGTCTATTAGTATTTTTTTTTTTTACAAAAACGATACTAATAGTGGTTTTTTAAATATAAAAAAATAGCTATTAGTATCGTTTGTTTTTAAAAAACGATACTAATAGCGATTTTTGAAAAAAAAAAAAAAATAAAATCACAATTGTAATGCAGGAATAATACTAATAACCAAAAATTAAAATTATTATAACAAATACTATATTAAGGTAGCTCATAAAACAGCTCCAAAAACTATACATCAAACAAACAAAATAAAACTCAGCAAACTATGCATATTGACGCAAGCCCGTCACGAACAGGTTTGTGTTCCTATACATAACAATTCCACTCTTTCCCTTTCTTATCTCTTGCAGATGTGTTCTATTGCTTATTGAGGCAAGCCTACAAACTGCGAGGACAACACCAGCCGCTACAAGTAAGCAACCGATTATGAAAGACATAGTTGCCACACCAGAAAAGTCTGCGAGAGGCAATACTAGATATCAAATTCAACTCAGACCAATGCGTTTTTGTTATTTCAAACATAATCAAAGATAACAAAATTAGATATGAACGCCCCAGCTTAAGGCCATTAACTCATCAAATAGCATTTAATCTAAAAGAAAAAGGGTAGTTTATTTACATCCCACATAACATAAACATTTTGTAACCAGTCTTGCAGCAGCTTTGAGAATCATATATACAACAAATATAACCAATTAAGTCTGAGTACCCCAACTAACATAGAATAAGGCTGTTGCGGGTAAGGATTGTGAATAACTTTGTTAAGTAGAGCACCGAAACATGGTTCAACAAATCAGAACAGAGCCAAAGGGAGTACAAGTCAATTATATGCTATGCTACACTAGGAAACATATGTGCAATGATTAATATCATAACTTCCTATGATAAATTTCTTGAGCTCCAATACAATGGAAAAGCAACATAATGAAAGGTAAAGGAAACAAATATTTATCTAACCTTGAAAGGTCCATTATCAGTTCTAAAAAGGGAGTTTTTCAGAAAGTTAGTAACATCTTAATGCAGGAGCAACATCTTGTTTTATAAAAGCAACTACATCGCAGATAAAAGCAACCAATACCAGCCAAAACTTCACAGATAAAAGCAACTGCATCCAACACAGCCAACACACCAAAACTGCCACAAAACAGCAAAACAGACCCAACACAACACAACTGCAGCAGCACAAATAAAAGCAACCAGAAAAGAAGCTCCCAAACTGCAAAGCAACACAACCACACCCCAAATTCAACTGCACCAGAACAACAGCAAAAAAATTTCACACTGCAATAAAAACTGTTGTTCTCACACATCAGAACACCCCTAACCACAAAAACAGCAACGATACAAAATAGCAGCCACAACTGCAGTCACAGCAACCAACCATAGCAGCTCACCTGCAGACTGCTGCACTGCAGTCTCACTGCAAGGTTGCAAAGCACAACAGTACAACTACTGCACAACTCAGCCTAGCCTGACTGCCACAAAACTATCATGAAGGGTCTAAAATAGCAACACAAACACAAATCCACCAAACCTCCACAACTACAACCAACCAAAACAAAACTGCAGGTTTGAGAAACAGATTGCACAACCTGCTAAAACCAGCATACAACCAAAATATCAGTTAATTCCATCAATAACCATCCACCTAGCATTTTCTATTCTTGCTATACACGACATCAAAAATTATTAAAGTAGGCAGGCAAGTAAATCAGGGTGGTGAAAATTGAAAATTGAAACTCGACGGATAAAAATCATAAATCAACACGCATCAAGTGTATTAGACTTTAACTCTTGTCTTCCTCCTTTAAAGTTCCAATATGATGCCATTAAGAAAAAAACAACACCCATACAGCAACATTCATCGCACTTACAAGACAATCTGGGCATAATAGCAGCAAGCCATAAAAAGGGTAATTATATCATGTCAAGAGATACATACAACGCAAGCTAAAACCACAGCTAGAGCAAATGCTGATGCACCCGCTCCTTCTTGCAGACCAATTGCCACAGCAAGAGCTGTTACACCTGCTGAATGTGATGACGGCATGCCACCAGAACTCAGCATCCTTTTAGAGTCCCATTTCTTTTCTTTGTACCTGCAAATTTTATTTTAAAGAGGTTATTATCAAGCGGACAATAAAGGAGAGAAAACAAACAAAGTTGCTTAAATCACACAATTTCATATAAACTCATCCATCTGTAGATAATATGCTGGAATTTCAATAAAAATAAATAATAAAAAATAAAACCCTGCTCAACTCCTATAAACATCAATTCTCAGCATCAAGATTCGTTGCCAAATAAAATTACTTTCAAAAGACGGTGTTTCATTTTACGTCCTCTTTACTCAACTAGACCATGAGAGTTTCAGGATGATAGTGCCTAGAAATGGAATTAATAACTCCAAAAATTCTCAAATTAAAAACTGAAAACCCTAAAAAAATCAACAAACACTCAAATTACAATCAATAACAGCCTATGAGTAACAGAAAATGCATAATAATAAAAAATCGCAAGTAAATCAACAATAAATTCAAATCATGAACAAAACCCTAAAATTCGAAGATAATTTGCGTAATTGAACTAATATTAACTTAATCAAAGTTAAAATCTAACCTTCATATTTTCCACAAATCAGCATTTGAAGTGCTTGAAATCATACAATTTCGCATAAAATCGCATGAAAAATTGACGAATTAGCTCCGATAAATTGAAAACATTCAAAATAATTTAAACCTCAAGTGTTTAAACCTAAAATCCTACAAAGGAATTTAAACATTCATAATAATTTAAACAATCAAAATAATTAACGCATGAAAATACTTCGCAATTTCAAACCTAAAAAACCGACAAACGAATTTAAACCTCAAGTGTTTGATTCGAAGATTCGCTCAGCCATATATATATTGTAGCCGCCGTTGGAGGTGAAAACAAAGGTGAAGGAGAAGAAGAAGTTGACGCTGCCATTGAAGGTGCAAAGATGAAGAGTGAATCGCAAATTTAGTTGCAATGATTGGGAAAAATTACCCCTAAGCAGAATTGACGAATTGAAAGTGAGGCAAATTGAAAGTGAGGCGAATTGAGGAAATGAAACGAAAGTGAGAGATTCATAGACGGCAAGAAGACGCTAAGTTCGAAGGAGAAGGGTTTTTGGGCGCAAAGTAGAAGAAGAAGGGAGAAGGGCTTTTGTGAGAGACTTTTTTCGCGACAAAATAATAAAAGGGTTTGTCGCTTTTTGCGAGGGAATTTTGCGACGGAATTAATTCCGCGCAAATTCGCGACGGCTTATTCCCTCGCAAATACAAAATCCCGTCGCAAAAATCAATTGGTCATTTGATTTGGTTTGTCATTTTTTTTGCGACGGATATTTCCGTCGCAAACAAGCAAAATTCCGTCGCAAACTTGCGACGGAAAGAAATCCGTCGCAAACTTTTAATTTGCGACGGAATTTATTTCCGTCGCAAAAATCCGTCGCTATTTTGCCGATTTCTTGTAGTGATGTTGGAACTTTATGTTGACCATCATTTTTATTTCTTAAATTCGTGAGTTCCATTTTAACATTATCAAGTTCCTTCATAAGTTCCTTGACGACTGAATCATTTAGTGTTCCTTCAGTGGAACTCTCGTTTAGATTTGTCAACTTGTAGCAATTTAGTTCCATAGTGACTTGACTAAGTTCCTTTTGAAGTTTTTCAACTTTTACCTTTAAATTCGTATTTTCATCTAATAAGTCAAAATATCTTTTCTCAGTTTCAGTTCTATTTAACCTTAGCCAATCACTGTGTTCCTTACGAGTTTTAAGAGCCTTTTCACATTCGTTTTTTACTCGTAATACATTAGTCCAGTTTTTGTGAAATTTCAGTACTAGATCTATTAATTCATGTTTAGAGAAAGCATTAAGAAGATCAGAATTGGATATACCTCGTTAGCGAGTTCCTCGTGGACCTCGTTCCTATCGATTCTGGCCATCAAGGATATGTAGGGAACTTCTTCGTCAAGTTGTTCTTCTTCATCTTCTCCGCTTTCAGAATCTCCCCAGGCTGCTACCATTGCTTTCCTTACATCATTCTTGGAATAAGAAGGTTTGTAGAATTTTTCTTTGACTTGTTCCTTCTTCTTCTTGACATACTCCTTGCTCTTGGACTTCCCCTTTTCTGTATCCCATAGGGACAGTCTTTGATGAAGTGTTATGAGGATCCACACTTATGGCACACAAATTCCCTTTTGTTGCTCGTGAATTTTCTGCCCGTGTTCCTATAGGAACTTCGATTTTTGTTGGGAGCCCTTTAGAATCTTCTGACCAGCAACGCTGCCTCATCATCATCTTCTACGAATTCGTCACTTTCAGCTCTCAAGGCCAGCACTTTGCTTCTGGAGCTCTCACCAATTCCTCCAAGATGCAATTCATGGGTCAGCAAGGAACCAACAGGTTGTTCAATATTGAACTTCATGAAATCCTTTGTTTCCATGAGTGCAGTAACCTTGGCTCTCCATCTTTCATCTGTGGTAGACTCCTCAGCACTTTCCTAACCTGTTCATTAGTAGGTATATCTTTTCCAAGAGAAGAAAGCTCATTGGTGATGTTAGTAAAATGTGTAAGCATATCTTGTACTAACTCTCTAGGTAACATTTCAAAACATTCATATTTAGACATCAACAAATCAATTTTAGATCGTTTTACTTCACTAGTTCCTTCATGAGTTATTTGTAATAATTCCCATATTTGTTTAGCGATTTTCCACCCCATGACACGATTGTGTTCATGTGGTCCAACACCACAATGTAACAATTTGATAGCACAAGCATTGATTTCCATTTTTTCAAAAATTTCTTTTTCGTATTCAGAAATCAATTTAGGAACTACATCATTGTTTGAGTTAGTTTTTGTTACCTCATAGTCGCCTACTTCAATTACACGCCAAACCTAGTAATTTTCAGCCTTGATGAAGATTCCATTCGATTCTTCCAGTACGTGTAGAATTTCCCATCAATCATAGGTGGTCTTTGAGTTGAGTAACCTTCCTCCAATTTCTCGTGAGTGTTCATCTTTAGGATCCCTCTTCAAGGTTGCTTGATTTTCCCGAGTTCCTGCTCTGATGCCAACTGTTGTTTCTACTGGAACACTGCAAGAGGGGGGGGGTGAATTGCTGTGTGGAACTTGTATGCGGAATTTATACTATTTTGAGCGAATTAAAGAGTGCGAGTGATATTTATACGAGAAAAACTTCCTTGGCCCAAAGGAATAAAACTCCACTTCTATTATAGGCCTGTAATAACTTTTACAACCTAAATTCTCTAATTTCACTCGTCAGTTCCTGTAGGAACTTGATTCTCAATTCTCACTCTTTATCTCTAGTTTCTCTTTCTCTTTTTCTCCACTCTTCTCTCGTTCTCACACTTCTCTTTTTCTCACAGATTACAACTCAATACAGACTCTAATACATTGAAAGCTCTTGTAAACTGGACTAGAACATCAATTAAAACTTGGACTCGTATGAATGCTCAAGTGTGTTCTCTGATGTTCTGCACTTCTTTTGAAATTCTTGGAGTATTTATAGAGTGATTCTGCCTTGTAAACTTCAGCCTTAGACCACGTTCTTTGATCGCCCATAACTCCATGACTCCTTCCATCATCCCACGTAATTAGACCAAGAAAATAGGATTTTGACTTGACTAATTTTACTGTTTATTCTTCCCCATGATCCAATGATTTTATTCCTATAATCTAGGATTCTTAACAATATTATTTGACTTATTAAAAACCCTAGATGCCGTTTTATTCTTCAACAAAATCAGTCAAATATTTTATTTTCCTAATGTAAAGAAAAATATTATTATTACCTAAATTATATCATAAATTAACCTAGACTTATTTGTGGGATAGATTTGTTTTAACCTCTAGATATGATGTTCCAACCAGTTTTGAGACTCCAATGTATTTACAAAGATCCTAGAAAATTACTCTCATAATCTTCTTGGAAATTCTCTTCTCTTCATCAAGATACTTCGTCGGACGATGACCCACTTTGATGGTGATTAGTTTTCTAGAATAAGAGAAAGCTACAGGTACAGGTGGGCATAATCAATAAGAGAACGACTTCCCCTTGAACATTTCCCTCTATGTTCAGTTTGACCTAGGAATCAGCGCCTTCATGTAGGAAGTGAGTGGTGTATCCCTTACCTTAGTCGTCTTTAACTCTTAAATTCAAGTTAAAATAAATCGGCATTTAGTGACAATCTTTCTTTTAAAATAAAACCGACTTAAACTTACTCCTTAGACCGCCTTAGTGTAAAAACCTTTATCTCGTGGTATTCAATCCTTACTTGCCCTTACTAGTAGCCTAGTGAGCCTTGTATGGTTTATCTTTGGTAGCCACTTCAACAGGCTATCAAATTTTGACGCCATTGCCGGGGATGAAACGATTTTTCATTAAGTAGTTTTCTATTTGTGAGATTTTTGTGATAATACCAACTTCCTTCCTTATTTTGCATACTTGTCATTGCTAGCTTTATTCTAGCATACGCTGATCACAAGGAACTCCTACCACGCCATTTATTTCGGAAATTGAAAAACATTTACGTGGTTTAAGGAGAATTGTTCACGAATTTGGTGAAACTTGTAAAAGGAGGAAACTTATTTGAATCCGATTCCATAACTGAGCATTCAGATATGTCTGAGGAAACATTACCACAGAAGTTTCTCAGGGACTTTGGCTACTCTGAGGCCTTCGAATTGCGTAGTGGGATTTCATTACACGCTACGACCGCAAACAACCATGATTTCAGTCCTTACTTGATCCGTATGATCAAGGATGCTCAATACGGGGGAAATCCCACCGAATGCCCTTTTGCGCATTTGGATAACTTCCTCGAGTTATGTTTCATGGTGAAACATAACATTGTAACCCCGGAGTTCATTTGCATGCATATGTTTCAGTTTTCACGGAGGGATAAAGCTAAATTTTTGTTCCGATCATTACCTGAGGGATCGCTCAAAACATGAGACGATGTTACCAAGGCTTTCTTGGAAAAATATTGTCCTCCTGAGAAAACCTCAGAACTTAGGCAATAAGTCTCTAATTTCGCCCAAGACGACGATGAAACCTTGGTTGAGGCATGGGAAGGTTTCAAGGACATCTTGCGTTCATGCCCTCACCACGGTTTTAGTGAATGGTTGGTGTTCATGAGTTTCTACGATGGTCTTCTGCCTAGCTCAGAGGTTAACTTTGATGCCGGGGGTGGAGGTCAGCTGAAAATGTTACCCTTGAACAAGGTTCAAGTAGCTATTGAGGAGGTTTCCAAGAACTCTGCTTGGCATTCCGATAGGAGACTTCTAGTGAGGAAAAGCGTCGCTAAAACTGATGATTTTTCAGGCGCCTAACTCCAAAATTGACCTCCTGGCCCTACAACTAGAAAAAGCGCTCTTCGCTGCTTCTAGTACTCCTTCACAAGTAATGTCTTGTGAAACCAGTGGAGGTCATGACCACACGTCTTCTATCGGAATTTCCACTATGGAAACGATAACCTATTCTCAAGGCTATAAAATAATCAAGGTTGGAACCCCCAACATAATTCAAACTACAATATGGGAGGTGGTTCACAATCAAACTTTCAACGACCACCCCCTCAGCAACAACCCGGCATATATCAGCCTTTCGGCTATAACCAGGGGGGCCGTCTCAACCTCGCCCTCCTTATCCCCCCCCTTCAAAAATCGGTGTTAGAACATGCGTTGGAATCATTTATGAACCAACAAACTAAAGCTAACGTCGATAATGTGAGGAGGGTAGGTGATCTCGCCACCTCTGTTCATAAACTTCAAGCTCACAATAAAATGATTGAGTCTTAACTCTCTCAAATTGCTCAACACGTTGCTACCTCTACTCCTAACTCCGGAACTTAGTTTCCTGGGAAAACTGTTGTAAACCTAAGGGAGCAAGTGATGTGAATTTTCGTATGAATTTAAAAACTCACAAAGGTAAGACTAAACTCATAAATTTCTAAAGGCTAAGCCACCGAAATTCTTGAATTTAGGTTGATTAACTAGTCTTTGTTTAAAGCCTAAGCACCCTCAAAGCCACTAATTAATCTCACAAGAGTATATAGGAATTAACCACCAACTCAACAAAATTTTCGAACTTTTGTTTTAGAGTAAACAAACAAACTTTTTTTTTATTAAACTCAATCTGATTTTTACAAGCTAATTTTGAGACTATTTATAGCAATAATCATAAACAAAAATCCTAACTAAAAGAGCTAAAATACACGCATAAATACCCTAAAAATCACCCCCCTTAAGACTCCAACATGACTCATAAGATAAGATTGCCACATCATCACTACATCTTCATCTTATCTTGCTAACAAACTCTAACAAACTTATCTAAACAAGAAAATATCATAACAAACTTCTCAACAACCTAATAAACAAGATAATAAAAAAATTACAAACATAAATACATAAAAAATTAAAGAACCCAAAACCAAATAAAATCGTCGAAAATTTGCGTCCAAGAATGTGCTTCCATTTTTGCGCATTTTCAAGATTTTGCTTCAAATCTTCAAGAAACCTTTTAAGATCCAATCTTTTAATCAAGAAACCTTCAAGAAGTCATTTCCCATGTCTTTAAGGCTGTAAAAGATGAACAAGACTCACCAAGAAATAAAAGACTCAATGCCTAAAATGAGAAAAACCCTAGCAAATGCAGTGGGAAAAAACCCATAGGCAAAAACCATCTTGTTCCCCAAAATCCACCATTCTTTCCTTGATTTGTGTGCCACCCTAGGTGTGTGTGATCATACACACGCGAATCCCAACCATTGATGCACCCATATGGCTTGTATCCCCATATGCTATTAGTTCACCTATGGTTGCATCCTTGCCATTCACATTCAAACCTTCGAAGTTGATTGCATCCTTGTCAATCTTGTCATTATTGTTCAAATTGATTACATTCTGAATCTTGTCATTGATGCTTGGATCAGCAAGCTAAGGCCATCAATCTTAGATATGGAAAAGAGTATGATGGCCCGGTTATGGTTGAAAGTTACCAAAAAAATGGTGAAGGGGGTGCCCCGGTTCTCGATGATGCTAACTTTAAAGTCGAATTAAGCCCGACCAATCAAAGAACTAGCAACAAGGCACTCTCGATAAATTCAGAAAAGGAGCAAGCTAAGGCTCCTTTGAAACCTCATGTTCTGTCACGTACTCCCCTTCCCCCAAAGGGTGGTGGAACATAAGCTTAACGAGAAATTTGCTAAATTTCTCGAAGTCATGAAAGGACTTCAAGTAAACATTCCCTTTTTGCATGTCATGTCGTAAATGCCGGCATATGCAAAATTTCTCAAAGAGCTCTTATCAAATAAGAGTCACCTTGAGGAAAGTGCCACTATCTCACTTCCTATGGAAGTAAGTGCTATTCTCCAAAACAAATTGCCGGGAAAACTTGGTGATCTCGGAAGTTTTTCGATTCTGGTAAAAATTGGCGATTTGGAACCTAAGAATGCACTTTGTGATCTTGGTGCTAGTGTTAGCTTGATGCCTCTTTCTATGGCTAAAAAGCTGAATTATGAGGATATGAAACGTACTAGGATGTCAATTCAACTAGCCGATCGCTCGATTAGATTACCATTGGGCATTTTAGAGGATGTCCCGGTCCAAGTTGGACGTGACTTTGTTCCATGTGACTTTGTCATTATGAAGATGGAGGAGGATGCTCGTGTTCCTCTTATCTTAGGCCATTTCATTCTTGAAAACTGGCGGAGTTGTTATTGATGTAAAAGATGGGCAGTTAATGACTTTGAATGTCGGTAATGAGAAAATTACTTTTTCTTTCACCAAAACCTTGAAAGTACGCATGATGGGCGAGATCCATCGCATCGATATTCTAGGTGATTGTGTTGATTCCTTCCGAGTAATGGAGGAAGTAGATGACCCTTTGAAAACTCTTATAACCAATGAAGAGCTTCTAGAGGCCGACAAGGCTAAGGGGTATAAGCTTATCCTTGACCGAACCCCGGTGCATATAACAAATGTGTTCGAAGTCCTATTTATCCATGGACAAGAGGATTGTGCTACACCTCCTCCAGAAGTAGAACTCAAACCCTTTCCTTCTCTTTTAAAATACGCTTTTTTAGATGAGAAAGGGTCTTGTCCGGTCATAATCAATGCTAAACTTGATGCCACTTCGATCGATAGATTGCTTTGTGTACTACGGAAATATCGACGTGTTATTGGTTACACCATTGTAGACATAAAGGGAGTGATCCCCCCTTTATGAATGCATCGAATTCTTCTTGATGATGCCAATGCTTCATCAATTGAGCATCAAAGAATATTGAATCCGAATATGAAAGAAGTGGTGCGAGGCGAAGTGCTCAAACTACTTTAGGCCGACATCATCTTCCTAATTTCTGATAGTAGGTGGGTGAGCCCGGTCCAAGTTGTGCCTAAAAAACGAGCCATGACTATTGTGAAGAATGACAAAGGAGAATTGATCTCTACTAGATCGGTTACCGGGTGGAGTATGTGCATAGATTATCGCAAACTTAATAAAGCCACTCGGAAAGACCATTTTCCTCTGCCATTTATTGATCAAGTTCTAGAGCGTTTAGTTGGACATTCTCATTATTGTTTTCTTGATGGGTATTCTAGTTTTTTCCAAATCCCGATTAATCCCGAGGATCAGGAGAAAACTACCTTTGCTTGTCCTTTTGGCACCTTTGCTTATTGAAGGATGCCTTTTGGCCTTTGTAATGCCCTATCTACATTTCAAAGATGTATGATGGCCATTTTTTCTGATATGCTTGAATCATCCATCAAGGTGTTTATGGATGACTTTTCGGTTGGAGTATCTCGTCTTTTGATCAATGCCTATCTAATCTTGTTCTAGTATTAGAATGATGTCAAAAGACGAACTTAGTCTTAAACTGGGAAGAATCTCACTTCATGGTTGAAGAGGGCATAGTGCTTGGTTATGTCATCATAAAACGTGGCATTGAGGTGGATAGAGCTAAGATTGAGGTATTTGAACGCTTACCCCCTCCTGTAAATGTCAAGGGGGTGAGAAGTTTTTTGGCACATGCGGGTTTCTACCGCCGCTTCATCAAAGGCTTCTCCAAAGTCGATAAACCCCTCAGTCAGCTCCTCCTTAAGGATGCCCCATTTGAGTTCACTTAAGACTGCCTTATAGCATTTGTTCAGCTTAAGGCGGCCTTAATTTCTTCCCCCATGATACAAGCTCTCGATTGGACTCTTCCTTTCGAGCTTATGTGTGATGCTTCGGACTTTTCCGTTGGAATTGTTCTCGGCCAACGGAAAGATGGGAAGCTGCATGCCATTTACTATACAAGTAAAACTCTTGATATGGCACAACGGAATTATAGTACCACCGAGAAGGAACTTCTAGCCACTGTTCACGCTATGGAGAAGTTCCGATCATACTTAGTTGGGTCTAAGGTCATTGTTTTTACTGATCATTCAGCTTTGAAATACCTTCTCTCTAAGAAGGATGCAAAACCTAGACTTATACAATGGATCTTGCTCCTACAAGACTTTGATCTTGAAATCCGTGACAAATGTGGGGCGAAAAATGTAGTAGCGGATCACCTATCACGCTTACCTTTAGTTGAGGGGGATGAGATCACTCCTGTGGATGACTCATTCCTCGATGAGCAACTAATGGCAGCTATAGCTTCTCCTACCCTTGGTTTGCGGATTATGCAAACTACCTATGTGCCTAGGTTATTCCGCTTGATTGTTCTTACCAACAACGGCGAACATTCATGCATGATGTTCGGAACTACTATTGGGATGATCCTTTATTGTTCAAAAGAGGAGTTGATGGCCTCTTTCACGTTGTATTCCCGAGTCGAAAATTCCGAGTGTCATTTATATGTGTCATTCGTCCCCTTGTGGCGGTCACATGGGTTCTGACAAAACCTTGGCAAAGGTTTTGAAAAGTGGTTTCTTTTGGCCTAACATGTTTAGAGGTGTGTGTTCCTTTGTGAAATAATGTGACCGGTGTCAACGCATCGGAAATCTTACGAGAAGGCATGAAATGCCCCTAAACAACATTCTAGAATTGGAAATATTTGATATTTGGGGGATGGAATTCATGGGGCCTTTTTCAATCTCCTTTGGAAACCAATATATATTGGTTGCTGCGGATTATGTATCAAAATGGGTGGAATCTATTGCTTAACCTACCAATGACTCAAAGGTGGTTATTAAGCTTTTCAAGGATGTCATTTTTTCGAGGTTCGGAGTAGCTCGGGGTGTTATTAGTGATGGGGGGTCGCACTTTGCAAAGCATTCCCACCAAAACCTCCTTGCTAAGTAAGCGGTTAAGCATAAGGTTTCCTTGTCTTATCACCCCCAAACAAATGGGCAAGCCGAGATCTCTAATCGGGAGATCAAAGCTATCCTTAAGAAGACTATCGATAGTTCACAAAGCTTTCCGATGCCTTATGGGCCTATCGGACTACTTTCAAAACTCCTATAGGCACGACTTTCTATAAACTTGTTTACGGGAAGTCATGTCATATGCCTGTTGAGTTAGAACACCGTGCATATTTGGCGATTTAAACGCTAAATTTGGATCTCCAATGTGTCGGTGAAAAGAGGATTTTAGATCTCCATGCCTTTGAGGAGATACGATTAGATGCTTGTGAGAACTCTCGTATTTATAAAATCCGTACCAAGGCATATCATGATAAACATATCATAAAAAGGGATTTCAAGGTGGGTGACAAGGTCCTTTTATTCAATTCGCGTTTAAGATTGTTTCCGGACAAGCTTAAATCGCATTGGAGTGGTCCGGTTGTTATTCGCTAAGTCTTCCCTTATGGCTAAGTGGAGATTTGTAATGACGGGAAGGAACCTTTCAAGGTCAACGGTCAACGTTTGAAACTATACCTTGATGGCTCCCCTATAGAAACTTATTTGGTTGTGCACCTAGATGACTTAGACGTAACCTCAATTACGCCTTAGTTTCTGTTTCTAGGTGTTGCGTTAGGCTCAGAACTTTAAACAAGCGCTCACGGGAGGCACCCCGGGTTACATGTATATATTTTTGGAACTCTTGATGATTGAGTTCATTTAGTACTTTTTCCAGCTCTTCTAGCATTTTAAAGTAGTTTTTTTGTACTCATTTTGAGGCATTTTTGCGCCCCATTCTTGCTTTTGAGCTTATTCACCCTGGGGCATATTCTTTGAGGTTTTTGTGAAGTTTTGGTTGAGAAATTGAGGTCAAATAAGTGTCATACTTCATATGAGGCAAGAGTTGGTGACTTTTGGGCTTTTTCGAGATTTTATCACCCCGAGTCACCCCTTAAGTGATTTTATAAAAACCGACTCCTCCTTTATTTCACTTGGCATTGACTTGAAACTTATGAGGCCTACCTTAGGTCTTGTTTTTGCTCATAAGTCCATTGGGGTTCATTTTTGACCCTTAATTGCTATTTTTGGGAAACATCATCCCGAGATGCATATGGGGCACCCCAGACCTGGTAAGTCGTGCTAACATTTCATACTTGTCCATATGGAAGGCTCTTAAAACTCACTTGACCTCTTTTTGGCCTATGGTACGTTTTAGGAATGATGATGATGATGTTTTTTTTTTTTTTTTTGGAAATTTTGCTGCTTAGCAGCCTCCCTTTCACCATGTACAGTCTTAGAGCCCGCTACTATAATGTAGCGGCGGTAGGCCTAACGATAACATTTTCAGAGGCTACTGCCTTATTTTGAAGAAAACGAGAAAAAAGGGGGGTAGCAGCCGCTCCTGTAGCTTAGCGCCCGCTAGGGGTAGCGCCCGCTACCTATTTTGATTAAAGTTTCCAGAAGCCAGCGACTTCATTTGGAATAAGTGAAGAGAGGGGGTAGCGCCCTCTCCTGCAAAGTAGCGCCCGCTACATCTAGCGTCTGCTACCCTTGTGTAGCGCCCGCTATGCTATCGTTTTATGCAGAATACATCAGAGAAATGAGCATCTTTAATCTCATATTTCTAGTTTGCATCTCACGTTGTATTTTCTCTCACCAAAACACACTCTCATTCCTCCTTCCCCCATAAAAACTGCATCAACTTCTCTCAAATCCTCATCAAAAATACACTCAAATCTTCCATTTCCTTACTTTTTTTTTTTCAAGATTTCATCATAAAGCTCACAAAAGTCTGCATTTTTTCATGGACAACAAAAATCAATTTGCGGAAAAGTTAGGGTTTCATACAAACATTCGATTTTTGAATTTTGTAGTTCGGAATTGGTGCTTATAAAGTGTTTTAACACTCTATTTGGTATCATTTCTTCTTCTTCCAACTCGATTTTTGGTTATTTTCACTTAAATAACGTTGTTCTCCTCTTGAATGTATGCATGTTTAGTTTTTAGTTAATTATTTTCTTAAAAATCTTGGTTTTTGAGTTGTAAATGCTGATTTGCGAGTTTGCTTTGTTTATGCTTGATTTTACTAAGTCTTGGTTGACATTTTTGAGTGTATCTTTAATTTGTTACAACTCAAGCATTTTTTGGTTTCGTATGTGGATCTTTGGCCTTTTGAGGTCGCCATTGATTAATGAACTGGGCTGTTTAGTTGATTAAGGATCTTTTTTCTCATTCTTCCCACTTTCTTCTAGATTATTCTCTTGATTAGGCTCTTTTTGTAACCTTGTTACCGTAGTCATGAGGATTATCTTCTCTTTGAGTAAAAAGAAACGTAAGACTGTTGATTTAGATCCCAAACCATACACCCCTCTTGAGGCGGTTGACCCACCACCAATTAGAGTCCCTAACCAAGACCAACAAAAATTGGACGATTTAAACGAGCGTATGTTAAGAGGTACGCAGTTCTATGATCCAAAACCTGTACAAGCCTTAAACTTTGAGGCTGAAATGTAGGTTTTGTTTGAGAACTTAGGTTGGACAAACGTTGTTCATTTGGACAACGTTAACCCAACTTACCTCCATTTAACATACGAATTCCTAAGTACTTTTAAACGTAGACAGACTTCAGATTCCGATGAATTTCCTGAATATGAACTTAGTTTCCGAATGTTTAATAACAATCATACCATCACCCTATCACAGCTTAACACATATTTTGGTTGTGATCCGGCCAACCCCATCTTTAAATCATCTAGGGTCACTGTTCCAGTACTCCACCTCCATGAATTCTGGATGGAAATTAGTGTCTTCGATAGGTTCCATTCTGCCACTTCGTTGTCAAGTCACATCCACCAATCGAGTTTGAGGCTTTTGCACCGGTAGTTTGGTACCTCTATCTTCTCCAAACAAGATTTGGGGAAGATAAACCAAACTGAGCTTTGTTGCCTTTACATGGCAGCTAAGCAAAACTCAATCGGACGCCTTAATATCGGTTGGATGTTTGTTAAGCGCTTTAGAGAAATTGTCTCCAAACCCCACATGAAAGTAGAAATCGGTTTGGGTGGGTATATTACCCTTATAGCTAGAAAATTAGGATACTCCCACTACTTCCATGCACTACAAACGGTGAACGATGATCTATTGTTTGACTTAGACTCGTTCACTTCCGCTTGGTTCGTGCATGAGACTTCTAGGCCGGATCGGGTGAGTTGGTTAGTAAATAGGCGACACCACTGCTGTTTGCCTAACCCCTCATTCACCACATTCAAAAAGGAATCCCCTTTCCTTATTCCTTTCGAACCTATGAGTCTGGAAGACCACTCCTTATTTAATAGGCACTACCCTCACCTTCTCCCCTTAGCTACTCCTCAGCGTCCTCGATCCCCTCCCCATGGTTATGGAGCAGGGCACCCTCCCTCGCAAGTACCACTGGAGATGAGCCAACAAGGCTCCTCTTCCTCTTAAACCCCTCCTTATTCTGAACTTCTCAATGCTTTCAACTCTCTCTCCCTCCAACAAACCGAGATGTTTAGCTACATTCAATCCCAACAACAACAACTAGAGTGTGAACTGGCATCGATTCAAACCAAAGCCATTTATCACTATCACGTTTCCTCGGGCTATTTTGACCCTTATCTCAACTACCCGTACCGCCTACCTCAGGAATGACCGGTCCTGGGTTGGCAAGATGGTCAACCCACTTGGCCCTACTTTCCCACTCGCTCAGAGCCGAGTTACAACTTCCAGGTTTCTGGAGGTTGTGATCTCCGAGGTGATCCTAGTGTTCTTGGAGATTCTTGGCCATAAGGATATACGGGGGATTGGGATCCCTACCCTTCTTTCCCTTTTGAGTTTGGCAGCTACCCTGACCGACCGCACTATGATTGGCCACCATATACCGATGCTAGTGGTCCTGACATTGATCCCACCTATAATTTTAGGCGTGACCCTCCTTCTCCTTGGGAATCGAGTTGACGCTTATCTCCTGTCTTAGTGGAGGATTCCACTAGTATTGTTATATGTATTTAGAGGGTATACACAAAGGGTATGTAGTTGAGTCATTTTGGTTTCATTTGTTTTTTGTTGTTTTGTGTTGTTTGTTATTTTGTAGATTGGAAGAGAGAGAGGGAGTTGGTTTCTTTTTGGAGGATGTTTGATTGATGGTACTAGGAGGAAAGTGGACACTAGCTTTGAGTTTGTTGATAATTTTTCCTACATGATATTGATGGTGTGATTATGAGCGTTTTTTGTACTTTTTGAGTCCTTTCATTTGTTTGATGATGTATGATGATGATGATATTTTTTTGAGTGAAAATTTTGATTGTTGGTTGTTGATGGTGTTTTGCTCTCATTTTGGAACATCCAAATTGTTCTTTCTTCACCCCTCTTTCCCTAAAAATCCAAAATTATTCTTTCATCACCCCTCCTTCCCTAAAAATCCAAATTATTCTTTCCTCACCCCTCTTTCCCTAAAAATCCAAAGTATTCTTTCTTTACCCCTCTCCCCTTAAAATCCAAATGCATTTTAGCTTTAAGTGTAGAGCATGTAGTTTATTTTCTTTTATTTATTTATTTATTTATTTATTTATTTATTTTTCCTTAGTTTATTTTTCGCATGCATTAAAAATTTTAATTATTAAATATATAAAACAAATTCCAAAAATATTTTTGAATTTCTAAGGTTCTTTTTAATTAGTTTTTAGGTTAGATCCTTATGATGTAAAAAGAGACTATTAGGTTAGATTTTCCTTCTCTCATGAACTTCAAATCCTAAAACACTTTAGAAAGGTAGTTCTCAAGTTTTGACTTCTTTAGTAAATAGGCCATTTTAGATAATTGTTTGAACTTGTGTAGTGAATATCGGTTTCTTAACTCCTTGGCTCTATCAAAACACCGCATGAATGATCGTCTTTGAACCTTGGCGAGATTTTGAGCCTTCATGCATATATAGACCATCACCTTGGTCTCATTTTCTTTCTTGAGCGGTTGTTATTTGCCATGTTGTGGATACCTAGATCGAGAATTTGCCGTGTGACTTTGGGAATCGTGCCTACTTTGGTCTCGGTTATATGAGCATGGCCCTCATTTCGTATGTTTTGTTTTAGAATCCATTTCTTCTTAGGTTTATTCCTTTTCTTTTCTTTCCACATATGTACATATTCTTTGTTCCCCTTTTTATGCTTTGACCCTTGTTCACCAACCCACATATAAACCCCGACTTTCAAACGTTGTCACCTATGTAGTTAGTGAAGTTTGTCACTGTTCTTGTCCTCTTGTATAGTTCGTTATATTATTAAAAAAAAAATAGCAAGAGAAAAAGAAAAAAGAAAAGCAAAATTAAAGTTATATAAGATTTTGTAAATAAGCTTAGTTAGAAATAAAAAGTTGGCTTTTGTTCAAAACAATTGAAGTGAGTTAATGGCTTTTTCATCATCTTTCCTTCAAAGATTATCTTTTAGAATGATGAAAAGTCATATGTCTATGTTGTCCTATTCCTATTAGGATGGTTTTTGAGTTACAAAATGGGTCTTTGAGTCAATTTTTCTACTTTTATTCTTCATATTCATTCATTTATAAGTGGAAAATCGAGTTTTGTTGTGTTTGAGGTCTTATTTCATTGTAAAAAGTTTGTAAAGTTTGTTATTGAGTTGTAAATGCTTCACTTAGGTTTACCTCCTCAAAATAACCAAACTTTCCAACTTCCACCTTACCTTAACCCCCATTACAACCCTCAAGCCCATATGAGGCCGAGATGCAAAGTAAAAAGGTTACTTGATCAATAAAGTCACTTGGCAAACATATTGAGAGGGTAATTTACGCAAGATGTGAGTGAATAAGCATTTCTTATCTCATCTATGCTGTTGTTTCTTTTATGAACTTCCTCAACGAGTATTCCGTACAATCATTGCATATTATGGAGTATATGATGTATTATTGGTTGAAACTCACAAGTTCACTTTAATTTACTTAGGTTGCTATTTGAAGTCCTTCTTGAGAACTATGCTTCCTTTACTTTCCTTAGTGTTAAAGATTTAGTTCATTTTTGAGAGTTTGTTTAAATCTTTGTTAATTGTTTCTCTGAGGGATTCATCTTTCTCTTCCCGTTCTTCAAAGTTAAAATTGCTTGGGGACAAGCAATGATCTAGCTTGTGGGAGTTTGATGTAGTGTTTATTTGTTTATTTTTTCCGTAGTTTTCTTAGTTAGTTTAGCTAGTTTTCTCTCCCTTTTTCTCAGTTTTTTTCTTGGTTATATATATTTTTTTTCTTTTTCCCCTTTCCCACATATTTTAGCTTATTATTCCTTGTATTACTCTATTTTGTGTTTTATCTCATTTTTGTAGGATTTTCCGACTGGTTCGGAAATTGAGACATTACATAAAATGGGAGGAGTAGTATGTTTTGCGAAGTTTTGGGTCGGTTTCATTGAAGCTTAAAGCTTTTGGTCAAGATTATTTCGGCTTTTGCTCGAGGTTCTAAAGGTATGGCAAGTTTGACTAACGATATCGCTAGCGTGGCCCAGCGATGTTGGTAGGCTATGAGAGGTGCTTGGTGCCCCATATTCATGATTAAATCAAAGAAAAGCTACTGCCTCAAACAAGGAAGGAAGCGAAAACAAGGGGTAGCGCCCGCTAGACTATAGGAGCGCCTGCTATCTTCAGGTAGCGCCCGCTACCCCCTGCTCTGGCGAAGTTTGGTTTTCTCTTCTTCAACCATCCCACTTGCTTTGGGTTTAAACCTTAGTATATATATTTGTTTTTCAGCTGTAAAAAAAAGAGGAAGAAATAGTTAGTGATAGCTAGAAGAAGTAGAAGATAATTTAGACTTTCATTTGGCATTCTAGATTAATTTGTACTCATTTTGATTAGTGAATTAGTTCTTCAAACCATTTCATAAGTTGTAATTCAATCTCTTTTAATTTAATTCAAAGTTATTATTCATGTATTTTGGTTCTTGTTCTTGGTTTCTTGGGTTGTTTTTCAAGCTTCTTCGTTTCTTGTTCTTGGCTGATCATCTTGTATCGGGTTATTATTGGAGTAAAGCTTCAAGGTTCATTAATTACAAGGATTCAAGCTTCATAATACATTTCTAACTCATCTTCAATATCCATTTCAATTACATATTTTGTAGCTATCTTCTTTACTTTGAAGTTTTGTTTCATAAGCTTTTTATCAAGTTAAACTTGTTCTAGCACTATTACTTTTTGTTCTTATTTTCTTCTCAAGATTAAACTTGTCCTTGTTCTTAATTTACATTGTTTCAAATTCATAAGCTTTCTTCTTAAGTTAATCTTGTCCTTGCACTATTGTTTTTTTGTCTTAATTATTCTCAAGATTAAACCTTGTCCTTGCTTTCATCATCATTATTGCTTTTGTAGTTTGGTTACTTCACTTGCATAACTTATTTCTTTGTAATAATATTGATAATCATACAAAGTTCTTTGGCTTTTTATTATTTTGTTTAGTTAGTCTAAAATCCATTGTTTAACTTACTTCTTTGTTATAATTTGTAATCATTAATAAATATATGTGTTTAAATAGTAAAATTTGTAGTGATTAGTTTTTAGTGCTAAGGTGTGGGTGAAACCCTCACCACCTTCATGACATAAGTAGGTTCTTAGTAAAAACCGAGCTTGGGGGTGACTAGAGTCGTTACATTGGGTTTTGGATCACGTAATCTATGACTTGCTTCCATAGATGTTGTCTTAGGTTCCTTAACGAAGGATCGAGAGATAAAGTTGAGTGAAGACTCCCCGTGTTTGATTAGTTTGAAAACCATGAGAATAGGTGTTCAAGTTAAGGGACGTTACTAGTCTTCGTGAAAAAGTTCTTAGGAGCCTTTTTATGCTCACGCCATGAGAATAGGTCGTATTCATAGTTCCACTCGTCATGCTAGCTCGAGAGTAGACATGACTCTTAGAACGGCTTCCCCTTGACATTTCCCTCTACGTTCGGTTTGACCAAGGAATCCGCGCCTTCATGTAGGAAGTGAGTGGTGTATCCCTTACCTTAGTCATCTTTAACTCTTAAATTCAAGTTAAAATAAATCGACATTTAGTGACAATCTTTCATCTAAAATAAAACCGACTTAAACTTACTCCTTAGACCGCCTTAGTGTAAAAACCTTTATCTCGTGGGTTTCGATCCTTACTTGCCCATACTAGTAGCCTAGTGAGCTAGTTTTCCTTTGAAATAATGTCTGAAGTAGAGCAAAACCAAGGGGATTTTTTTTTACTATGTTCTTTATTATACTTGGATGGTTGTGTAAACAATCAGAACTAAGTGAATCATTTGCTCCAAAAGAATGGAAATTTCTTTTGTGAGACGAATTGAGAAAGTGCATTATGTTGCGTTATAAATTTTGTGTTGTTCTAACTTAGAGTTAGACATATTTTAATATAAAGGTCTTTTGTGTTGCTACAGTGGCACAATTAGCTACTGTAGCTGAACAATTAGCTGTTAGAGGAAATGGTAATGGAGGCGACGCCGCTGGGGAACTTTTTCAAAAAAATTGCTCAAAGTAAGCCACCTACTTACCAAGGAGAACCTAATCCAATTGTTTTACAGGGATGGCTGAGAGAGTTTCACAAGTTGTTTGGGGCAGTTGAGTGTCCAGAAGAGTTTAAGGTAAACCATGCAGTTTATAATCTGAGAGGAGAAGTTGATCTTTGGTGGTCATAGAATGAAGCTATGATTAGGGCCTTGTCAGGATTCAATTGGACCATGTTTTAGGAGCAGCTTCGTAACAAGTTTTACCCTATGTTCTTTCAAAGCAGAAAGCTGATGAGTTTCTGGAGCTTAAGATGGAGAGTATGCCAGTTACTGAGTACTACTCGAAATTTATAGAGTTGTGTAGGTTTGCTAAGGAGGCTGTAGCAACGGATAAGCTAAAGGCTATTCGTTTTGAGAGAGGGTTGCCCATGCACTTTCAGTTGCAACTAGCCGTGCAAGTTTTTGAGTCTTTGGATGAGTTGTATGGTAGAGCTGCAAGTTTGTATGCCTTAGACCAGAAGAAGAAGGAGATGTTGAAAGAAGGTGAAACGAGGGAGAAAAGAAAGGATGGTGGAGGAAACTTTAACCAACAAGGGAGTCATGGTGGATTTAAGAAGCCTCGTTTCAACAACTTTCAGGTGATACGAAACAAGGTGATAACTTCGAAGGTTTGATAATGGCTTCTACAAATAATGCAAGTATGGGGGAAATAATGGCTTATGGAGATTCAAGGCTTTTGGGATCTTCAAAGACATCATCATGGGTGTGTATGGTGACACACGAAGGTACTTGATCATTCGAAGCAAAGAAAAGAATGGCGGAATTCAGGGAATAAGTTGGTTTTGCCTATGAGTTTTTATCCCATTTCACTTGATAGGGTTTTTCTCATTTTAGGCATTGAGTCTTTTATTTCTTGAAGTGAGTTAATCTTCATTTACAGCCTTATACACATGGATAATGACTTCTTGAAGGTTTCTTGATTAAAAGATTGAATCTTGAAAGGTTTCTTGAAGATTTGACGAAAAACACAAAAATTGCGCAAATCCTGAAGAATTGCATGTGGCGTCAATTTGGACGATCGTCCATGGATTTGGGTAGATCATATTTTTGTCTAATTCTGGTTGTAATTTGTTGATTATCTTGATTAGCAAGGTATGAGTAAGTTTTTTAGGATATTTTTTATTTAGATATAGTTTGTTAGACTTTGTTAGCAAGTTGCATGACATGCAGTGATGATGTGACATTCTTATCTTGTGAGTCATGGTTGAGTCACTAGATTAGGACGATTTTAGCTATGTTGTGCGTGTGTTTTTAGCTTAGTTTTGATAGGATTTTGTTGATGATTATACCTATAAATAATCTCAACATTAGTTTGTAAAAATTCAGATTAGTGAATTCAATAAACATTATTGTTTAAGTTTTATTTGTTTTCTACAAAACAAACACAAAACCGAAGGTGTGGGAAATTTTCGAGTGTGAGGAAATTTTGAACACATTGAGTGTTGGTGCTTAGGCTTTAGACTCTTGTGAGAATAATTTTAAGAATTGAGGGTGCATAGCTTTAACCACTTCACAATATTATTCGACCTACATCGTTTTTCTTGGTGCTTGGCTTTAGAGAAAACCGAACTAGTTTTCTTTCATTGTGAGTGGCGATTTTTTTTTTTTTTTTTTTTTTTTATCAATATTCACAGCATCAGGGCAATAAGGGAAACTTTGGGAAGCCAGCTAATGGAAATAGGAATAGGGTACAGATGGCTAATCAAGGTGGTTGTGTGTACTTGTACAAGAAATGCCATAACAATCGACCAAACAAGGACTGTGCTAGGAACCCGATGACTTGTTGTTTGTGCAACAAGCTTGGACACCGTGAGTATGATTATTTCTCTAATGGCAAGGGAAAGGAAGGGAAATTCAACAGGAAATAAAGAAAGAAAATTAAATTAATTGATACTTAAAATAATTATTTTATGTTTTCTAAAGTATTTAAATTATATTTTATGTCACTTTGAGTTTTATTAAATATTTTAAAAAGTTTCTAAAAATAGAATTTTTAGAGTTTCCTAAATTGTTTTAAAACAAGGGCACAAAAGTAATTTCAAACATTAAGGGTATTTATGTAATTACACCAAATCCTACTTTGGGCTTATACATACCCCTTCAAACTAAAAATTTTAGATTTATTTTGCAGTCTAGTGAATTAGGATTTCAAAAAAAAAAGTTTTTAGCATTTCCAAAAAAATAAAAGAAAAAAACTGCAACCTCCAAACCTGCCCCCCCCCCTTGCCGCTGCTTCTGCTCTCGTGTGCGCCACCGACTGCCGACACCCCTTCCGCCGGCCACCATCCTCGCTGACCTTTTTCCTCCCCTACTTGGTATATTAAGAAAACTTAAAAAAAAACTTTTCTCCTCTTTTCTTTGTATTTCAATTATCCATAATTATATTTATGATTATGTGTAGTCATGTTTTATAAAGTTATGAGCATGTTTAAAGTATCAATTTATCAAGTTGTTCATGAAATTTTAAATTAGGGTTTATGAAATCATGAAATTTGTAGTTTTATGGGTTTTAATGATCTAAACTTTTATATTATTATCATAAATTGTTGTAGTATGAACTTGTGATCATTTTATGAAGTTTCAATTTGTTTTCAAGGAATTTAAAGTTGTTTAATATTGCTGTCAAATTTTCAAAGACATGAAAACATAGAGTAAAAATATTATGAACATGTTTTACTTCATGAAAAATTATTTTAAAGCATTGTTTAGATGTGTAATGATAAATTGATGGTATTAGATTGTAAAAGAGTTTTATACCTGATATATGATATTTTGATGAGTTTTTAAGGAGTTTTGAATAAATAAATAAAGCTATAAGTTTTTATTAACACATGTTTACGCCTAACAACGATAGTAACACGTGAAATAATTAGTTATAATTATTTTCAATGCATCAAAATATTGTATGATGGTCTTAGGACATGAGTATAATGTTTTAGACCAAAATATGATATTTAGAAGGGTTTTAAAGTGTTTTTAAGTAATTTTATGAAGCTGTCATTTTTTCAAAATTACCGAAAAATCAAGTGATTTGCACAAGAAAAATTAAAATAAAGTATGAAATTGAATAGAGACCATATAAGGAATGTTTTGGACAAGTTTCTAACAAAAAATTTATTATAGAGTTGTTGTAGAAGTTAGTCAACGATGTTTTAATTTAGTTTAGATTTTCTCTATGTAGGAGAATTCGAGTTAGTTGACTTTTAGGAGTTGTGGTGGATCACCACTACAATAAAAGGTATGTAAGTACTAAAGGCGACAATAAAAGTAGAATTCATGCTTGGTTATTGAGATTATAAGTTATGTATGTGATTATGAATCGTTTTTTAGTTGACTTGCATGAGAAGTCTGCTAGTACGAAAGTATGATTTTCATATTGTTTTGACATTCCACTTTTATAGCATTATTAATTTAACTTGAGTAATTGGAATATTAAAGTTATGTCGATAGTTGGCCAATAGTTAATAAAGAAAAACAGGAAATTAGTTGAGTTGATTAGTTACTTAATCAACAAGAAAGGTAGTTTGTGAATTTTTATTCACATGTTTAATAAAAGTTTAATGAGCAAATATTTATATAGCCACCCACAGTTTAATGAGTGGTTAAGAAAGATAACTTGCAAGCCACTCACAATTAATGTGTAGTAAAGAAAATTTAGTTTAAATTAAAGGACGCACAAGATTATTTTTAGAATCGCTTTAAATCCAAGATAATTAATTATGGTTTGTTTGATTCTATGCATGCTTCTATGTGTTGTTGTGTGTGAGTCATAATATTGTTAAACCGGTTATCACGTAAAGTGAAAGAGGATTCGCACCAAAACTCTTGGACCATATATACCTTGAGTATGTACGATNTGGACGAGGGGGGGGGGGGGGAGTCGTATGGAACAATGATCTATGACTTCTATTTGGTACAAGACGTTGTACTCTTTCATATTTTAAATGCGTTGGAATTCCGTCACTACATGTGACCTAAGTAATAACTTCTTGGAGTTGCTGCCAAGTTAGAGCCCAATAGGGCGATTGTTAAGGAAAGGGCACCCGTTCGATGCGAAATCCAAAGTTTAAATATAATAAATAATTTTATATGAGTTGAGTTTATGCACAGGAGAAGACATGTCAATGGTAAGAAGTATTGTGTGTTATAATTTTATTTTATTTTATTTTATTTTAATATTGATCATGCTTTACATAGTATTTGGTATTTATGTACTCAACTTTGCTGATTTTGTGTGTTCGTGTGCATGGCTTTGTCTTTGACTTAGCCCTCCGATGACCCACTTGTTGGGTAGTAGTTGTCTAGAATAAGAGAAAGCTACAGGTATAAGTGGGCATAGTTAGTCATGCTGGGTTAGAGTGTGAGCGCTTGCATTGTAATTTTCATAGTTATGTGAACTTGATACTTTATATTATTATCGTTAGATGTTGACTTTTATTTTCGAAGTTTAAAGTTTATTTGGTTTTGAAGGGCCATTAAGATGGTTCCGAAGTGTAATAAAGTTTAAATTTGGTTTTCTTTTTGGTTTGCTTTTGAGGTTATTTAAAGTTTCAATTGAGTTTTAATTTGATTTTTAAAGACTTCCACTGTAGTACTTTGATAAAAAAAATTAGCCGTTATCACGGTGGCTGTACTACTTTGGTTTTTCCTAGTTAAGTAGGGATTATATTTATGATTATTTATTATTGTATTCTATTAGATTTATATTATATTTTCGGAAATTCTAAAGGAGGAAAGTTAGGAGATTCCAGGGTGTTACAGATTGGTTACTAGAGCTTAGTTTTCGAAATAAAATAAAATAAATAGTAAAAAAATTTAGTAATTTTCCGAAAATAGAAAATTTTGAAAAATAAAACGTTTTAAAATTACTTACATGTGCAAGTATGCAAAGAATTCAGATATGTCATAACATGTGGTGAGATTGGGTAGGAAGTTTGGGCATGTAAGATAGACATTATTTCTTTTCTGTTATGCATTTAAGTACATGATTTTTAGTGTTGCTTTTGTGGATATTTATTTGTAGAAAAAATTGTATGTTAGCCACCAAACCTTTTTGTTGTGGAGCTGTTTAGCTTGGTTTTGTTGTGTGGGAAGGATGACCCATTAGTTTTTGTGTCGTTGCGGATGGTGGATAATATGCCTAGTAAGGAAACTCAGATGGGAACTTTGGAGAAGAAGGATTATGAGAGTCCACCTCCGTATGTATGGAAGATCCATTTCTGCTGTTCATACATGAGTTCAGTGCTGAAGTTACTACAGTGAGACCAACCCGATCATGTGTCTGCTTTAATTATTAATTGCTTCCCAAATCGTCCACTTTATTTGGAGATCAAGGTGAAGCTTAGTGACTTTCATTTCATTGGAGGATTTCCAAACTACACTAAGTATAAGGATCAAAATGGTCAATGGGGTTGTGATTGGAGGTAATTGGAAGATTACATTGCAAAGAAGGAGCAAGAGTTTATGAAGTTGAATGCAGGTGAGGAGACCCCACCCACACCTGTCCCAAGTGATCAAGAGAACGATTGTATGAGTGATAATGAAGCTACTTCGAGTTCTCAAGGCTATGAGTCGAAGGATAGTTCATGTTATGAAATTGAGAATCCAAATCCAGTGATCCCAGTGTATGTGGACTTACTAACTGATTCTGAAGAGGAAGAAAATGAACTTGACTCTGAAGAAGACATGTATGAAGATGTTGAGGAAGATTTGGAAGATAATGTTAAAGAAGATCCTGAGTTCATACCTGAGAAATATGTGGTGTCTATGGACAAGCAGGATAATGTTGATGTTTAGAGATTTTGTTATGAATATGAGTTTAGTTTAATGTTGTCTAGTATTGGTGATGTTTAGGATGTTGGACATTTTAGATTGTTATTTTCTTTGCGAATAAGTGGCAATAAGCCATAAGGAATGTTTAGGAAACTAGGCATTTAAGAGCCCTGATGAGAATAAAATAATAAATGAGTCAGATCTTTTTCCAATGATGTCTTAAGTAGAGCAAAACCGAGGGAATTTTTTTTGTGCTTTATTATATTTGGATGGTTGTGTAAACAATCAAAACTAAGTGAATCATTCGCTCTAAAAGAATGGAAATGTCTTTTGTGAGACAAATTGAGAAAGTGATTTTATGTTATGTTATAAGTTTGTGTAGTTTTAACTTAGAGTTAGACATAGTTTAATATAAAGATCTTATTCCTCTATAGGAGAAATAGGATGACTGAACGTAACAACAATCGGCTGATTGATATAGTGAGGCAATTAGCTACTGTAGCTGAATAGTTAGCTGCTAGAGGAAATGGTAATGGAGGTGACCCCGCTAGGGAAATTCAAGAAAATTGCCCAAAGTAAGTCGCCTACATACCAAGGAGAACCCAATCCCACTATTTGGAGGGATGGCTGAGAGAGTTCAACAAGCTGTTTGGGGCAGTTGTGTGTCCAGAAGAGTTTAAGGTAAACCATGAGGTTTACTATTTGAGAGGTGAAGCTAATCTTTGGTGGTTATAGAATGAAGCTGTAATTAGGGCTTTTCGAGGGTCCAATTGGATAGTGTTTCGGGAGCAGATTCGCAACAAGTTTTACCCTGTGTTCCTTCAAAAGCAGAAAGTTGATGAGTTTCTGGAGCTTAAGATGGAGAGTATGCCAGTTATTGAGTACTACTGGAAGTTTATAGAGTTTTCTAGGTTTGCTAAGGAGGCTGTAGCAACAAATAAGCTAAAGGCTAGTCGCTTTGGGAGAGGATTACCCATGGACTTTCAGTTGCAACTAGCCGGGCAAGTTTTTGAGTCTTTGGATGAGCTGTATGGTAGAGCTGCACATTTGTATGCCCTAGAATAGAAGAAGGAGATGCTGAAAGAAGGTGAGATGAGGGAGAAAAGAAAGGATGGTGGAGGAAAGTTTAACCAACAAGGGAGTCATGGTGGATTTAAGAAGCCTCGTTTGAACAACAATTTTCTAGGAAATAAGGGAAACTTTGGGAAGCTAGCTAATGGAAAAGGGAATAGAGTACACACGACTAATCAAGGTGGTCGTGTGTACTTCTGCAAGGAATATCCTAACAACCACCCAAGACAGGACTGTGCTGGGAATCAGGTGACTTGTCGTTTGTGCAACAAGCTTGGACACCGTGAGTATGAGTGCTTCTCTAGGAGCAAGGGAAAAGAAGGGAAAGGGTCTCAATTCAAAGGGAATTCAACAAGAGGTCAGTAGAAGGGTTTCCAAGGAAACATGGGAGGAAAAGCAATGCAACAAGCTGGGAATAGGAATGGAAGTGGAAATGGAGGAGGTTAGACTAAGGCCTCGAATACTGGAAAGCTGAATGTGATGGCTCGAAGTAAAGCATATGATAGTAAGGATGTGATTACCGGTACTTTTGCTGTTCACTCTCTTCCTGTTAAAGTTTTGTTTGATTCTGGTGCAACATATTCTTTTGTATCCACTAAGATTTTGGAAAAGTTAATGCCTATTTTGGGATTGATAGAGACAATAGATACGTCAATAGTGTTACCATCAGGACAAGAAGTACAATGTTCAAGGAGATTTTTTGATGTTCCGGTTGAGATTGAGGGAGTGGACATAAGGCTGAGATTTTTGTGAGCCGCAAAATATCTCGTTCGTTAATAAGGGTAAGAAAGTGAGCTATTGGAGGGCAAGAAGGCCAAAACACAACAAAATGGTGTTAGTAATGAGGTTTTCTAGTTATGTAAATAGAGATTTCCCAAGTTACCTTTGTATTGTGAGGGATGTAGATCATGTTGAGTCTTCTAAGCCCGAGGATATTGAAGTAGTGAGGGATTTCCTAGACGTGTTTCCGGAGGAGAATCCAAAAATGCCACCGAAGCGAGAAATCGATTTCACCATAGACTTAGTTCTAGGGACAACACCTATTTCAAAAGCACCATATACGATGGCACCTGCGGAAATGAGTGAGTTGAAAGAGCAGTAATAGGATTTGTTGGAGAAGGGTTACATTATGCCTAATACTTCACCTTGGGGAGCACCAGTGTTGTTTGTGAAGAAGAAAGACGGTAGTTTGAGGTTGTGTATTGACTATAGGGAGTTAAATAAGGTGACGATCAAGAACAAGTATCCTTTACCAAGGATTGATGATTTGTTTGATCAATTGGAAGGAGCTACCGTATTTTCAAAGATTAATTTGAGTCCCGGAAACCATCAGTTGAGAATTGCTAATGACATACCAAAAACGGCTTTTCGTAGTAGGTATGGGCATTATGAGTTCACTGTTATGCCTTTTGGGTTAACGAATGCAAAGACAATTTTCATGGACTTAATGAATAGGATCTTTCAACGATTTTTGGATAAGTTTGTGGTAGTGAAGGACTTTTCAAGGAACGCTAAGCTGATGACGTTGTTAATGAAGAAGACTATAAGTTTGTTTGGAGTAATAAGTGTGAGGAGGCATTTCAGACCTTAAAAAAGCGTTTGACTACGGCTTTAGTGTTGACTTTGCCGGATGGGAGTGGTTCTTATGATGTGTATAGTGATGCTTCCAAAAGTGGTTTGGGATGTGTCTTAATGCAAAATAGAAAGGTGATTGCGTATGGTTCAAGACAATTGAAGCCATCATACAAAGCAAACTATCCCACCCAGGATCTCGAGCTAGAAACGATCATGCTTCTTTGAAGATATAGAGGCACTATTTGTATGGAGTGAAGTGTAGGATCTACACGGACCACAAGAGCTTAAAGTGCATTTTTCACTCAACAGGATTTGAACATGAGACAAAGGAGATGGCTTGAATTGGTCAAGGGTTATGATTTAGATATCCAATACCATGAAGGGAAGGCCAATGTGGTAGCGGATGCTCTAAGTCGTAAAGCGAAGCATAAAGTGAATTCTCTAATGGTTGCTAACGAGTTGTGTAGAGACATGGAGAGAATGAATTTGGAGATAGTAAAGGAGGGAGAGTTGGAAGGAAACTTTGTAATCTGATAAGTTAATATTTGATGCATATTTTACCCCCGATCCCGATTGTTTTTTAGCTCTAATGTGGTTCTTTTGAGCCATTTCTACTAACTTTTGCTATTTCGAGTGATTGTTGTATTTTTTAATAAGATTTTACTAGAATCGATGATTTATCGTTGTTTTCTGAGCCTTTTGAAGCACTTAAAGAGTTAGTGAAGAGTTTGAAGTCATTTGGGAAGCTTTACTAAGGACTAGGAGTATTAAATAAGCAATTAACGAATTAATTAAGAGAAAAATGAGCAAAGAAATCTAAAAGACGAAGCAAAGGGCTACCCGCCCGGGTCGAGGCAGCGCGCTTGGGTGAGGGTAGTTCGCCCAGACCCCTCCGGGTGGGCTTCTCCGAGAGGATTTTCACGCGGTTTCACTCGTTTTGGGCCTTAGTATTTAAGTCTTTTGTGTTCTAAACCTAAGTACGAATTTCATATATCTCAAATCCTTGTTTTTAGCCCTAGTTTTCTCTCTAAGTTGTGAAGGATACTAATCATTCAATTCAATTCATTCGAGGTTTTATTTCAATTCCTTTTCAATTATTTCTTTAATTATGTTTGTAGTACATGTTTTCCATTCTTAGTTTAGTTTTAGTTTATGTTCTTGGTTTTTGTGCCCTAGTTTAATGTTTAGATTTATTTTATTAATGATTGTTAATTTGGTAGTTTTAATCATGTTTATAGCTTTATTTTCAATTTTTGATTTAGTTTCTTGAATTTCTATCATGTGTCAGTAGTTTTCTTTCTAGGACTAGGGGATCTATAGATCGTTCTTGATGTTTTGTTCATAGTTGTTAATTTAATTGTTGATGTTCTTGAATTCCTGTTGTCAATTATTATTGCCTTCAGTTAAATACTGGCCAGGTTTAATTGTTAGTCTGATATTGTCGAAATCGATACCGAGAGGTAAGATTACCACAATTAGATCATAGGGACAATAGGCAAAACGAGTCTAAGTGAGCGAGAGCCATTAGAGGAGTTTTGAAGGAGACTAGATTCGAGAGAATTAGTGGACCTTAATTCAGGAAGTTAGCAATCGGTTAATTAATTGTGTTACAATTCATTAGTTGATCTTTGGTGAACCGACGTCCTAAGCTTAGTTATAGAGTTATTTCCTTAGTTGATTTCATTCCTAGTATTAGTCAACTTTTTAGTCAAAACCCAAAATTCAAAGGCCCCTTACGGTAGAGTAACTTTTTAGAATTAGTGGAATTGCTTGCTTCCCTGTGGATATGATCCCTACTTCCCTTTCTACACAGTTAGAGTAGTAGGTTATTTTTGATAGGTATACGGCTGTCCCTACCAAATTTTGGCGCCGTTGCCTGGGAGGCAAATGTTTAATTTTTACTAATTGGGTTATTTTGTCCTATTTTTGTTTTTTCTTATTTTTACTTTTTTTTGTCTCAAGGAACCTACTGTTCTTTACGACAGTTCTTACGGATATCTGCAGTTTCAATTTGTGTGCAGGTACTAGGTTTGTATGTCGGTTTGGATTGATCCTGAACCAGAACGATCATTGCGTAAGCGGAGTCGTAGGAGGAAGTGGAGATTACGGAGAGTTATTCTTTCTGAAAGGATACTATCGGAAGTGTCACAACCTTTTTCTGATTTGAGCATTTCTCAGAATTCTTATAGATAAGAAATGGCAGAGTCACATATTAACAAAAACAATATACCGAATAATGATGCACAACCGCCGCCACCGCCGGCGCCGCAACCACGATTGTTGAAGGATTATTCCCAGCCCAGTTCTGCAACAGTTGGAGGTTGTTATCTGTTCCCTGATACTGAGGCTCTAAATTTTGAATAGAAGCCAACTCTGGTGAATATGGTGGAGAGGAATCAGTTTGCAGGAACTTTAATAGAGGATCCGATGTTACATTTGAATAACTTCCTACATTATTGAGGTACGATCAAGCAAGCTGGGGTCTCTCAGGACTACATTAGAAGAATGATGTTCCCATTCTCACTGAATGACAAGGCTCGTACTTGGTTGAATAGTCTTAATATGGATAACATCAACAGTTGGGAAGAGTTAGCTCTTACATTTCAAAGGAAATATTATCTTCTAGAGCGAACTGCAACCCTTAAGAGTAAGATCACGAATTTCAACTAGGAGTTAGATGAAACATTATATGAAGCATGGGTTTGTATGGAGTGAAGTGTTGGATCTACACGGACCACAAGAGCTTAAAGTACTTTTTTCACTCAAAAGGATTCGAACATGAGACAAAGGAGATGGGTTGAATTGATCAAGGATTATGATTTAGATATCCAATACCATGAAGTGAAGGCCAATATGGTAACAGAGGCTCTAGGTCGTAAAGCGAAGCATAGAGTGAATTCTCTAATGGTTGCTAATGAGTTGTGTAGAGACATGGAGAGAATGAATTTGGAGATAGTAAAGGAAGGAGAGTTCGAAGGAATACTTTGTAATCTCAGTATCCAACCATAAGGGTTTGCGGAGATCAAGGAGAACCAGGATGGAGATTTGAAATTGGATAGAATAAAGGAGAAATTGAAGGCAGGAAAGGCTATGGACTTTAAATTCCATGAGAATGGAAGTTTGAGGTATAAAGGAAGGTGGTGTGTACCACAGAAATGTGAAGATTTGAAATGGAAGATTATGGAGGAAGGTCATAATACACCATACTCAGTTCATCTTGGAGGTGATAAACTATATAAGGATTTGAAAAAGGTGTATTGGTGGCCTAGAATGAAAAGGGAAGTGTCTAAATTCGTAAGTATCTTAATTGTCAAAAGGTGAAATTTGAGCATAAAAGGCCGCAATGAGAAGTTCAACCACTTGAGATACCGGGATGGAAGAGGGATTGCATATCAATGGATTTTCTAACCTGCTTGCCAAAATTGATGAATCAGAATGATCATACCATATGGGTTGTGGTGGATAGGCTTACTAAATCAACAGTGTTTATACCGATGAAGGAAACTTGTAGGATGAAACAACTTGCAAAGGCTTTCATAAAGCATGTAGTGAGGCTACATGGAGTTCCAAAGGATATCGTGTCAAACCGGGATTCTAGGTTCCTTTCGAAATTCTAAAAAAGTGTCCAGGAGAACTTCGATACAACATTGAAGATGAGTATAGCTTTCCATCCAACAACCGATGCACAAACAATAAGAACCATACAGACTTTGGAGGACATGCTGAGAGCTTGTATAATGGATTTTCAAGGGAATTGGGAGGATTGTTTGGATTTGATTGACTTCTCGTACAACAATAGCTACCGTGCAAGTATTGGCATGGCACCTTTTGAAGCCCTGTATGGAAGGAAGTGCAGAAGTCCCTTGGTTCTAGGACCTCTGTTGATGGAAGAAACTACCAATACAGTAAGAGTGATACAAGCAAAAAATTCAAGTAGCACAGGATAGACGGAAATCTTATGCGGACCAAAAGTGTCAAGAAGATGTATTTGAAGTTGGTGATAAGGTGTTACTTACAGTATCACCGATGAAAGGTGTAATGAGGTTTGGAAAGAAGGAAAAATTGAGCCCAAAATACATTGGACCCTATGAGATCCTACAAAGGATTGGGAAGGCCGCTTACAAGCTAGCATTACCAATGGAGTTGAGAAAACTTCACAATGTCTTTCAGTGTCTCAACTAAGAAAGTATGTGCCGGATGAGTCACATTTGTTGCAACCTGAAACAATAGAGTTAGTCCAAAGTTTAACCCTATGAAGAGAAGCCAATTAAAATACTTGATAGTAATGTTCGAAATACTCTTAGGAAAAGTGTCAAAATAGTGAAGGCGTTGTGGTCTAATTAAGAAACCGAAGAAGTAACATGGGAAGCCGAGGATATGATGAGAGAAAAGTACCCAGAGTTATTTCAGGTTAGTAGAGTTACGGGGACGTAACTCGATTCTTAAGGGGGGTAGGGTGCGATATAATTTCGCGCGTTTTTACCCTAAAATTTTCAAGTTTTTACGTCTTTTAGCAAAGTTCTATGAATGTTTATGTCTGCTTACTAAAAGTTGTCAAGGAAAGGTTGAGTTAAATGACTAAATTCTGTAACAACATAGGATAAAAGCGAAAAGTTTTAAAGTAAACGTAGTCTCTATTCAAGTTCCAGACAATAGTTTACATAAAGTTTCGGGACGAAACTTCTTTTAGGTGGGTGTAGACTGTAATACCCCATATTTTCACATATTTTAAGAAGTTATTTTCGTATTTTATGTGTATGTTTTAGTATTTTCATTGAGAATTTAAGTTAAATAAAGAAAGAAATTTAGATTAATTGATAATTAAAATAATTATTTTACGTTTTCTCAAGTTTATAAATTACATTTTATGTTACTTTGAGTTTTATTAAATATTTTAAAAAGTTTCTAAAAATAGAATATTTAGAGTTTCCTAAAATGTTTTAAAACAAGGGCACAAAAGTATTTCAAACATTAAGGGTATTTATTTAATTGCACCAAATCCTACTTTCGGCCTATAAATACACCTTAAAACCAAAAATTTCAGATTTATTTTGCAATTTAATGAATTAGGATTTCAAAGAAAAAGTGTTTAGGATTTCTGAAAAGAAAAGAAAAGAAAAAAACACTGCAATCTTCGAACCTCGCCAGACCCCTTGTCGCTGCTACTGCTCTCGCGTGCACCACCTGCTGCCGGCGCCCCTTCCGCTGGCCACCACCCTCGCCGGCCTTCTTCCTCCCCTACTTGGTATATTTCGAACACTTAATAAAAGAAAAAACTTTTCTCCTCTTTTCTTTTTATTTTGATTCTGCATAGATTATGTTTATGATTATGTTTAACCATGTTTTTATGATTCTAATCATGTTTTATAAAGTTACGGTTATATTTAAAGTATGAATTTATAAAGTTGTTCATGAAATTTTAAATTAGGGTTTATGAAATCTTGAAATTTGAAGTTTTATGGTTTTTTATGATATAAAGTTTTATATTATTATGACAAACTGTTTTAGTATGAATTTGTGATGATTTTATGAAGTTTAGATTTGTTTTTAAGGGATTTAAAGTTGTTTAATATTGCTGTCAAATTTTTAAAGCCATGAAAACATAGAGTAATGGACATGTCTGAAAAATTATTTTAAAGCATAGATTAGACGTGTAATGATGGTATTAGATTTTAAAAGAGTTCTATGCTTGATTTACGACGTTTTGATGAGTTTTTAAGGAGTTTGGAATATATAAATAAAGCTCTAAATTTTTATTAGCACATGTTTATGCCTAATAAAAATGGTAACACGTGAAATAATAAGTTATAGGAAAAATTGACATAAAAAACCCACCTTTGTCTCGTCCACTTTCAAAAGACCCGCCTTTTGTTTAACATAGAAAAAACTCACCTTTTACCATGTTTTGCCCTATTGTACGTTTTTACTAGCTACCTGCTTTACGTGTTAAAGGTGTATAGTTTCCCTCCAATTAGCAGTTATTATTCAACTACCTTCCTAATTTAATTTTTTTTTATTTTAATTTTCCGAAAAGGTTTTTTTCCTTTTCTTTCTCGATTTTCTCCTTTTATTTCCCTTTATTCACCATTAACGAGCCGACGTCATTCCTTTTCCTTTCCTTTTTTCTTCTTCTGTAACTGAAAATTGACGAAACGGAAACGGTTTAGTGTTTGAATTCGTCATTCATTTGCGTTGTGGGATCTAGGGTTCATGAAATTTGGGGTTGAATTACAACTAGGTAAAAATTCGAAATTCTACTTTAATTTAGTTATATTTGTTGTTGCTATAGATGTTTATAGTTGTTTTCCGTTGTATTATATTTTGATTGGACATATTTTTCTTTTCTCACTGCCTTTGAAGTTATATTGTTGTTGTTGAACTTGATGTTTGTGGAATTGTTGTTGTTGATTTTGTTGTTAATCATGTGTTTATTTGTTGGAATTTGTTGTTAATTAAGTTCTTCTTCTGTAGTATTTTAGTTGCTATTGTTGAATTAGTTGAAGTTATGGATGCTGGATTTACATTGAAACTGTGGCATGGAAGGGTTTTTGTAGATGATAAAAATGGTGAATTGGTGTATTTGGGTGGTGAAGGTAGGAGACTTTTAGTAGACTCAGTTGACTTATGTTTGGATACATTGTGTATAAAGGTTGAAAAATGTGGGAAATACAATGGAAAGTAGGGATTGTACTTTCATGTTTATGAGTATAGTTTGCATGATGGACTTCTTAGTTTGAATACCAATGAGGATGTTAAACATATGACTGAGTTGGGGTTGTGTAATAGATGTGTAAATGTGTATGTGCATCATGTAGGTGATTTACCTGAGGAAGTGAGGGATAGGATCACTTATGGCAAAGCCCTAAAAAACAGATCCAAAAAGTTGGTTCCTAAGAGAAAAAAAACAAGCCCAATTGTTGAGGCATATACTTTACCTGAAGCCTTTATTTCTACTGCTGAGGCCCACTATGAAAGTGTAGAATGTTTGAGCCTTACACCATTACAAGTTTTACCAAACCCAAGTCCAAATCATGCAACACAGCAAAACAATAAAGAAAAACACCAAAAATGATTCCACAAATGCTGAAAACATAGTCAAACCTAACACAGAACAACACAACAAACAACAACCTGAAGCAGAAACTCATCCTCAACAAACTTAACCAATTCCAGAACAACCACAATTAAATACTGAACTTGAACCTCTAAATGCAGAAAACCCACGATCTAACCTTACAAAAAGAGCCACTAAACCCCACAAAAATACAGTGACAAACAAAGTTCCTGATGATTATGAGTAGGAAGATAACAGACCCGACAATCCTATCCCTACACAAGATTTAATACATGATGGTAGTAGTTCTGAGGATGATGGAGATTCTGATTTCTAACCTGATGAAGACTCAGTTTTAAATGGTAGATGGGTTGAAGAATTAGTTGATGAGAATGAATTAACAGATGATGAGGAGCAACTGTTGGAAAGGTTGATATATGATGATGATGTCAATACAAGTGATGAGGAGTACAACAATATTAAGGAGAAAGTGAGGGCTCATAATAGAGAAATACTCAATCTTGCCAACAAGCTGCAAAGAGAAGCAATTAAAGGGAAGTTAGGGACACAAAGACAGTGTACAAGTGATAAGAAAGGGAAGAGTAAGGTGGGGGAAGAGAATATAGGCATTCAGTCAGATTACATTGGATCTGATAAGGACATAGACACAACTCTGGACAGTGATGATGAATATTGGATTGGGACAAGGAGACAGAAAAGGAGGCTTTTGGTGAACAAAATCACTGACTTCTCAGTGTTTACTTAGAAGGTAGGGCAGAGATTTCCATCAAGGGATGCCTTTAAGGCTGCTATTGGAAAGTACTTAGTTCTACAAGGTAGAAACTGTTATGTCTAAATTTCTATCTGTGATCCAGCTACGCAGGTACGCAGCTAGCAGCTACAGGGTGGATTTGGTCAAAGAGCAAGTCTGCGAATCAAGGAGCCAAGGAGGAGGATAATTCAAGATGCTTCTAGAAGGCAGAGATTGTGGGAAGTTAGAGTCAAAGCATCAAGTGATACGTGCCTAAGAGATAGGAGCCACATTCAAACCAGCCTGAACCTAGTCCATAATCAAATCTAGATACATAACAAGAAAAACAACGAACTCGAAAAGGGAGGAACGACTATGAAGAAGATATTGTCTATAAATAGAGGGAAAAATAAAGTAGAAGACACAACATTCATAAGCTGATTTTTTTACTATCATTTACATTTTGATATCATTGTACGCACAATCTAAGTTTATTTACATTTCTTAGCTGAACACTTAGCAATAATTCAAGCCAGCAAGCTAGCAACATCCATTGTAATTGTAACTTTTTCTTAACTAGTGGACTAGTGGACTCAAAGCCACCCGCGGTTTTTACCCTGATTTACAGGGGTTTTCCGCGTCACCACATTTGGTGTCTTCCCCACTCCCTTCCTTGCATTGCATTATTCCTGCATTACATTGAGCACATGATATTTAGTTATAGCCGGAACCAGCTAAGGTTTGCTAGCTAGAGCGAATTTTGGCATAAATAATTTGGCGCCCATCGTGGGGCTGTAGCTAGATAATCTACCCTGTAATACACATCCCATCACTTCAAAATAAAGAAAATACACCTACATATGGCATCTGAAACGTCCCAAAAAGCTATGGAAGAATTGAGGCAAGGGTTGGAGACAACCCGAGCCGAGCTAGAGAAAGTCAAGAAATATAGCAAAAAGGCAGCGGTTGAATCTCAATCAACCATGGACAACCTCAAGAGGGAGCTAGAGTCCGTGAAAAGCAATAGGTCCAAGGAAAGGTATACATGCAAAATCTCCAGTATGGCGGATCTAGATCAAAGCAATAGCGAGTACAACTCGTCCGACGAGGAGGAAGAAGAGGAACCCGGAGAAGACTAGGACAACGAGCCTAAGATAAAGCCTGTTAAGGAGATGACGCTTTTGAGACAGCAGAACCGGAAGTTGTACCAGCTGTTTTCCAAGCTACCAGGGGCTCCAATCCCCATAACCACCGAGGCCAAGCACAGCTACGCTTTTTCACCCTTCGTCGAGGAAGTGGCCAGGGTATAAGTACCTAAGAAGCTGAACATTCCAGCATTCACCAAGCTGTATGATGGGACGATAAATCATGTGGAACATGTCTCTCAATACAAGCAGACGATGGTGCCACTGCCTATCCCAAACGAAGCCGTGGAAGCTACCTTGTGCAAATCGTTTAGAGCAACCGTCACAGGCCATGCACTGCAATGATTAATGAACCTGAAGCCTGAGAGCAAAGAAGACTTTTCCAACTTGGCAAACAGGTTTTACCAACAGTTTGCCAGCAGCCGAGCCATGAAGAAGCAATCTAGTGATCCATATAGAATAGTGCAGAAACCCAATGAAGCTGTTGGGTTTTATCTGGAAAGGTTCAACAAGGAAATGATAGCTATACCAGACTTGAATTCGTCTATGGCCATTGAAGCCTTCAGGAGAGGATTACCATACAGGTCCAGGTTGTACAAGGAACTGACTAGGTATCCTTGCTCCACCTTTGACGAAGTTCAGACTAGAGCTCCCGCAGAGGTCAGGATGGAAAAGGACGAGGCTTAGCGAAGACCCACCTCTGATGACCGCAGGATAGCTAGCCAACGACGCAACAATTGGAGGCATTAGCCATACTCCAAATGTGAATCCATTAATAATATCTATCCTTTTCCTTCTTCGCAAGAACCATGTTACGGCTACGGAGCTAGCAGCTGTCCTAGCATTGAGTCGAATTGCTTCAACGTAGACATCGGAGAAGTAGTGAACGTGCTACACATGCTAGGAGAAGCTGTGCACTGGCCAAGAAGAACAGACAAGCTGGATAGCTTAAAAGACAAAAAAAAATTGTGCAGCTATCATAATGATTATGGACATCATACGGAAGAATGCTACAAGGTTAGAAAGCAGGTGGCCTACCTATTTAAGAAGAGATACTTGAACCACCTGCTAGGCAAGAAGAACGGATCACAAGAAGGGACTAAGAAACCAGGACCACCCCCACCACCAAATACGTCAAAGGTAAATAACTTGATATCTGGTGGATCTAAAATTTGCGGACTAACTTACTCTACTACAAAGCGTTTTGCTAGAGATGGAACCCCAAGAAAGCCAGATAACTTGAAGTGAAAAGAAGACAAGAAGCTGAAGAACATGGCCATCTCCTTTGATGGATGTGAGGTGGAAGAGGAGGACCACCACGAAGGCATAGTAATATCCCTGCAGATCAGCAATTGCCTCACTAAAAGGGTAATGGTAGATAATGGTAGCTCAGCTAACATAATTTTCAAGGATGCACTAAGAGAAAAGGGACTGAAAGATGCGGACATCACAAAGACACTCAAAGTATTGGTGGGATTCAGTGGAGAAACAAAGCATACAGAAGGAGAAATCAACATAACAACCTGGGAAAGGGTGTAAACATGAAAAGCAGGTTCAACGTGGTAGACTATCCTTCTGCGTACAACGTTATCTTGGGGACACCATGGATCCACAAAATGAGAGCTGTGCCGTCCACCTTGCATCAAGCGTTGAAATTTCCTTCACCTTGGGGAGTCTTGACAATATAAGGAGACAAGAAGATAGCAAGGGATTGCTACAAAAGGACACTGCAGCCAAAGCAGGCAAGCATCTAGCAATTACAGGAAGGGTCAGCGCCAATAGGCCCTAGCGAGTTACAGCTAGATGAAGTGGCGTTAGATTTGTCTAAACCAGAACAGGTGATCCAGCTAGGAGCTAGCCTGACCAATGACCAGAAGGCAAGAATTCTAGACTTCCTAAGGAAGAATGCAGATTGTTTCGCTTGGTCCCACGAAGACATGGTAGGCATAAACCTAGAGGTTATCACACACAAGCTAAACGTGGATCCAACTATGAGGCCGGTGAAGTAGAAAAGAAGAAAATTCGCATCTGAAAGGAATCAAGTGATCAACGAGGAAGTTTAAAAGCTCTTGGAAGCAGGGAAATTCAGGGAAGTAAAGTATCCAGACTGGCTAGCTAATGTGGTGGTGGTCAGCAAGAAGAATGGTAAATGGAGAGTTTGTATAGACTTCACAGATCTAAACAAGGCGTGCCCGAAAGAGCCTTTTCCCTTGCCACATATACACACTATGGTGGACGCAACAGCCGGGCATGAATTTCTCACCTTCTTAGATGCCTTTTCGGGATATAATCAGATACTAATGCATCAAGAAGATCAAGTAAAAACAACCATCATGACAGATAAGGGGATATATTACTACAAAGTTATGCCCTTTGGGTTGAAAAACCCTGGAGCTAATCAGAGGCCGGTCAATAAAATGTTCAAAGACCAGCTAAGGGACACAATGGAGGTTTACATATCTGACATGCTGGTGAAGTCAAAGAAAGCAGATGATCACATAGAGCACCTACGGCAAACCTTCGAGGTACTGCGAAAATATGGTTTGAAACTTAACCCTTCAAAATGCTCATTTGGAGTAGCTGCAAGTATGTTCCTAGGATACATAGTAACCTTAAGAGTCATAGAAGCATGCCCAGATCAGGTTAGAGCTATAATAAATATACAATCACCTAGAAACCTCAAAGAGGTCCAGAAGATGACTGGCAGGTTAGCTGCATTAATTCATTTCATTTCTAGGTCATCTGACAAATGTCATCTATTTTACAATGCCCTAAGGAAAAATGAGGGTTTTAAATGGACAAATGACCATGAAAATGCTTTAAAAGAACTTAAGCGGTATTTAATGTCGCCACCCTTGTTGTCTAAGGCTCAAGTTGGAGAGTTCTTACAACTCTACTTAGCTGTAAGCGCGGTTCTAGCAAGGGAAGCTGAAAACCAACAGCTTCCCATTTACTATGTAAGTAAGTCACTTATAGATGCCAAAACTAGATACTCTTCAATTGAAAAACTCGTCTTAGCACTAGTTACGACATGTAGAAAACTTAGGCATTATTTTGAGTCTTACCCCATATTGGTCATGACTAACTATCCTATAAAAGCTGTTTTGAAAAGGCTAGAGTTATCTGGCAGAATTGCGAAATAGGCGATAACATTGAGCAGCTATGACATAAGATACCACCCAAGAACAACAATCAAATCGCAAGCGCTGGCATTACTGGTTATTACTGGTCAACTGTTATTACTGGTCAGCTATGACAATGTGGGTCCCACATAGCCGGGAGATCATTAGCAAACAAGATCCTCAGCTATGGTTATTACTGGTCAACTGTTAGACAAAATGTAGATAGGTACGTAACTAGATGTGATAGCTGCTAGAGACACGTTGGCATGTCCCGTAAACGCTCTGAAGTATTGCACCCAACACTGACACCGTGGTCTTTCATGAAGTGGGGGATGGACATAGTGGGAAAGTTGCCGCTAGCTCCAGGGTAGAAAGTATTCATGCTTGCATTAACTGATTTTTTTTTCTAAAGGGATTGAAGAAGATTCCTATCGGCAGGTCAGAGACAAGGAAGTAGTCTCTTTCATCTGGACTAACATAATATGCAAGTTTGGTGTCCCCTCTAAGATTGTGTGTGATAACGGGTCACAATTCATAAGCAACAAGACAAGAGACCTCTGCAGCGAATGGAATGTCACTTTAACCATATCCACCCCTAGGTACCACAAGCAAATAGGCAAGCTGAATCAAGCAACAGGTCAATAATCAATGGGATCAAGAGAAGGTTAGAAGCCAAGAAGGCAAGATGGACAAAAGAACTACCTAGGATCCTATGGGCCAACAGGACTACACCTAGAGCAGCTACAGGACAAACGCATTTTTCTCTAGTGTACAAATGTGAAGCTGTGCTGCCTACAGAGATATTAACACCAACACCTAGGTAAGGGTTGATAACACAGGAGGCAAACGAGGTAGAACTAGCTAACGTCTTAGACACCATATAGGAGTTAAGAGATAACACGCTCATTAGAATGGCTGCCCAGCAGGAAATAGTAGCTAGAAGTTTCAACAAAAATGTCAAAGCCAAAGTATTCCAACTAGGAGACTGGGTATTAAGGAAAGTCTTTGCCAATACGAAAGAAGAAAATGCTGGAAAGCTAGCTGCCTAGTGGGAAGGCCCATACCAGATCACCAAAGTAATAGGCAATGGCGCCTACAGGTTATCTACAACAGGAGGGAAGGAGGTACCTAGGAGTTGGAATGCGTCCAACCTAAAGATCTACCATTTCTAGGCTAGGTTAAAAATACAACCTAGCCACTAAGTAAGTTGTACCAATACAACTCTTTCTTAATTCATTATTCCCCATTTTCAAAGCTAATTACTAACTTAGGCATCGGAGGGCCGTTGGTGGAAACACCAACAGCCGCTCCTAACACTTGCTGTTTTGCAGACATAACAGGGGCAGGCCCCCGATAGGCCACCTAGAAGTCCAGATACTCCATAAAGAGTAGCAACTAAGGCCCATAAGCCATTCAAAGCTATAACGCTATCAAAGGGCAACTGGACGTTAGCTGGAAGCTGCCCCAGCAGTCAGGCTACAATAAGAAAATGGTCCATAGTTAATCCACAAAATAACCTAACCCCATGCCCAACAAAAGGTATGCATGCAATTTCACTTAAAGCTAGCTATTACGCATAGACACACATATATCATTGTAACACAAACACATCAGGCAATATAAGCATAAACCAAAAGTGCTTTTAAATCAAAGAAAATAAGAGTCAACAAAAGCTGTACAAATTAAACCGACCTCTTGGCCTTTGTCCAGCAAACAAAATAATAGAAATATTGTTCAAATAATAAAAGGGGAACAATCCTAAGCGTCCTCTCCGGCTACATCTTCCTCCTGCACTCCCTCTGCCTGGTTCCCAGAAGGAGGGACGTCAGTTTCTGGAAGGGAAGTCTTATCAACAGTGGTTGCCTCCTCCTCGCCAGCTAGGCTAGTGGCATCACCAAGGGGGGTGGCGTCAGCAGGTACGGAAGAAGCATGAAGGAAGTCAGTTAGACTCCCAAAGTGCTCGAGATATTCATCTACCACACTCTAACAATCTTTGACTGTAGCTCCCTTGTGGTAGACATCATAGGCATTCATAGCTCTCTGTCTTATAAGAGAAGAAGCAGCTACATCTTTGTAGTCTTCCTTCAGGGCCTCCAACTCCTGCTCCGGCTTTCTGCTTCTCCCTTCCAGCTCTTTCTCCGTTTCTTCTAAAATGAACTTGAAATCCTTCTCCAACTTGGATTTCAAGTCAGCTATCGCCTTCTCTACCTTCTTAGCCTACTAGTTTTTTAGGAGTTCATATTCCGGCATCAGCTTGTTCACCTTGACCATAAGCTGGCCATGTTTAGCAGTGAACCCCTTCACAAAGTTCTTGGTAGCTAGAGCACCTTGTAGGGCTTGTATACAATAAATTAGGCAGGGTGAGTAAGAGGAAAGTGCACATATGGAGGAATTTACGAATAAGAAAGGAACTAACTTGGAGAGAATGGCTAGCTACTTGGCTAAGCACGACATCAGGAGGGAGATTGTTGAGGCGCTGGCTAGTAGTTGGAAAGAGCAACTTCTCAGCATAGGGCCATATTCCTTCCCCTATACCTTCCTTAGACAGCAAGGTAGGTGGAAAGGACAACTCCACATCATCCACATATACAGGATCAACTGGCTTAGGATACTTTGAAGGAGGAGGCATGATAACAACATCTTTTGCAGTCCGTGAAGCTGTATTAGCAGAGCTAGTCGTGCTGCTGCCACCAGTCTTCCTTTTTGAAGCCCTCCTCTTTACTTCCTCGATCGTCATCTTTTCTAGACTTGTAAAATTCGTAGCTAGATAATTATCATCATCATAAGCATAGAAAAGCCAGCTATAGGCACATAGGAAGAAATCCATACCAGAAGACGTAGCAGGTGTAGGAGTGGAAGATCCCTTGGTGGCGTCAATGGGGTTGCTTAGAGATTCTCTAGTTGCATGACTTTCAGTAATCAAAGAGAGAAGAGAGTGAATTGCAAAAGAAAGTGAGTAAGAACCAGATTAATAGAGTATTAAGCAAACAAAACATAAGAGGAATTAGCAAGTATACCTCTAGGGTTTCATCCACTTGGAAGCCATTCTCCCACTTTTCCAAGGGAGTACTTCTCTACAAAAAAGTACTTACTTTTCCACCCTTTATCTGATGCGCCCTCATCATCCACTAATTTATTCCCAGCTACCCTAACTTTCAAAGTGGCATATCGTGGACCTACTTTTCTCATAGGGTATATTGCCATCAAGTCATCAAGCCCAAAATCTAACTCCCACTCCTTACTTTTTTTCCTCAACGACCTTACAAATTGTCTAGAAGGATGGTTGAAACTGACCTGCACCTAGACCTAAGCGTTCAATAGTGGCTTTAGTAAGCCAGGTAAGTGGGAAGGTGAACCCAATCGAAAAGTGGTATTCAAAGAAACAAACATAATCGGAAGGACAAGTTTCAGGACATTGTCTGGGAGAGGAAGCTACCAATTTGGCAGACTCAGGGAAGTGACCCATTGCTGCAACCTGTTGTAAACTCACTTCAGTTATTGTGCTTACTACATCATCCTTAGCTCTACCCATCGTAATTGCGAAATAAATCCTAAATCTAAGCTGATATCTATGATTCTTAAAGGAACTTAGGGATCGAATTAAGGTCATAAAACAAAAGAAAGAGGAAGAAAATCTTAGTACCTCATAAAGAGATAAATCGCCTTGAAATTCGCAAAATTCACAAAGCAACTCAACTGAATTTATAAACTTCTTTCTCTGAAGCGGAATTTGCAAGGTTGAGGGGAGCACAATTGAGGGGTTGAAAGGTATTTATAAGAGTGAAGCAAGGGGATAACAGTTATATTTTCATTAATTATTCTAACTGCCAAAATCTTTTCATATCCTTTTTCCAGTACTTAGTTTTTAATAGATATTTATTGCATCTGATAGATCCGTTTTTCCTTGGATTTCGTGTCATGCCTTTAACTAACTAAACAATAACTTGCAATCTGGTAGTTGGCCCTTCCAGCTTACAAGTTAGGGACAAACTGTTATGGCTAAATTTCTATCTGTGATTCAGCTTGATTACCAGAGATCGTGGGAAGTTAGAGTCAAAGCATCAAGTGATACGTGCCTAAGAGATAGGAGCCATATTGCAACCAGCCTGAACCTGGTCCTTAATCCAAGCTAGATACATAACAAGAAAAACAACCAACTCGAAAAGGGAGGAACGACTATGAAGAAGAAATTATCTATGAATAGAGGGAAAAATAAATTAGAAGACACAACATTCATAAGCTGATACTTTTTTTACTATCATTTACATTTCGATATCATTGTACGCACAATATAAGTTTATATACATTTCTTAGCTGAACACTTAGCAATAATTCAAGCTTGCAACATCCATTATAATTGTAACTTTTTCTTTACTAGTGGACTGGTGGATTCAAAGCCACCCGCGGTTTTACCCTGATTTAGGGTGGTTTTCCGCGTCACCACATCTGGTGTCTTCCCCACTTCCTTCCTTGCATTGCATTATTCCTGCATTACATTGAGCACAAGATAGAATTATTTAGCTATAGCCGAAACCAGCTAAGGTTTGCTAGCTAGAGCAAATTTTGGCATAAATAGAAACTTAAGCATTTACCAAAGCAACAAGAAGAGGCAACAGAGGACAACAGTCAAGTGTAGCCAAGGGTGTCCTTTTAGACTGTGGGGCAGTTGGGATAGTAGTAGAGTTGTGTATGTGGTTAAAACTGTTGAAGGGGAACACACATGTTTAAGAACAATGGAGAGGAACAAGCAATGAAAAAACTCCTGGATGGCAAAGCAGTTGTTAGATGTGTTCAAATCTAGGCCTCATTGGCCTGCAAAGCAAATTATTGAGTGAATTAGACAAGGTTACAGAATTATTGTGGAAAAGGAATTTTGCATACAAAGTGAAGTATAAGGCACATAGGCTTTTACATGGATCAATGAGGGATCACTATTGGAAGGTGGGTAGGTATGCTGAGGCATTGAAACTTGCAAGTCCAGGCTTTGATGTGAAGCTAGTCACTGTGTCAAAGAAAGGGAATAACAAGCCATTTTTTCAAAGGCTATACATTTTTAAAGGCCTGCAAAAATGGTGGACTGTAGGTTGTAGGCCTATTATATGTGTTGATGCTTGTTTTTTGAAGACTTTTTGGGTGGACAAATACTTAGTGCTATGGGTAGAGATGGGAATGATCAAATGTTCCCATTAGCATGGGCTGTAGTTAAAGGAGAAAATAACTTATCTTGGGAGTGGTTCTTAAGGGAGCTGAAAAATATTTTAGGCTTAGATGATGGGGAGGGCCTGGTATTTGTTTCAGATGAACACCAAGTAAGCTATTCAATCTTTATAAACTCATGAGATGTAATTTGTTTCATTTTTAAAGTATAGAAAGTTATCTAACGCTTCTTCATTGTTTGTAGGGTATCCTAAATGGTATTAAATCTATCTTCCCTGAAGCAGAGCACAGACATTGTGCTCGACATTTATTCAGCAAATGGCACAAAACATACAAGGGAGATAAGATGAAGTTGGCCTTCTGGAGTGTTGCAAAGTCATACAACAATGCAGATTATGAGGACAATCTGCAATTGTTAAAGGAACTTGAAGAAGATGATGCACTTGCATTCCAGAAGTATGAACCAAAGCTGTTTTGTAGAGCTTTTTTGTCAACAACATGCAGAGCTAATATAATAACAAGAAATATGGTTGAAACATGGAATGGTTACATTATCCATGCAAGGAGCAAACATTCGATAGATATGCTGGAGGACATAAGGGGAGCTATGATGCAAAGATTAGTGATGAAAAGAGCAGACATACATAATAGCACAAGCATCCTACGTCCAAGAATACAACAAAGACTTGAAAAGGACGAGGAGAAAGCAGCAAAGTGCATTGTTTAGCCATCAACTCTCACACTTTTCCAAGTAAAACATTACATGGATACCTTGACATGCTTGGTATACCTTGTTGTCATGCCATAGCATGTATTTTCTTCAAACATAGCAAAGCTGAAGATTTTGTTGACCATTGCTACACCAAGGAAGTGTATTTGAACGCATATGCTGAGTCTATCCCACTAATTGAGGGCGAAAGGCATTGTCATAGGATTAGTATTCCTCTTGATCCACCACCCATCAAAGTGGGACCTGGAAGACCTAGGAAGCAGAGGATTAAAGATCCTCATGAGAACCCTAAGAAGCCTGGTAAATTAATCAACCAAACACGGAATGGATATGACATGTTCTGTTTGTTACAGCAAAGTTCACAACAAGGGAACTTGCCATAACAAAGAGAATGAAGAATCAAGGCCTCCACTACCAAAAAAAGCAAGAGGTAGGCCAAGAAAGCAAACAACAACAACATCAGAATCAACTGAATAAGGAGTTACACAGTCACAACAACATTATTCAGCCACAGTTGAACCTTCAAGCATAGGAAAGGGTGGTAGAGTAATTCACCCTAGCATTGGCAGAGGTGGTGGTGGTGGCGTTGCTGGACCAAGAGGTGGAGGAGCTGGGAGGGGTGCATCAAGAGGAAGGGGTCGAGGAAGACTTTTGAGTTCTAGTGATGTGTCCACAACCATTGATGTAACCTGGTTCAACTTTAGTCAAGGCTCAAGTAACACCCCATAGACACAGCATATGACATGTTTATGTTATTGTTAATGTTTAGTGGTGATGTTAGTGTTTGTCTTTAACTTTACCATTAGTTTAACATTATATTTTTGTCTTGTATTTGACAATACCTATTTTATGTTGGAAAACATGTAAGTGAATGATTTTCAGTGATTTGAAGTCAAGTATGAATGTTTGTTACTCTAAGTCTCCATTACAATTTCTGTCTTTGTAATTGATAGTTAAGTTTGTGCTTTTTTAAATTCATAACTGTTTGTAATTGAACTATCAATCAAGTTTGTGCTGAAGCTTTTCAATCCAAAAGATAACAACTGCAATATCAACTAATAATTCATTCTTTCATTCCATGAATTTGTCTTTACGAAATGGCATGTTATACTCATGCACAAGTAGTTACATATCACTTGTTAACTAGTTAACTAGTTAACTTCCTAACAACATTCACCTATTATCATCATCACTTCATCACCAAAAAATTGCACCATAAATACATACATTAGTTGTCTACAACCACCATCCCAAACCATAAACTAGAAAAGCAACAACCGCAAAGAAGAAGAAAAAAAATGCCCAAGACAAGGCCAGAACAAGGCAAAGTTTGTTGTTTGCCTTCACATTTGTCATACAAACCAATTGCTCAGTATTTTCAATAGCCAATTCAGCCACTTCATCCTCCAATTTTGACCTATGTTCAAACATCTTCTTCTCAGCTTCATGACCTTCATGACCTTCATGACCTTCAATCTGCATCTCCAGCTTAGCAATCCTTACATCTCTCTCAAATAATTGAAATTGCAATTCCACTACTTCGTCTGCCTCAACTGCCCATTTGAAAAACCCATAAAAGTTGCTCTGCACCAATGATAGATTAATTAGAAACCCTAGAAAATTTGACATCCAGAAACCCTATTAAAACCCCCATTTTTGTTAATAAGAAAGAGATAAATTTCCTTGCATACAAAAAAAACAAAAAACAGTATATGATTGCCCCAAAATCAACGAAATAATAATAAACTTAAATTTAAGGAAAGATTGTAAAAATTTATAGGCCAATGACTGCACCCATAGAATCGTTTCGCTTGGGTAGGCCCTGGGGTTCTAATGGTTCTAAGGGGTGCTAGTTATTGATGATAGCACAAATTAGGACACTGCAAGAAAACGACCAAATAGCGACGGATTTTTGCGACGGAATAAAATTCCGTCGCAAATATTTAGTTTGCGACGGAATTCATTCCGTCGCAAATTTTGCGAGGGATTTCCAAGTTTTTGCGACGGAATTATTTCCGTCGCAAATTTTGCGAGGGAATTCCCAGTTTTTGCGACGGATAATTCCGTCGCAAAAAAAGTGACAAAAACAAATCAAAGCAACAAGGGTTTTTGCGACGGAATTTTGTTCTTTGCGACGGAAATATTTCCGTCGCAAAATCCGTCGCAAATTCCGTCGCATATATTACACAACAAAATACCTGATTTTCCTTCAAAAAAGAATACAACAAAAACACTCTTCTTCCTTCTCCTTATACCGTCCTTCTCCCTAACAAAGTAAACAAAAACACTCCTTCTTCTTCTCCTTCTTTTCCGGCGGCCTTCCGCCCTTCTTCCGGCGGCCTTCATTCCTTTGTTGTCGTTTTTTTTTAATTTTTCCATCGTTTTTTTTTTTTTTTTTTNTTTTTTTTTTTTTTTTTTCCGGCGGTCTTCTCAACCGTTTTAGGGTTTTCTTCCGGCGGTCTTCTTGCAAAATGTCCGGCGGTCTACTTTTCCGGCACTCTTCTTCCTTTCTTATTCCGTTGTAGTGATTGTGGTAAATATACTTAATTTCGTGTTTTTAATTTCGTTATTTTAATTTTGTGTTTTTAATTTCTTGTTTTTAATTTCGTGTTTTTAATTTCTTGCAAACTGAATTAATTTCGTGTTAGGGTTTTTAATTTCTTGTTAGGGTTTTTAATTTCTTGTTTTTAATTTCGTTTGTTTTAATTTTTATCTTTTTTTTTTAATTTCTTTTCGGATTTTTGGTTGTTTTCATTTTCTTTATGCGATTTGATTTGTGATTTTGGTTTTTGTTTTGGTTTTTTTCGAGCATTGGTTGTAGCGACTTGTGATTGTGGTTTTTGATTTGGTTTTTTTCGAGTTTTTGTAATTTAATTTTTTCAGCATTTGATTTGTGATTAAATGGTGCTGTGGTGGTTCCAGGGGTGGATAGTGGTGGGGGTGGTTTTCGTGGTTGGGGATAGTAGGCTGTATGTGGCCTGTTGGTGGTGCTAGGCTGGTGGTATGGGCGTTGTGGTGGTTTTTTTATTTTTTTTTACAGAATTTCTGACTGAAGATGGTTGATGGTAGTAGGCTGATGATTAATTGTTATTTTTTGTGTAACTCAATACAAAAATCACTGTGGGTTAATTGATTGATTAATGGATTAATTGATTTTTAGGGATAATATTTGAGATTTGTTAATGGGTTGATACTAATTTCGAAGGTACTGTCAATTCTTCAATATTTGAGATTTGTCAATTCGAAGGTGATGATTACTGTTTTGGATTGTGGGCTGATGTTGAATTCGTCAATTCATTTGATACTTGTTGGTTTGTTGGTTTTTTGAGTTCTCAGTTTTTTAGAGCCACTGTTCTCATCTCTACTTCTCTATTATTCATTTGTTATTCGTCTGTTATTGGATATTATTGTTCAAGTAATTGAGCCAGTTTGTGTTCAATTTCTGTTTTTAATCTGTTTGTGTTCATTTCTGATTTTACTTAAATTGAATTCAATTGAATTCTAGTGATTGAATTTGGTTTTTGATGATTTGAGGTAAAAAGAATCAGGCTTTTCTTTCTTTTGAAATTCTGATGTTTCTTTCTTTCTTTCTTTCTAAAGTTCTGATTTTGAAGTTCTCATTCTTCGTAAGGTTTTTTGGTGATGTAGTAAAAAGAATCAGGCTTTTCTTTCTTTCAAAGTTCTGATTTTTGTTATGTTTGCATTTTGGTTAATTTGTTTTGTAATATATTCTATTATTTGCTTCTGAAATTATTTTCTTCTTTATGAACTTCTATTGTTCCCTTCTGATTATCATTATTATTATGTTGCTTGTGCTTTGCTTATCTTCATATTGCTACTGTTGCTGCTATGTTATCACGAATCCTAGAGTTATCGGTTTTATAACGGGCATACTTTACGCTCGAGTGTTCGAATGATGCATTTTTTTTTTAAAATTGATTATTTTTTTGAGCTCTACGCCGTGGAAAATTCCAGAAGGGGATTGGCCCTTTTTTTTCTTCCAAAAAAGCCATCTAGACCCTTATTTTAGACTAGATGCTATATCAATTACGGTGTAGACCAATCACACAAAATATAAACTTGCAAATAACAAGATTCTGCAAAAATGTACACCAATCCTACCTTGATATATCCCCACCTAGAGTCTTTTCACTTTCAGTTAAAAACCAACACCAAACCAACTTCGATTCTCAAAGATTTTTGTTTCTAAACATTTCCAACATATATCACTACCCAACACATGATTACTAGGCTATTCTAATTAATAAGGTAAACCACTAAATTATTAGCAATTCCTTGTTAAAGCCTCGCGACCACAAACAAGTATACAACTATACAACTGTAATAGACTTGCTCTACAATAGAACCATTTTAGTTACTTTGTTTGGGATCGATATTGGTATGAACTACTAGTTGCTTACACAGTACAAAAAGTGTATAAACTTCAGCTAAATTGGTAAAGTGCTATACTTGGTAGTTTCGACAAACATAGCCAAGTTATTCATTATGAATACATGGCCTAATGTACTATGATCATAGCCAAGTAGTTTGATTTTACTCTATGTGACTATGTTATCGTATATTACCATTTTTTTAATTAGCATAGTGTACTAGTATATGTTAAAACTATGATCTGTGTAATTTAGAAATGTTTACATTTTTCCTTTGTATTTTCCTCCAATTGAATCAAAATTTGGGGAAACTTAAACTACTAACAAGTAAAGGGAAGGTAGTAAAAGATTTGAGAATGTGAAATGTATTTTGATGGTTATACAGTAGTGTGAAGGTATGAATCAACAGTTCAAACAAGACTAGACGACAATCTGGCATAGGCCCTCTAATGAATTATGGATGATATAACCTCAACATCTAAATATCAAGATAGAGTATAATTTTACGCAAATATGTTCATACTTGGGAAGTTAATTAGGACATTCATTGTTTCATTACTTATTGGCATTTGTTCCACGTATGTTCATCATCAATAGTACAATTATTGATGCATTGTCGATATTTCGAATTGACCAAAACAATAAGAATTAATTCAAAGTAATTCAAACATAAGGAAGTCTAAGAAGTCTAAATTTTTGTAGGTAAGTTGGTAAATGCTGTATGATAGTACTTGATTCTTAACAAAGTACTTGATGTTGTTGTAGTGTTTCAGATGCTACTGTCAGTCTATCACATTTATTAGCCTAATAATGGTTTGATTGGATTATTCTTTGTGTTTTAAGTTTGGAATTGAATTTGCTGTTCGAATCAAGTACTATTGTTGAATCATTTATGAATAATTATAACAACCCTATGCAGTTTTCAATATTTATATTTGCCATTTAGACTAAAATTTTATTGCGTGACTTGTGTAAGTTTTCACTATGAAAAAGGGAACGTAGTTGGATGTATTGTAGGAGGGTCGGATCTTCTATGACCCTGCTTTTAAGGAAGGAGTTGAGGAATTCCTTTAATATTGTAAGATCATCCGCAGACAACTGACCCAATGTAAGTTAGGTGTCCTGTGTTAAATGCAAGAACAAACGCATCTATGATCCGGACACGTAAAGTATCATTTGTGACGCCAAGGGGTTTAAACCGATTATTATGAGTGGCATTGTCATGGGGAAGGGTTACCTGAGTCCTCCGACCGGCAATCCATGACTATCGCGACAATGGTTATGGATGCTTGTGGACATAACCAAATCAATCGGGTACCCATCAGAGGAGGAACCTAACCCCGAGGCCAAGCAGTTCTATGATATGCTAAAGGCTTCTGACAACCTTGGGTTGAAGGGAGTTCAATGTCTAGATTAGAGATGGCCTCAAAATAACTAGATTAAATCTGAGTTCAATATGCCCCACGGGGTGTAGTGCCATGTGGTCTTTGTTTAGTGATTCGTCTCCTAAGAACACCTATAAGGGGAGGCATTCTACGAGGTAAGAAAATGTGTTCAAGGGTTGGAGATGCCTGCTAAGAAGATTGATGCATGCCCGAAAGGTTGTATGTTGTTTGGAAAGGTGATGCTCACTTGTCTAAGTGTCCTGTTTGCGGTAGCGACCGTTACAAGAGACTTCGAAAGGGAATGACGTTCCCTCATAATGTTCTCATTCATCTTCCGATCACTCCTAGGCTACAAAGAATGTTTGCCACCAAGGACATTGCGGAGGAAATGTCATGGCATGCAAAAAATCCCGGTTGCAAGGTACAATGGCACCACCCTACCGACACTGAAGCGTGGAAAAGGTTTGGATAGTTGCTCACAGGAGTTTGCGTTTGACCTCGTAATGTTAGGCTCGGTTTGTGTACGATGGGTTTGATCCTCATGGGAAGTTTGGGGTAACTATTCTTTTGGCCAGCCTATTGACCCCATATAACTGCCCCCATCGATGTTTGAAAAAGAAAATTCATGTTCCTACATTGATTATTCCCGGTCCCAACAACCCAAAGGAAACCTAGAGGTTTACATGCAACCACTATAGAAGAGTTCAAACAGTTGTGGGAAGTTGGTGTTACTACTTACGACATTTCAAAGTAACAAAATTTCAATCTTCGAGCTGCCATCTTATGGACTATGGTGACTTTCCCGCTTATGGTATGATGTCTGGTTGGTCTACACATGGTTTTAAAGCTTGTCCCTATTGCATGGAGAAAAAGCATATCATTCTGGTTGAAAAATAGTGGCAAGGTGTCTTGGTTTGACTACCATAGGCAATTCCTTCACCGGATCACCCGTTCAGGAACAGCAAGACAGCTTTTTGTAAGAACAAATTCAGAAAGGTGATCCTCCCCATATCATGTCAAGAGGAACTTTGGGAATGTGTGAAAGACCTTCCTAAGGCACTGATGGGCCAGAAGCACTTAATTCTGTGAAAAAGCTAAATCTGGTTGGTCAAGAGAGCATTTTTTGGGACCTGCCCTATTGGAAGCATCTTACCTTCGCCATAACTTAGACGTGATGCACATTGAGAAGAACTTTTTTGATCAACTCATCCACACTATATGATGTCAAAAAACAAATTTGTGATACACCCGCGGCTAGATCGACATCGAGGCTCTTTGTAAACGTCCCGACTACATCTACAGCAGGATGACAGAGGGAAAGTCATGCCGAGTGCACCATTCACTCTTGATAGATGCAAAGAAAGGTTTCTGTGTGAGTGGGTTAAGCAGTTGCGTTTTCCTGATGGCTATGCGTCCAATTTGAGGAATGTATTGATTTGAAAAGTTGTAAACTACCTGGAATGAAGAGTCATGATTGTCATGTTTTCATGGAAAGGTTGTTGCTGTTGCTTTAAAAATTTCTCCTACCCATGTCTGGAATGCTATTACAGAGATAACCAATTTTTCCGAGATCTTTGTTGTTACACAATCAAAGTCACTGACATGGAACTTGAGAGAAACATTGCAGAGATCATTTGCAAGCTTGAAAAGATTTTCCCCCTTCGTTCTTCACTCTATGGAGCATTTGCCGATACACTGCCTTATGAGGCCAAAGTGTGTGGACCTGTTCAATACCGATGGATGTATCCATTCGAAAGGTGTAGTTGTTAATGTGCAAAATTTCATAAAGTTTTTTTCCTAAGTTGTATAAGCCGCTACGAATACTAAACCTGTTTGTTATGCTTTTTAAAAACCATGGTTCCTGAATCATTTAAAAGAAAGATTGGTAACAAAGCTCTGTCGAAGGTTCAATATGCAATGCTTACCTAATTGAAGAGGTAGCAAACTTCTACTCCCATTACTTTTGACCCAAGTTCGACACAAAAGCAAGAGATCTTGGTCGAAATGTCAACCCTGATATTGAGGATGACGTAACAACACCGAATTCCCGGAATTGTTTAGAGTTGATAAGGGTCGCGTACTCTCAAGGGAAGCAGATTTTAGATGAGAAAGAAACTCCTATCGGCGCATTATTTTGTGTTGTCTAACAGCGGCATTTTAGGAGACTATGAAAGGTAACCCCGTTTCTACTAAAACTTACATGTGAACATGTAAAATGTAGCTTAACATGTTTACCCAACTCATGCCATTTTCTAGGAATTTTGAGGACTATATGAAAACAATCATCCAGCTTTGCTTGCAGAAGATTTCATGTTAAATTTGAAGGTGAATTCCCAAATTGGTTGCATATGAAGGTAAAAAGAGTTAACACACATTTCAATAGGTTCATATATCCCTTTTGTATACTTACAGCGCTGTAATGGTCCGAACATTGACAGGTCCATGAAGAAACCAGATTTCGGATGTCGTACAGCGTTGGCTATGGCCCTTCCAAGCGGGTTCGCACTTTTGTCAAATTGTAGTTGGTGACTTCACTTCCATACAAGTGCGTACGGCAGTCACAAACAACCATGAATTACGGTGTTTGTGTTTCCGTGAAGATGGCACTGAGTATATGGAATTTTAGAGGATATCATAGAACTTGTCTACACCGGTGTCAAAAAATATACAAGACTATGTTATTTAATGGTTCATGGTTTGATTGTTTAGGGGTATGAACGTACATCAGCGCTACAAGCTCGTCGAAATCAATCACCTAAGTACATACCCAATAATATAGATCCATTTTGTGTATCTTACCAAGTTACCCATTTTTACTACACATCTTTATCCAAGCCTTAAACGGGATCGAATTCAGTGGTGGGCAGTGTTCAAAACACACGCTAGGTCGGTGGGTTGATTCCAGTTGACATGCAAGAGTTTTAGCACCAAACCTTCAACCCTATGTCCACCGAATGAGATCCGGACTATACTATTGGATGATTTTTGTTGTCTCTGAATCAGGACGATGAAATAATGTCTGATGTGAGGACGATGAACCTGAACTGACTTCTACAATTCTGAAGAGATGAAGATGAGGACAACATTGCATTTCTGGATGACAGTAGTGATGGATTTAGTAGTGATCATAGTGTGATAGCTGTTTGTGGTCTTGTTTCCAAGTGTTAATGGATAAACATTGTTGCTTAATAAATTGTTAAATATATTATTTGGTCTTCCTTTTTCACTTGTTTAATTGTTAAATTGTTGCATCGCTTTGTTTATTGATTATAAATTCCCATATTTTGTCTTGCTTAAGTATTATTCTAACCTTTTCTCCCTAACCTTTATTATTTTCTTGTTTATACGGTGTTTTGTACTTAATTCATTTCAATCACCAAATTTAATGTGAATCTCTATGGTCTTGTATGTTTGCAGGTACTCATGGAAGGAAAAACAAAGGTAAAAGAGCGCTTCTGGCTCGCACAGCAACAACACAACAGCAAGAACAGGAGCAGCCTCATCACCATCAGACATGCATTACAATGCGGCCCAGTAGCTCGACACTGAGAATGCTGCTCCTTTGTATGAGTCCGGGAAGCTTGTGTTGACCGTATGACTTTGTGGTATAATTTTCTCTTCATGCAAATTTTCATCAATGTTAGCTTTTTAAATAGGTTAATTTGCTTACTAACTTGGGGCATAACTTGCTTGGCTTGTGATCAGGTTTGATGACCCCCAACGTGAGAGGGAGATCAAGGATATACTCCAACCCCATTACCATGTCTCCTTGGAGAACTATAACGAAGTTGATGATGTCACCAAGGAACAATGGGTGGAACCTGTTTACGGTATGTTATTATATAATTCAAGAAACCAAGTATGATGTAATTTACATTTTAACTTTGTGGGATTATGATTTAAGTGATATCAAATTTAGCAATTTGATGATGATATATATAAATACAATTAAGTACTTTTGTTGCTGAATTTCGATACCATTAGAAGATATTTATGTATGATGCATTAATTATTAGTTTGACGTTATTGCAGAAAAGATGCCCTTGGGCTGCTGAGTTTGAACCTCAAGTTAGACATGATCCAATCTAGGTTGGAAATCGATTGCGTGACATGTCTACACAACTCACGCACAATGCTGGTAAAACTTACCAAGTGGGTGAGTGAAACCGTGTACAAAAGGCGCAAGATGTGATTCGGGTGATGAACGTTCAAGAAAAGTCGGCACAAACACGAAAGAACAGAAGGGTGGTTCAATGGAAATGCCATTGAACCTACCCACTTCAGGGGTCTTCTTCACATGCAGCATGCAGAAGATGGTTATTTCTTCTATGTGTCATTTACATTTTTCTACCCATTTGATAATCTATCTTCTATCTTTAATTTATACTATTTGGTTTTCATTATCATTTACATGCGAAGGAATGAAGGAAAGCTCCCATCCCCAGTTGATCTGCTCCTCCGTACGCATTTCAAGGATGTCCCGGGAAAAGGAAAGGTGCCTGCGACCACCACAAAAGCAAATTGCAGTAAGTTTTTAACACTTGTATTATGCCTTTTAAGATGTAGCTTATTTATAGTTTGAAATGAAGAGATATGTGAAAAATGGGCACATTTCGCGCCATTTCGGGCCATTTCGAGCCCATTTGAACCAAACACATGTAAGGGTAGTTTGGTAAATGTAGACTTTGTACACTTGTAGTTATTCCTTTATGGATGTGTAGCTTATTTATAGGTTGAAAGTGAGAGATATGTGAAAAATGGGCACATTTCGCGCCATTTCGGGCCATTTCGAGCCCATTTGAACCTAAAACACATGTTAAAGGGTAGTTTGTTAATGTACTTTGTAACACTTTGTAGTTATTCCTTTTAAGGATGTGTAGCTTATTTATAGGTTGAAATGAAGAATATGTGAAAAATGGCACATTTTAGCCATTCTCGGGCCATTTGAGCCCATTTGAACCTAAACACATGTAAAGGGTAGTTTGGTATAATGTGACTTTGTAACACTTGTAGTTATTCCTTTTAAGGATGTTTAGCTATTTAATAGTTGAAATGAAGAGATATGTGAAAAATGGGCACAGTTTTAGCCATTTCGAGCCCATTTCGAGCCTAAAACACATGTAAAGGGTAGTTGGGTATATGTAGACTTTGTAACACTTGTAGTAATTCCTTTTAAGGATTTGTAGCTTATTTATAGTTGAAATGAAGAGAATGTGAAAAATGGGCACATTTCGCGCCATTTCGGGCCATTTCGAGCCCATTTGAACCTAAACACATGTAAAGGTATTTTTTGGTATAATGTAGCTTTGAACTTGTAGTATTCTTTTAAGGATGTGTAGCTTATTTATAGGTTGAAATGAAGAAGATATGTGAAAAATGGGCACATTTTTAGCCATTTCGGGCCATTTTGAGCCCATTTGAACAAAACACATGTAAAGGGTAGTTGGTATAATGTAGACTTTGTAACACTTGTAGTTATTCCTTTTAAGGATGTTTAGCTTATTTTAGGTTGAAATGAAAGATGTATGTGAAAAATGCACAGTTTTAGCCATTTCGAGCCTTTCGAGCCCATTTGAACCTAAAACACAGTAAAGGTAGTTTGTATAATGTAGACTTGTAAACTTGTAGTTATTCCTTTTAAGGATGTTTAGCTTATTTATAGGTTGAAATGAGAGATATGTGAAAATGGGCACATTTTTAGCCATTTCGAGCCCATTTGAACCTAAACACATGTAAAGGTATGTTGGTATAATGTAGACTTTGTAACACTTGTAGTTATTCCTTTTAAGGTGTTTAGCTTATTTTAGGGTGTAACACAAAATTTTGCCTTTTAGACTTATATGAAATTATGCCTAATTTAATTTTAATTGTGTTTTGTAGGAAGACCTACCAGAAGAAGCTTGAGGAACCAAGCAGTGACAGGAGTCAGAGAACGCCGATGAGTTATATTGGGAGGCATCTGGTGGTCGTAGCAAAAAGGTTCGCGTGAAGGGTCTTGGTAGTGGTTCGGACCCTTTTACAGCTCTTCAAGCTCTTCGAGGAGATCTGGATCATCGAAGCAATACACGCCATCTGTGCTTTCTCAAATGAAAGAACATTTAGAGAAACATGTGGAGAAGGTGTGGGAGGAGGTGCGGGAGGAGGTGCGGGCTGAGGTTGAGGAGAAGGTGCGAGCCGAGATTGAGGAGAAGATGCGCGCCGAGTTTGAGGCAATGCAGAGGACACAGAAGGAGTTTATGGAGCAGATGATGAGTCGATTCGGTAGCGACAGTTGTTCACCTTTCCAAATTCAGCGTCGGGACTCACCAGACGACGACGGCAGCGGCGCCGGGCAAGGGATGCAGCTGTAGATAGATATCTTGTTCCATATAACATACCTTAGCTCCATTATTATCATTGTTAAACTTTAAAACTATGAAACTATTTAAGCCGGAAATACTTTGTAGGCATATGTTACATTTGAAATATATAATTATCGAAAAATATAAATTGTCCTTATTTGATTAGAATACATAACGCGTCAGATCATACAGGTTCACAGGCACAAATACAAATTAGCAATCAAAACATTAAAAATCCGTCAGCTTTTTTACGACGGAATATACCGTTTGCGACGGATTTTCCGTCGCAAAGTTTGCGAGGGAAATTCCATCGCAAAATTTGCGAGGGAATTTTGCGACGGAAATTCCGTCGCAAATTTTGCGAGGGAAAATTCAGTCGCAAAATTCCCTCGCAAAATTTGCGACGGAATTTCTCTCGCAAAATTTTGTCGCAAATTTTGCGAGGGAATTGAATTTTGCGAGGGAAATTCCGTCGCAAAATAAAGATTTGCGACGGAATTGTCCGTCGCAAATGAACCATGACTCCGTCGCAATGATGGAAGTTTGCGACAAAAAAATTAGCGACGGAATTCCGTCGCAAACTAAATTTTGCGACGGAATTATTCCGTCGCAAAATTGAGGCTTTCTTGTAGTGGGAGCAGCTGAGGTTGAAGTTGATCTGGACCTTGACCTAGAACCTGAATTTGCTAAAGAGGAAGCCATTGAAGAACAAAGAGCAGAAGAAGAAAATTAAATAGAGGAATGAAGAAGGAAGAACAGATAACATAGAGGAAAATTAAAAAGTTCAAAGGGAGTTAAGAGAATTTAAAGAGAAGTTAGGTGGCCCCACATTTAATACTCCCCAATGATAACAAATTAGCTACAAACTTATTGTAGCAGGTCACAATGGATAAGAGTACAATAGGGGCAGAACATGGTAAAAGGTGGGTTACTTCTATGTTAAACAAAAGGTGGGTCTTTTAAAAGTGGACGAGACAAAGGTGGCTTTTTTTATGTCAAATTTTCGTAAGTTATAATTATTTTTAATGCATCAAACTATTGTATGATGATCTTAGTACATGACTATAATGTTTTATGATCAAAATATGATATTTAGAAGGGTTTTTAAGTGTTTTTATGTAATTTCATGAAGCTGTCATTTTTGGAAAATTACCGAAAATCAAGTGATTTGCAAAAGAAAAAATAAAATAAAGTATGGAATTGAATAGAGACCATATTATTAGGAACGTTTTGGACAACTTTCCAACATCAAAAGTTAGTATAGAGTTGTTGTAGAAGTTAGTCAACAAAGTTTTTAATTTAGTTTCGATTTTCTCTATGTAGGAGAATTCGAGTTAGTTGACTTTTAGGCGTTGTGGCAGATCACCACTACAAGACAAGGTACGTAAGTACTAAAGGTGAAAATAAAAGTAGAATCCCTGGTTGGTTGTTGAGCTTATATTTTATGTATGTGATTATGAATTGTTGCTTAGTTGACTTGCATAAGAAGTCAGCTAGTATAAAAGTATGATTTTCATATTGTTTTGACATTACACTTTTATAGCATTATTAAGTTATCTTGAGTAATTAGAATGTTAAAGTTATTTCTAAAGTTGGCCAATGGTTAATAAAGAAGAAAAGGAAGTTAGTCGAGTTGATTAATTACTTAATCAACAAGAAAGGTAGTTTGTGAATTTTTATTCACATGTTTCATAAAAGTTTAATGAGAAAATATTTATATAGCCACTCACAGTTTAATGTGTGGGTCAAGAAAGATAACTTGTAAACCACTCACAGTTAATGTGTGGTAAAGGAAGTTTAGCTAAATTAAAGGACACACAGTTATTATTAGTATCACTTTAAATCCAAGAAAAGTAATATGGTTTGTTTGATTCTATGCATACTTTTATTGGATGTTATGTGTGAGTCATAATATTGTTAAACCGGTTAATCACGTAAAGTGAAATAGGATCCGTACCAAAACTCTTGGAACGTATATACCATGACTATGAACAATGGGGGAAGTCTGTATGGAACATTGATCTATGACTTCTAATTGGGGTACAAGACGTTGTGCTATTTTATATTCTTAATGCGCTGGAATTCCGTATGTGTGACAAAAGTAATACCTTCTTGGAGTTCCTCCCAAGTTGGTGCCTGATAGGGTTACTTCAAAGGAAAGGAAACAGTCGATGCAAAATCCAAAGTTTAAATATTATAAATAATTTTATATGAGTTGCGTCTATGCATAGGTGAAGAGATGCCAATGGTAGGAAGTATGTGTGTTATACTTTTATTTTATTTAATATTGATCATGATTTTCATAGTATTTAAATATTATAAATAATATTAATGTACTCAGCTTTGGTGATTTTGTGTGTTCATGTGCATGGATTTGTCTTTGACTTGGCCCTACGATGACCCATTTGTTGGCGAGTAGTTGTTTAGAATAAGAGAAAGCTACAGGTACAAATGGGCATACTCAGTCATGCTGGGTTGGAGCGCGAGCGCTTGCATTGTAGTTTTCATAGTTATGTGAACTTGTTACTTAATATTATTACCGTTGGATGTTGATTTTTATTTTTGATCTTTAAAGTTTATTTGGTTTTGAAGGGCCATTAAGATGGTTCCAAAGTGTAATAAAGTCTTAATTTGGTTTTCTTTTTGGTTTTGACATTGGTTGGCTTTTGAGGTTATTTCAAGTTTCAATTGAGTTTTAATTTGGTTTTGGTTTTGGTTTTTAAAGACTTCTGCTGTAGTACTTTGATAAAAGCCTTAGCCGTTATCACGGTGGCGGTAATACTTTGGTTTTTCCTAGTTAAGTAGGGATTTTATTTATGATTATTTATTATTGTTTTCTATTATATTTACATTATATTTCCGGAAAATCTAAAGGGAGAAATTTAGGAAATTCCACGGTGTTACAGTTTGATTCTGGTGCAACATATTCGTTTGTATCCACTTAGATTTTGAAAAAGTTAACGCCTGTTTTGGGAAAAGTAGATACAATACATATGTCAATAGTGTCACCATCGGGGAAAGAAGTACACTGTTTGAGGAGATTTTTGATTGTTCCGATTGATATAGAGGGAGTGGAGTTTAAGGCTAACCTAATCGAGTTTGACTTGGGTAACTTAGAAGTTATCCTAGGGACGGATTGGTTGAGTGAACATAAGGCTGCGATTTTGTGTGAGCCGAAGAAAATCTCGTTAGTTAATAAGGATAAGAAGGTGAGCTATTGGAGGGCAAGAAGGCCAAAACACAACAAAATAGTGTTAGTGATGAGGTTTGCTAGGTATGTGAATTGAGGTTTCCCAATCTACTGTTATAGTGTTAGGAATGTAGATCATGTCGAGTCTTCTAAGCCCGAAGACATTGAGATAGTGAGGGATTTCCTAGACATGTTTCTAGAGGAGATTCTGGGAATACCACCGAAGCGAGAAATCGTGTTCACCACAGACTTAGTTCCCGGAACAACACCTATTTCCAAAGCACCATATAAGATGGCACCTTCGGAAATGAGGAGTGGAAAGAGCAGTTGCAGGTTTTATTGGAGAAGAGTTACATCAGACCTAGTGCTTCACCTTGGGGAGCGCCAGTGCTGTTTGTGAAAAAGAAAGATGGGAGTATGAGGTTGTTTATTGTCTATAGTGAACTGAATAAGGTGACGATCAAGAACAAGTATCCTTTACCGAGGATTGATGACTTGTTTGTTCAGTTTGAAGGAGACTGAATAAGGTGAAGATCAAGAACAAGTATCCTTTACGGAGGATTGATGACTTGTTTGATCAGTTGAAAGGAGCTGAGCTATTGTGTTTTCAAAGATCAATTTGAGGTCAGGACACCATCAATTGAGGATTGCTAATGAGGACATACCAAAGACGACTTTTTGTACGAGGTATGGACATAGTTCACTGTTATGCCTTTTGGGTTGACAAATGCGCCAACAATTTTCATACATTTAATGAATAGGATCTTTCGACGGTTCTTGGATAAATTTGTGATAATGTTTATAGATGATATTTTGGTGTACTCTAAAAGTAAGGAAGAGGATGTAGAACATTTGAGGACAATTTTGATGACACTAAGGGAGAATAAGTTGTATGCTAAATTCTCGAAATATGAATTTTTGTTGGAGAAAGTCGCATTTTTGGGACATTTTGTGTCAAAAGAGAGAGAGTTGAAGTAGATCCAGCCAATAGCGAAGTAGTGAAAGATTGGCTGACACCTAAGAATGTGTCGGATGTGCAAAGTCTCTTGGGTTTAGCAGCGTATTATAGGTGGCTTGTGAAGGACTTTTCGAGGATTGCTAAGCCGATGACGTCGTTAATGAAGATAGACTGCAAGTTTGTTTTCGAGTTATATGTGAGAGGAGGCATTTCAGACGTTAAAGGAGAGTTTGACTACGGCTCTAGTGCTGAATTTGCCAGATGGGAGTGGTTCTTATGACGTCTATAGTGATGCTGCTAAAATTGGTTTGGGATGTGTTTTAATGCAAAATAGGAAGGTGATTACGTATGCTTCAAGACAACTAGCGCCAAACGAAGCAAACTATCCCACCCACGATCTCGAGCTAGCAGTGATCGTGTTTGCCTTGAAAATGTGGAGGCACTACTTGTATGGAGTGAAGTGTAGAATCTACACGGACCACAAGAGCTTAAAGTACTTTTTCACTCAAAAGGATTTGAACATGTGTGGACCCAGGGCTTTGGGGGCCCACGTGCCCTTTTTACGAACATCGAATGTCATGTTAGTTTGTTTGCATAGTGTGAGTATGCTTGGCTCAGGGAGTGAGTGTAGAATCTCAAAACCCAAGTAGACAAGTCGCCACTGTCCTCCTTTCGAGAGCTAACGGAACCCCATTAGGTTATAGCCTAATGGCAAAATGACAGCCAAGGATAAGAAGGTCCCATATCTCTGGATTCGGGGACGAGGGTAAGGACAACAGTAGGTCACAGTGTCCCCCCGCGTATAGTGACCTCTACTTGTTCTCATGTGTAATTTCACAATCATAATATCAAATTAGTACATTCATATTTCCAGTTTAGACCTACAAACACATATGGAAATAAGGCTAGTCGGGTTTTAATTAATGCACACATAATTTCCGATTTATCATGCATGTGTGATCACTTTAGGATTAAGTTGATTTTAATTTTTGATTAGTTGAAGCATGCTTTTAGGTCTTTTAAGCTAAACATGAATTCTACGTGATTTGAAAGCATTAAAAAGTTAGTATGGAAATCATATAAAACCTAAAGCAAGGTTTCAACTTAAGATTGATTTTAGTTTAAAAGTCGAATCATCAAATAGTTAATATTACATGAATTTTATAATAAGCACATCGACTATCTAATAAAGCATTAAAAACACATATTCATGCAAACTAACTCCTTTGAAGAACTCAAGATGATTATTTCGATGTTGTTGGCCTCATTCGAAGTACCTTTCATGCAATTCGTCAATAATCCTTTAGAACCGAGAGCTTGCAGAACCTTAGTAAAGTAGTTATAGTAATAATATTAATAATAAGTGTTTAGTGGAATGCACGGTTTCTGAAGTAGGGCACGAAAATCGAGAGAAGTTTAGAGGGAGAAAGAGACGAAGTAGAGAGAGAAAGTGTGAGTTGAGAAGTTGCGAAGATGAGAATGTGATGAATGAAGGTCGAAGGAGGGGGGTATATAGTGTTGGAAGTGACGTAAGCGAGTGCCAGGGCGTTGGAGGAGCGTCTGCACATTAGCCTGCGCCAAGGCGCATCACCTGCGCTAGGGCACTCAAGGTGTGTGCCAAGGCGCACCACCTGGCGCAGCGCAAGCCATTGGAGCGCCTGGGCGTTAGCTGTGCGTCTAGGCGCTTCTCCTGCGTCATGGCGATCCGATCCCTAATTTCAAATTTTCACGCGGAGGATCTTCGATGCTTCCATATTTCGCAAATTTACTTCCATAAACCAAAATATTTCGACATATTATGAAATTATACGAAATTCACTTCCATAAAACTATTTATACACTTCCATTACCTAAAGTTTCCATAAACCTAACAAACCTTTCTAGAAGGTTCGTCGAATCTGGTGACATTCATACATTTAAATTAATTTCTTTTTTTTTTTCGAAAATGAAATTAATATGTGAATTTATAAAATAAAATAAAAATGAGAAAATTAAATATTAAATAAAAAATATAGAGTGGAAATTAGAAAATTCTTTTTAAGCGTATTTCGACCGTCATAATTCATCATCGGTTAACCCCTATCGACAACAATTTTTAGTTATTTATTTACTTTCAAGTAATCAGCTTTCAAGAAACGGACATGTTTGCGACGTGGTACACGATAATCATAAGCCACTAGGTGGGACCAAAAATGGGTGGGTACAGTTAGCCCCCAATTTGACTGAGTTTTACGAGACAACTAGAGACAACTAGTCTCGTAAACGAGACCCCCTCTTGAAATGCAGTTTCTCGTCGATCACCATACATCCAAGTACGATTCATTTCTAACAACAAAATTAAACAACAAATTCTGACATGACAACTACATAGTAATAGAGTTAGCTCACATAAAATACACATATAATACATCACAAATTACATACATATCAATCTAAACTTTATTGCATGGACAATGAATGCAGTCAGCAGGGTCCCTTATCACACCAACCTAACCCATCCTTGCACATGTAATCTCATTAAAAAATATTTGGCTTCTTTTTAGTTCTATAGAAAATTCGGCACGCAGCATCTCCCTACCGTTCTTCAAGTGCACGATGTACACGAATACTCATATACATATGCACTCGAAGAACAAGTAGAGACATGACGAACCGAAATCCTTTAGAACCAAAAAGAAGGGAAATATTTGCATCCTAAACGAGATTACACGTGCAAGGACAGTCCCAAATCGGGGACTATTCAAGACGTATTCCTAATGAATAAGGCTTGAACGGGTATCTAGGCTTATGATAATGCAACATAATATACAAACCATTAAATACATGCTAAATTTTACATTCAAAACACATACCACAATCCAAACAATCAACTACATTTTAAAGAGAGAAATACCACAAGTCAATAAGTCTTATTAATACGAAGCAAAAATTCACAAGTCAACATATTTTTACATAGTATTATCTTTTCAACTAAACTCACCTCTTCTTCTCTTGATATTCAATTGGTATTACTTGAACAAGGCTCGAGCTGATTTGACGCCTACAAATGCATAAAAGCCATAACAAGGTATAAGAAAGCAACATTATTGTTAATCATGACCTCAGTTAATATTATACAAGCAAATTTAATAAAAGCTAGCCTTGTATTGCGAAACAAGATTAATAAAGCAGATGCAACATTAAGTCCAACTTTCTTATTATGTAATTGCTTTAAGTATATATGAACAGGCCCTAAAGCAATGATGTCGACTGTCAAGCCTTATAATTGCTAACACAAAGCAGAAAGATTTGAGTAAGTGAACAGCTCAGTGCAAGAAAATAAGGATAAAATGCATAGAAAGGTAAAAGCAGCAGCCTTCGGATCACATAAGAATATAACGCAAACCAGGCTGCGCAATACAATTAGGCTAGTATATGAAGATGAATTAATATTGGACTCCAGTATTAAGAAAGGTAAATCTAAATATAATATCACCTCACATCCAAATCAAAGCCAAAATTTTCATCTACACATGTTAATTAAACTCAGGAAATAAGGTTCTTCGAAGTTCAAAATTTCAAATCATAAGCATTAATTAAATAGACTAAGCCTTAGGTAAACATCAAGTTATTCTAATTCTTAATTTTTTAAGACTGCTTGTTTCTGAAATAGGTGATCAATATTGATGTAGCAGAATGAAATAAAGGGAACTGCAGAGAATATAATTCAAAGTTAAATACTGTATCGTACCCATTCAGCATTCAGTTATCAAGCTAGCAAGACTGTATCTCAAATACTTTACCTTGAATAATAGTAAGTCTTAGGCTTTTGCCTTTTTATTGTCATAAGTTGATCAGAACGGTAACCCAAGTAAAGCAGATTTGGGTAAAGAATTTCCTTTAAGGTTTGTTGTTAACCCAACCAAAATATCAAATTGAATGATCATTTGTCAACTTTTCCTCCAAAATCCACACACCTAATCCTATGTTAAAAGTTCCTAAACACCCATTAAAAACTGCTGAAATCAACTGCAGTTTTGAAAACTCCCTATGACGAGCTGAAAGCTTGGGTTTCTTAGAAGAAAAGTTGCATATAAAACTCCATAACAACACCAACAGAAGTAGTACATCAAAACAAACAAATGCAGCATGGTTAACACATGAAGAAGGATAAATTAAGAACTCAAACAACTTTTGTTTACAACTTTCAGAAGTTGTACAATTTGATTGCCCACAAAATAGGTCCCACATAACCTCCATCACAGTTTTAAGTTTCTTGCTACTTTGTCCTGCATTATAAAATGATTCCTATCCAAAGTTGTTCCTATAATTCTGTTTTGTCAACAGATCTAATTAGCCAAAACAAACCCCCAAAACAAATTAAAGCTCACCAGATCTAATACCAAAAAAAAAAAAAAATCCCTAATACTTTCTAACATTTAAACTCACAAAAATGATTAATAGAAAATAAAATAACCCCCAGCAAAGTGTTCAATAGCTTCAATTCTAACAAATTCATTACTTATTTGACAATATCCTACAACAACTAATTCCTACGAAGTATATTGAAGCTACATATAAAATAAACATCTCACTAAAATAGCAATTAATTCTTTTAACAGCAACTAATTTCTCTATTATAACTACTTATATAGAACCAACTTAAAAGAAAAATTGTAACTTTAGTAATGCTGACCATTTCCTAGCACCCCACATCACAAATTCAAACAAAAATAAATAAAAAAATTCCACAAATCTCAGATACAAAACAAAAAAAAAAACAAAGATCATATAATAAAAAATTACTAAAAATATAAAACCTTAAGTAATTTGATACATGATGAAGAATATGAACTGAGTTTTTTTTCTAAGAAAACAGTAAAATAACATAATTAATACAAACAAGTGAATTATTAGCTGATCACTAACAAAGACTTACCTTAGCAGCAACAAGAACAACAACAAAATCCCAGAAAAATAGAATAAAAATTGAAGCTTTAAAACTAAACCAAAAAGAATCAAAATCTTCAATAACCAAAAACCAAAATCAGAAACATATAATACCAAAATCTTCAATAACCATAACAATACTAATTGAACGAAAAACCAAAAAAAAACAAAAACAAATACAGATCTAAAATCCAGCGATATGATAAACATCAAAAATAAATAAATTAATTCAACGAATTTCAATTGAACGAATCACAATAATTTTCTCTGTTTTAGTGTCCTCAGCAGCTCTTCCCTTAGCGACAAATTTGAAGTGCATCAATTGATGAAATTAAACCTAATAAAAATTAATAACAATGAAAATTGTATTCTGGAATAAAAATTGTATTCGGATTGATGAATTTCTGGAAATTAAATGTAATTGGAAGTAATTGATGAATTTCTAGAATTAATAACAATGAATTTGTAGAAAATTTTGTGGAATGAGAGGAAAACCTAAGAGAGAGAAGAGTTTTAGAGTGAAAGGGAGGACAGTTTAGACTTAGACTATTGCATGAGCGTAGAGTATAGCTTTTAAAGTGGAAGATAATAAAACAGTACACTAGATCTGGCGCAATTTTTTTTATTTTTTTAATTTTCCATTTGTATCGTTTTTATTCACAAACAATACTAATAATAGCTCGTCAAATCATAAGGTCGATGCGGTGCTCTATTAGTATCGTGTTGTCTAAAACCCGATACTAATACCTTCCCATTGGTATCGATTTTACTACACACGATACTAATCCGTGAACTATTAGTATCGGGTTTTCAAAAAATGATACTAATGTACTATTTTTAGTATCCTTGCGTATAAAAACTATACCAATTTACTAGTTTTAGTATCGTTTTTTGTAAACACGATCCTAATAAAGGGTTACTAATAGGGGTTTTTCCACTAGTGGGATCAGCTAATAATTAAGAAATAATAATGAACATAAAACTAATTTATAACATGTTCATACATCCCCTAGCCCTAGAAAAGAAATCTACTCACTCATGGCTATGAAAACAAGAACCAAAATAAAACTAATTGACATGATTATAAACATAAATAAATAAACAAGAAATTAAAACTAAACTAATTACTAGAAAATTAAGCTAATAACTAAACTAATCAAAGAAATTAAACTCGACTAGAAAATAAGAAAACTAAAACAAAAACTGAAAGCTAAAAAGAATTTAAAAAGAAAAAGGAAAGAGATTACCAAAGAAAGCTTGAATTGCATTAACTTGAATAAACTTGAAATTAATTGTTTATTAACAAAAAACTACTAATTCTAGAGAGAGACAGAGTTTTAGGATTCTAATTCTAAAAACTGCTCAAAAACTAGTTAGGGTCGTGCCCACTAATACATGGCTATATGTAGTGGATGGGCTTTTTAATTAATTAAGTCTATGAGTGAAAATCACTCGCGGACCGCAAACAACGATCCCTGCGCCCGCAGCAGTCAAAATCGCCCTCCTCCTAGCGCCCGCAGCTTCAGCAGGTAACAAAATAACAAGGGCCTGATCTATTCTGCAACCGCATAGAACAATTGCCTTTTCAACATTGCGCCCGCATGGGCTTTATGCGACGATATTTTGACGATCTTTATGAGTTCTTTGCTCGATTCCTTCAAATCTCGCTCGTAGCTTCTTGTACCTTGGTACGCATCCCGAGGTAAGTAAATTTTCACTCATTTTAGCTGCTAGTGACTTCATAACTCCCTATTACGCTCCTGTAACATAAACAAAGCAGAAACCGCGTGTAATAACCGAGAAAGCATAAAATAGACATAAAAAGCTCTATTAATCAACTAAAACCGCTCTAAAACATAACTTAACACCAAGGAATGATATTTATTCAAAATAAAGCCACAAACTCAACTATTAAGCATAAAAATTGACTGAAAACAAGGGAAAAACACAATATAAAACATGTATCTCAGGCGGCGGGGAATGGCAGAGTATTTGAAGCAAATCTTGGTCGAAGATTAAAACCAATATCCCCAAAGTGCAAAGTGGGCCCCACAAGGGGTCCAAAAAATTGCCACATGTGCGCTACGGTGCTGGCCTTGCACCACGAAGTTGCCCCAGTGCCTAGGAAATTCAGGGTATACGCATATAAAATCAAGGAAATTCGTCAACAACTCCAAAAATCTTTAACATTCTCCAACATTCAATTCAACCAAACCAAACCAAACTTTTCTTTTATAATTCCCATCAACAACATAAATCTCATTATTCAATCAACAACCACTAATTTACAAACTTTAAAATTCTTTCTTAATTTCATTAAAATTTAAACTTTTCACTTCTTTTTTTTTCTCAATTACTTCACTTTTTTCATACTTTTTCAACTTATTATTCTTTTATAATTTTTTCCACTTTATTTTTCATGCATAATAAACCTCAGTTTCCCGAATCTTAATGATTTGTTTTTGCTTAATTTCAATAAACAATAAACATAATCATCACACATATATAGCTAGGCCATGAATAAAATATAACTTTTCAATTAAACTGCAACAGTGTAGATATTGGTATGCAAAGCCTTAAATGTGAAGCATGTAATCAAATAAACCTCACTAAACAACATTTCCAATAATCTTCAACAACAATCCTCCAAAACAATCGACAAAAGTACATTATTTAACAACATCACAACCACTCCAACTCCCCCATACCAAGTTTGGGCATATAATCAATTATGTCGGCTAATAAGGCTTGTAATGCGGCTAAAAATTAAAATGAAAATGATAAAAGCTCAAAACATGGGATCAAGGGAAAACATAAAGAAATGAATAAGAAATGAAATTCTGGAGGCTCAAAAACAAATGAAGGCTTTTTGTAACACCCTGGAATTTCCTGACTTTCTACTCTAGATTTTTCCGGAAAACATAATATAAATATTAAGTAAACATGCTGATTAAAACTCCTAAATAATGCCGAAAAACCAAAGTATTACCGCCACCGTGATAACGGCTAACGCATTTATCAAAGTAAATCTCCTCCTAAGTTGAAGGATCCAGGAAGCTTTTCAATTCCATGCAATATAGGTTCCTTATTTATTGATAAGGCTCTTTGTGATTTAGGAGCTAGTGTAAGTGTGATGCTCTTATCAATTTGCAAGAAGCTTGACATGGGAGAACTTAAATTTACTAATGTTACTTTGCAGATGGCGGATAGAACTGTAAAATACCCTAAGGGTGTTTTAGAAGATGTACCTGTTAGAGTAGGAAATTTTTTCATTCCAGTTGATTTTGTTGTCTTGAATATTGATGAGGATGCTCATATCCCTATTATTCTAGGGAGACCTTTCTTACATACTGCAGGTGCCGTCATTGATGTTAAAAATGGAAGTTTAACACTTTCTGTAGGGGATGATAAAGTAACATTTAATCTTAATAATGCAATGAAAAATCCCATGACAGAACAGTCATGCAATGCAGTTTCCACTTTTAATGAGATTGTTCATAATGACTTGCCTCGATCCCCTGATAAAGATCTTCTAGAGGCCTCTCTCTGTTTGGATTCTATTGTAGGTGACGGAGATAGTGATAATAATAAGACGTATCAGGATCCAAAGAAAAATAAATCGTGCCCTAAGAAGCGTCGGAAGCCTCGAAAGTCCTCCTTACATGCTTGTGAAGTGAAGAAAACAAATTATTAGTTTCCTAGCAAAGAACATTGTGTGATTGAACAAATAATAACCCCAAATTGCTTTGGGTGTTTAAATACATGGGGGCACGTTCACTTTTTGATCCCCCTTGAGTTCTAAGGTAATTACGGTCAAGCTAATGACCTTAAACAAGCCCTTTGCGGGAGGCAACCCGTAGGTTAGTAGTTTGTTTCTCCCTTTAGCAATGAGGACATTGCTAAGTTCGGCTTGGGGGAGGTAAGTATTTTATTGCTTTCCTATTTTAGTTAGTATTATTGCTTTCTTAGCTTAGTTTTATTGCTTTCTTAGGACTGTTGCATGGTTTGTACCATTCGTTAGAAATGGGAGTTTACATGTGACCAAAAAGATTGTACTGTTTTCTTAGGTTTAATTTTAGAGGGATTTGGCTTAATGGATTATTTGCGCCCCGGTTGAGTATTATTGTTGGAATTGACTACTTCTTTTCCCCTTGTGCTTATTTTGAAAACTTTATGACTCTTGACTGCGGATGGACCCACATGTGTGATTTGTTGGCTATGACTTGAATTTGATTGCTTTATTTCCTTTTATTGGTCAACTCTTCTCAACCTTGCTTGGTTCTTGGACTTGAACTGTGTTAACGGGAGGATCTGAGCCACTTTTGAATATAAATTCATTCATATTTTCCTTTCATGTATGCTTAGTTCCTGGTGCAATTATGATCTTGGGTTTGACAATGGATTCTAGTAACTCTAACTGTGGATTTTGTGTATGTTGCGTATGATAAATGGCCTTCATTTCTTTTTTTTTTAGCTACAGAATTGCATTTCCTACATTTATATTTTCCCTTGATCCCATGTTTTGAGCTTTTATCCCTTTCATTTGTATTTTAGCCACATTACAAGCCTATTAGCCCTGTTACATAATGCATTATATGCCCAAACTTGGTTTGGGGGAGTTGAAGTAGTTGTGGTGTTGTTAAAATAAAGTTTTGAAGGGTGTTATGGAGGATTGATGGTGAAATAGTTGGAAAGGTTATTGTTGGAAGATAAATTAAAAGTTTCACATATAAGGCTCTACATACCAATGTCTACGCTATTCTAGTTAATTAAAAAGTCATATTTTATTCATGGCCTAGTTATGTACGTGTGATGATTATGTTTATTGTTTATTGAATTTTAAGCAAAAACAAATCATTAAGAGTCGTGAAACTAAGATGTATTATGCATGAAAAATAAAGAGAAAAATTTATGAAAGCATAATAAAGTTGAAAAAAAAAGAGATGAGATAAAAAGAAAAAAGTTTAAAGTTTGTGAAGTAGTGGTTGATGATTGAATTATGAGATTTATGGTGTTGATGTGAAAAATAAAGAAAAGTTTGGTTTGATTTGGTTGAATTGGATGTTGGAGAATGTTGAAGATTTTCCTTGATTTTATATTCGTATACCCCGCATTCCACCACATTTTCCAAAATTTTTATCCTACCCATCACCCTAGCCATGTTACAAGCTTATTAAAGTCCTTTTTGATCTTCGTGCACATGCTATGGTCTTTGTGAAGTGAATCTTTTGTCAAGGTCGTAGAGTATTAATTGCATTCCGAGTCGACATTTAGGATGAGTGGATACCCTCAAACACTTCCATTGGGTGTGAAATGTGGGTTTCGGGTTCTTAAAATTGCATTTAAACACATTTTGCATGGCATTCCATATTTGGCTGGGAGTTGAGGGTCAGAGCTTCATTGTTATAAGCTCATCAATAATTGTGTGGAGTGACAACCCGTGAGCTACTCTAGTCATCGATTCATTAAACTTGCTTGGTTGGTTTTGTTTGACCCGTATTTAGGAAGGACGGTAATTGGGTGCTTGATTGGCTGGCTTTGGTCCATGTGTCTTCGGATGTTCTCTTGAGTTATGATGCTTATTTTGTTTTTATGGGGTGTAGTCAATTTCGTTGTGTTTTGGGGACGAGCAAAGGTTCGGTTTGGGGAAATTTGATATACGTGTTTTATGTTGTGTTTTTCCCTCATTTTCGGTTGATTCTTGTGCTAAATAGTTATGTTTATGGCTTTGTTTTTATTAAATATCGTCTTTCGATGTTAAGTTATATTTTGGGACGGTTTTAGGATCTTTAGTTTACTTTTAGAACATTTTTCAGTAATTTTATACTCTTTCAGTTATTACGCATGGTTTTCGGTTTTGTTTATATGTTTCAAGAGCGTAATAAGGAGTTATGAAGTTATTAGAAGCTAAATCGAGTCAACACTCACTTGCCTTGGGATGTGTGCCAAGTCACGAAAAGTCACGCACGAGATTCAAAGAATCGAGCGAAGAAATAAGCAAGATTGTCAAATTGTGGTTCATTATTGTTCATGCGGGGGCATAGGTTAAAAGTCTTTTTGACTTATGCAGGTGCAACATAGATCAGAAGTATCAGAACTCACTCATTATTCACCATGTGGGCGCAAGGAACAAATTGGGTTTGACCTATGCGGGCGCAGGTAGCACGGATTTTGATCCGGTCGGCTTTTCTTCGCGGTTTTGCTTCGTGGGTTTTATTTTAATAAAACCTAAATACTATTTATACTCTATGTAAAGGGGGCACGACCCTACCTAGTTTTATGATATTTTTTAGACCTAGGAATCCAAACACCATTTTTCTCTCTTGAATTTTAGGATTGATCACTTTGTTCAACAATTTAAGCTTTCAATTAATGCAATTTCATCATTATTTTGTTAATTTCTTTCCTTATGCTTTTCAATTGCTTTAATTTCATGAATCTCTTTAGTTTCTTAGTTTTTAGTTTAGATTAATTAGTTTGCTATTTTGATTCTTAATTTAGTTTTAAATCTAGTTTTAATTAGTTTTTGTTTATGATCATGTTATTTAATTTTGATTTTGTTTTTGTTCCCTTAATTATGAGTGAGTAGTTGTTTTCTCTAGGGTTAGGGGATCTATGATCATGGTATGAATTTAATTTATGTTCTCTAATTAGTTCTTGGCTTTTAATTGAATTCATATTATTGATTTCTATTGATTGCAATTAAATTGTGGCAATATTTAGTTGTGAGTTAGGTTATTGTTGAAATCGAGGCCGAGAGGTAAGATTACCACAATTAGACCACTGAATAATAGTCAAAAACGAATTTATGCGAGCGAGAGCCGGTAAAGGAGTTTTGAGGGAGTCTAAGTTCGAGAGAATCAGTGAGCCCTAGTTCAATGAATGCCAATGAATTGATTAGTGAGCGTTAATTGAGTTTGTTGATTGATCATAGTGAACCTTTAGCCCTAGGTTCCCCTTATAAGAGTTTAATCAATAATTTCACGTCATTTCCTTAGTTTTATTTTTAGTCTTCTTAGTTTTAGTAATCATTTACTGAAATTTCCACCAAGGCCCTTACACACTTTAGGCTTTTTAGAATTAGTAGAGTTTAATAGCCTCCCTGAGGATTCGATCCCTACTTCCCTAACTATATTAGTTAGTGTTGTTCGGTTATTTTTGGGAGGTGCGCGATAGTCTGTTCAATATCCAGGTAGGGCAAACGATCAGGCAAACAATTAACAATTAGGGCCGACACATGGTCAGGTTGGTCCCATTGCAGCAGCTTCAACACCATACTCATATACCAACAGGAAAACCGTATCTTCCGAACATACTGAGGTGGACTCTCATAGTCCTTTTTCTCCAAGATCCCCATCTGTGTGTCTTTACTAGGCATACTATACGACATCTTGCACAACACTTAAGACTAATGGACCATCCTTCCCGCAACAAAACAAACTAACACTTCTACAAAATGGTCTGGTGGCTAACATATAATTTCCTTTACACATAACTACTCACACAAGCAACACCTTAAAACATGAACTTAAATGCATGAAAGAACAAAAATAAAGTCTATCCTACATGCCCAACCTTCCTACCCAAACTCACCACATGATATTAAAGCAATAACACATAATACATACCTGAATTCCTTACATACCTGCACACATAATTTATTTTTCAAAACTTTCTATATTTGGGAATTACTATTTTTAGAAAAATTTCGATTTCCCAAAACTTTCCAAAATAAAAATTCCTCTTTCCCAAAATAACTTAGGGTACCCACAAAAATAAAATTTATTTTATTTCAAAAACCTAGCTCTGGTAATCACTTTGTAACACCTTGGAATTTCCTAACTTTCTACTTTAGATATTTCCGGAAAACATATTATAAATATTAAGTAAACATGATGATTAAAACTCCTAAATAACGAGGAAAAACCAAAGTATTACCGCCACCATGATAACGACTAAGGCATTTATCAAAAGTTCTACAGCGGAAGTCTTAAAACCAAAACCAATTTAAAAAATTAAACTTCAAAACAATCTCAAAACCAAATTCAAAAAAACGTCCAAAATAAAAATCAACTTAAGACTTTATCACACTTCAGAACCATTTTAATGACCCTAAAAAACCAATACTAGAAACCTGGAAAATAAAACATCATCTAAATAAAAGTTAGAACTTAATAAGCACTAAAATAAAACTACAAGACTACACAGCAAGCGTTCTCACTCCAACCCAGCATGAAATGACATATGCCCACTTGGACCTGTAGAATTTCTTATTCTAGACAACTACTCGCCAACAAGTGGGTCATTGTAGGGCCAAGTCCAAGACAAAGCCATGCATAAGCAACAAAAACTACTATGCAACAAAACTACTAAAGACTGTGCAACAAAACAACACAAACTAAAGCATACACACATGTTACCTTTAATTTGGCAACTCTTCACCTGTGCATAGACTCAACAAATTAGTTATTATATTTAGACTTTGGATTCCGTATCGAACGAGTTTCCTTTCCTTTAAATATTGCCCTATTGGGGCACTAACTTGGGAGCAACTCAAAGAAGGTATTACCTATGTGACATAAAGTAACGGAATTCCAGCGCATTAACAATACAAAAGAGTACAACGTCTTGTACTCCAATTAGAAGTCATAGATCACTGTTCCATACGATTCCCCCTATTGCTCATACTCAAGGTATATACGTTCCAAGAGTTTTGATGCGAATCCTCTTACACTTTACGTGATTAACCGGTTTAACAATGTTATGACTCACATACAACATCACATAAAAACATGCATCAAATCAAGCAAACCATATCAATTATCTTTGATTTAGAGTGATTCTAAAAATTAATCTTATGTATGTCCTTTAATTATACTGAACTTCTTTTACCACACATTAACTGTGAGCGTCTACTATTTACTTCCTCCTTGACCACACATTGAACTGTGAGTGGCAACATGCATAAAAATAATTGCTCTTTAACTTCTTTTAATCATGTGAATAAAAATTCACAAACTACTTTTCTTGTTGATTAAATAACTAACCAACTTAAATAACTTCCTTTCTTCATAAATAAGCTATTGGCCAAATTAAACAGATCATAACATTCCAATTCAATCTTTGTAGAATTTATATTGCTAAAAACATGGAATGTCAACATAATATAAAATCATACTTCTAATAAAACTTGTCATGCACGTCAATTCACAAGCATAACAACATATCATAACACAAAGGATCATCCAAGCATCTATTTTTTATGTTTGTCTTTAGTACTTAATTACGTACCTTGTGAAATAGTGGTGATCCGCCACAACTTCTAAAAGTTGACTAATTTAAAGTCTCCTACTTAGAGAAAACCGAAAATAAATTAAAACCTTGTTGACTAAGTTCTACAACAACTCTAAACTAACTTTCTATATTGGAAACTTGTCCAAAACATTCCATATATAGTCTCTAGCTATTTAATTCCATACTTTACTTTAATTTTTCTATTGCGAAATACTCGATTTTCGGAAACTTATTCATGCTTTATAAAACCTCAACATACATTTTAAGTCAATTTAGAAAAGTGTACAACAATTTAAAATAGTCAAAACTACTTGCAAAACCTCACAAACAACACAAATCAATCATACAATGTAATACTTAACTCATATTAATTAATGCTAATTACATACTTTAAAACCCTAATTGTTCACTTTACAAAATCTGGACAACATGTTAAACATGCTTAAATTAAAATCACTTTTAAACTTCATGAAATATACTAAAAATCATATGTAACATTTAGAGTTAACATGTAATATTATAGAGTTGACATGTGATCATACTAGCATAACTTATTTTAACTTGCTTTTATAAAATTTTCAGATTTATTAATTAACTTTAAACTCATGAAAAACTCATAAAAACATCATAAGTTCATCATAAAACTGTTTTACAATCTACTAACATAATTATGAAACAAATCTATGCTTTAGAATAATTTTTCATAAGCCAAAACATGTTCATTATATTTATTCTATTGATTTTCATGATTACAAAATTTGAACAGCAATTTATTTAATGTTTAAAGCCTTTAAAAAAATCAATCTGAACTTCATAAAGTCATCATGAATTCACCCCAACAACAATTCATGATCATAACATTGAAGTTTAAATCATTAAAACTCATAAAAATCAATAATTTCATTACTTTATAAACCCTAATCTAAAATTTCATGAACAACAAATTAATTCATGCTTTAAAACAAATCATTACTTCATAAAACATGATTAATCATAAATATAAACTTGAATTTGCAAAATTAAATCAAAAGAAGGAGAAGAATTTATTTATTTATTTCAATATTTTATTTTTATTTTTATAAAAGTTCCAAATTATACCAAACGAAGGGGAAGAGCAACGGGTGGCCGGCGGTGATTGCTAGCGGACGGCGGTAGGCGACGGCAACGGAGCATGCAGGGGCTCCCACGAGGAAAAGCGACAACTCCTTTTTTTTCTTTCTTTGCCAAAAACCGAACACCAAAGATTTTTTTTTTCTTTTTTTTTGGACTCTTCTCTCTTTCCGTCTATTTTTTTTCTTTGTCTCACTATGTTTTGGAATCCTAAATCACCATTTTGCAAGATAAAGTTTGAAATTGGGTTTTAAGGGGTATTTATAGCCCCCAAAGTAGGATTTGGTGAAAGCCCATAATTATCCTAAATATTTGAAATTACTTCTATGCCCTTACCTTAAAATAAATTAGGAAACTCTTAAAAATTCTATTTTTAGAAACCTTTCAAAAATATTTTATAAACATACAATATTATTTACAATCTCAAAATAATTATTTTTATTAAAATTTATTAAAATTCTTTTGTTTAATATTCTTAATAAATGTAATTTCTCAATAAAAATATTAAAATTATACGTATAAAATACTAAAATAATTTTTTAAAATACGTGAAAATATGGAGTATTATACCTTTTATCATGCGCAACATACACAAAACCACAGTTAAAGTTACTAGAATCCAATGTCAAACCCAAGATCACAATTGCACCAGGAACTAAGCACACATGAAAGAAATATAATGAAAGAAAATATATGCAAAAGTGGCTCAAATCCTCTCGTTAACACAATTCAAGTCCAAGACCCAAGCAAAGTTGAGAAGAGTTGACCAATACAAGAAATTCAAGCAATTAAAGTCAAGACATATCCAACAAATCACACATGTGGATCCATACGCAGTCAAGAGTCATAAAGTTTTAAAACTAAGCACAAGGGGTACTAAAGTAGTCAATTCCAACAATAATGCTCAACTGGGACGAGAATAATGCAAAAATCAAACTCTCTCAAAAATTAAACCTATGAAAACAGTACAATCTTTTTAGTCACATGTAAACTTCCATTCCTAACGAATGGTACAGACCATGCAACAGTCCTAAGAAAGCAATAAAACTAAGTTAAGAAAGCAATAAAACTAACTGAACACACCAAAAAGAAAAAGAAAAGAAAAAAGAAGAGGTCGGAATTATCTAACCAAACCAAATTCAATCTCCAACAAGAGTCCAATAAAGCACTAAATCCAAAATACATCTTGCTCGAAATTAAACTTGAAAAGGAAAGAAAACAAGCTAAACTCCAAAAAAAAAAAAATGGTTAAAAGAAAAGAAAAAACTAAACTAACATTTTTTTTGTATTTTATTTTTTCTTCCAAAGGAATTAACTAAATACATATATACAAAGAAAAGAAGTCCTCCCCACAAACTGAATTTAGTCCCGTCCCGGGACAAATAACCATGAAGAATAAAATAAGGAGGTGAAGCCGAACTCTACTGACTAGGGCCCTAATACCTAGGATAGTACTGGTCATAGAAGGATGGTAAGGATATGAAGTAGGCTCGGAGCTAGGATCATAGGTGGGTGTCAAGTTACGATAGTTCGGGAAGCCTTGGACCGTTCCAGCCTCAACATTGCTCATATGCTCCCGCCACTGGACTCTCTACTGTAAATCAACATCGATATGGAGTCGTCGAAGAGAACGGTTAACCCTATCAAACCGTTGCTGGTTATAGAGGTGCATGTCATCAAGGCGGCTCATCAGGGGTGAAATGTTGAAAGTGGAGGAGGAATGTCGTGCATAACTGTGTCTCGGAGGCTCTTGTCGAGGTGGGGCTAGATGGCGCTGGGGATGAGCTTGGCCGCATTCCTGCTGAATCAGGTTAAACATCTGAACTGCTCTCTCTTTTCGGAATCCGCCCTCTCCTGCAATGGAATGTTTTCAGGTGGAATCATCCAGGGGTTCTGTCCATCCGGGTGCTCCTGATAAGTGAGCTTGACATAAGCATTTGGAAAGTAGCACCATGAGATCTCCCAGACACACCAAACAAATCTTTCTCTATGCCCTCTCTGGTAATGTCTCAGAAATTTTGCAGCCTTAAGGGCAGTGATGTCGAGGTAGGGGTTCTCCTCGATCTTGTGCAACTGGTGGATATCCTCAACATGGCCTAAGGCATAGGCAAGCCATGTAATCATGCCTCCGATGTAGATGGTACCGGTGTTTGTAATACCTTCAACAACCTCAGCGAACTAGCGAGCCAAAAAGAACCCAAAGTTGTAGTGGAGAGGTTGCCTGACATATCCTTCTGTAACAATCCAAACAAGTCTAATCTCATCCGGGTACACCTGTCCGAGCTCTCCACTGGAAAGCAAGCAGTAAACCACATATCGAAGGAAGTATCGAAGGGCCGGGTGTTGAACCTCCAATGCCATAGCTATAGTAGAAGTAAAGGTGGAACTGCCGTCTGTAATTCTTTCCCACTAAGCTCCTTCAAAATAGGGTCCCCATTCATGCTTTGCTGTGGACCATACTACATTCTCAATGTTCCATAGAAATCTCTCTTTTAACTCATCTGCATCCATCTCATCGTACTGTTTAAAGACGGTAAAGCTGATATGGCCCTTCCGTTCAGCTAAAGGGGTCTCTTGAGTGACATGGAAGTGGTAACTGGCACTAGTACAAAAATTGTCAAAGGAAACCCCTTATAGGTAATGGGCTGAGTTATATCTAACGGGAAAAGTTAAAACCGTAACCTAAAATCCCTTTTTTCATACTTTAGATTACAGGCTAAGCTTTGCCCGTAACCTAAAATGTTTTACATTACGTGCTGTTAATTGCCTGTTACCTAAACTTTAATTTGTTTGGCGGTTTTTTTATAAGTAACAGGTCTTTAACTGCCCGTTATCTAAAGTACTGTTAAACTTTGCTACTTAAGTTTTACAACTTACGGTCTATACATGCCCGTTACTTATTGTCTAGTAAAGGTTACTGATCAAAGTGACCGTCAGCTATTCTTTGGACTTATCTTTGCATGCAATTTTTAGAATTCACTAATTTTGCATTCACCTTCCTCTCTCTCTCTCAAAAGGAAAAAAAAAATCGAAAATACAACCTCCAAACTGCAACAGCCTCAAAACTTCGATCTACCACCTCCAAACTTCATCACGACCACCTCCAACAAATTCGAAAATAAAACCTCAAAGTTCCTCATATTCAAAAATACTCTAAGATAGATTGACATATTAAAACTCTCATATCTAATTTTTCCTATATCCATGCAAAATCAAATCAACCTAATTAATTAAAAAGAATACAACAAATTAAACCTGCAAATAATTTATCAACTCCAAATAGTAGTTTGAGTTAAAATGACGACAATTTCGCTGTTATTCTTCTCTATAACAGGAGAAGGAGGAAGTCAAGAACAAAAATCACAAAGAGGAAATTCATCAAGATGAGAATCATCGTGTTCGAAATTAAGCGAGTAACTCATTGGATCATACTTGAACTCAGAAGAGTTTGATCGGCGATCACGGCGCCGTTGTTTAGTAGAAAACAACTTAGACAATTCAGACTTGTGCCATTTTCAGCAGCTTCTACGCTTTCTCATATCTCATTTTTCCTCAAAATCATAAACTTCAAACAGCAACAACCTCAAATTCCTCAAATTCGTACTCAAACAACAAATATCTGGTAAAAGTTTTGGGTATTTTTGGTAAATATGGTAAATCTAGTAAAAATTCTTACTCAAATTCCTTCATCTAATTTGAACTCAAAATCAAACTTAAAAAACAACAAATCTGGTAAATCTCTCTTTCCTTTTTTTAAATTTTTTTTTTTTTATTTTCGATTTGTTTACATATGAGCTACTTTACAAATCTGAGTGTAACTTTGTTTATACTAGTTGATAAGTTGATTAATAATGTGTACGGATCCAATTTATTAGAACTACTATACATATGCAAAGAGATTTTAAGGTAAAGAGATTTTAAGGTATTTGTTAAATTTGTAAATCTGCTCAAGTAGTTGTTGGTAAGGCATTGTGTAAATGATTATTTGCACGCCAATGTTATTGGAGTTTGTTCAATCCAACATTCTTCGAGGTTTTACTTGTTAGATTTGAATCTAATATAAACTTTAATCTCCATACTAAATTATTCGGTAAAGAATGAATGTGGAAGCGTACTTGAATCCATGTATAGTCTTCCATAGATTCCTTAATGGTTTGAGTCTTCTAATACTTACACTAAATAGGATTTCCTCTCTACTGATGGAGTGTAACTAAGAGACTATTGTATGTGTTGTACAAGGGACCATAACCCTAGATGTCTATTTATAATAGACTCTTTTTTCATATTCCGCCCATCATATATTTGGAAAAGCCCAATGGTCTCTACACAATAATATAAACCCATACTCTATAAAGACGTAAATAAGCCAAGCTATATTTAATTTATTGGATCACTTTATTAGGGAAAAACCTAATGATAGCATATTAATACAACTATAACTGAACAATACAACATGTCATTTATATTAGGTCCACAATTCTAACAATCTCCCACTTGGACCAATAAAATGGTATATGTGTATGGCCAATAATTGTATTTTACTTTATTAGTGTATGAGCTCAAATGCTATCAATTCAAATCGTCGTTAATCAATTCGGTCCATTAAATATATCAACAAAGGATCAAAGTGATCTATGTTACTTCTATAATATCGTAACTAGACCTTCAATGGTCACAATGTCAACATAAATAACGACATGAATTAAGTATAGGTGTGTAGCATGGAAATTGCATTCAAATGTGATCCAATAATGCCTATTTTCAACTAGTCCACTTTATACTTTAGCAAGATCTATAATATGACCAAAATAACAGAGTAAACCAAACTTAATACTTCATTTATGTAGAAAATACCTTATAACCAAAATATCCAAATATAGCTTTATGTCATATAATTAGCACCCAAATGCAAAACTCCCACTGAAACTGAGTTTCCTTAGGTGGTATGATGCCCAAATGAGCACTTAGCTGATGAAATATATTAGGTTAAAAAATCTTAGTAAGCGGATCTACAATTATGGAGTTTGTGCTAATGTGCTTTAATGACAATTGTTCACTCTAAATTCTTTTCTTCATAGCTCTAAAATTGTTATATTTTGTCGCACAACGTTCAAAATGGTCTTTCAAAACCATTCACTATGCACACATTTGTGGATTCTACTTCTGTGAAGTAGCTTTAAGAGACTGTTTAGCCCTTTTGCAATGAAATGCAGCTTCAGCTATGACAATCATATATCCTTATGTGGATTTCATGTTATACTGATATGCAATAGATTTTGGAGTATGATACCGAATATTCTCAACTTGATCCAAACTTCTATAGGTGAGCATATAATCAATTGTTCTCAATAATTAATGCATACTTCTTTAAATTTTCATAGCTTTAAGTATACATCTTTGGATTACGTATAATTTTGCCTAATACCCCAACAATGAATGCAATACTTGAATGCGTGCAAACTTTAGCATACATTAGATTCCTTATACGGGGTTCTTTGCATTTCTTTATTTTCAAAATCATTCTTAGGGCATTGAATGAGACTATATATGGGTTTGAAACATGTATGACATTCCTTTTAAAAAACCTTTCGATATAACTCTTTTGCGGTAGAACAATAGTGTATTGAAAACAATGTTGTAGACTCTATAGTCCCAACACAAAAGAGGCATCCCCAGGACCTTTCTTCTCAAAATGTTTGAAAGAAATCTCTTGGTTTTAAACAATATGCATATATCATTAGTGGCAAGCAACATGTCATCAATATATAACACCAGGAAGACATACCTTACTCCCACTGAACTTATGGTACACACAATCATCAACCGAATTTGTCTCAAACCATGAGATATGACAATTTGATGAAAATTAATGTACCATTGATGGAAAATTTGCTTAAGCTTATAAATTTATTTTGTAAATCAGTTTCCTTTTAATTTTGAAACAAAGTTTTCTGCTTGTTGCATGTAAATATTTTACTCAATTTATCCATTAAGAAATATTGTTTTAACATCTATTTATTGTAGCTCAAGAATAAAAAATATGTCAGAAGCGTCATCATTATTCTAAAAGAGTCTTTAGATTAAACTAGAATATAAGTCTCCTTATAAACAATGTCTTCCTTTTAAGTAAAATCCTTTAACAAGATGAGCTTGATGCACCTTATCACTTTGCCTATTGAAACCCATCATGGTCAACAATTTTCATTTACTATTAATAGGTTTCATACCTTCAGACAGTAGGTTAAGGTCCCAAATGTCATTGCCCTTCATGGACTTAATTACCTTACTTATAGCATCAACCCACTCTTCAGAGTTTGAACTATCAAATGCTTGATGAATATTGATTGAATTATCATCCATCATTCCATTGTCTAGATCTTTTCGTTGGAGAAAAACAATGTCCTTATTAGGGATTGCACTTGTTTCTCTAGTGGATCTCCTTAAAGACACTTGTTCTTGAGGTTTGTTGAGTTTGCTTTTCAATAATATCCTTATCTTCCCCTCCAAAATCAACAATAAACATCCTTAAAGGATAAGACATTCCCATGAAAAGATATCTAGCAGTGAGATCATTAAACTTTTACCCCTTATATCTTTCAAGGTATCCAATAAAGTAACAACTAATATCTTTAGAAACTAGTCTCAATTTGTTTGGCTTATAAGGCTATATCTCAACTAGACAACCCCGTATATAAAGATACCTTATACTGATATTTTTCCCAATCCATAAATCATAAGGGTTTTAGAAGTTGTCTTAGTTAGTTCTTTATTGAGAATATAAGTTGCAGTCTTTATCGTCTTTCCCTAGAGTGATTATGGTAACGTAGTATGACTTATCATGCTCCTCATCGTATTATTTAATGTTCTATTTTTATTAATAAACAACACCATTTATTTGAGGATTTTCTATCATAGTGTATTGATGGACAAAGCCTCTTGGAAAAGAGCCAAAGGTCTTGGACAATATTCACCTAATCAGTCATTTCTGCCACAATATTAACCATTCACCATGATTAGATTAGACTTTCTTAATTGCTATGCTGATATTCAACTTTAACTTTTATAAGATTTGAAAATGTCTAATACTTGAGATATCTGGTTAATTAGATATAGTAGTCATAACAAGAATGCTAGTCTATGAACATAACAATGATTATTGTCCTTTTCCAAAAGCCGTAAGCAATGTGGACCAATAATGTCTTTATGTTTGTTTTAAGACATAGAGCTCGCTTGACTCCTAATCTCGTTTTTGTCTATTTTCTTTCTCTTGATTAACCAAATGCATATATCACTCGAGAGAAATCAAAGGAATGATTATGAAGAACTCTATCTAACACAAAACCTTTAATTCTTTGTTTAGAAATATATCTTAAATGTTTGTGCCAAAGTGAAGAGAAACTTTCATTTGGTTATTATTCTTTTAGTACCATAAAAATTTGTCATGTAAAAATTCATTACGTGAACCAACAAAATTAAGCAAATTTAGGTTATTATATCCTGATAAAGAAGCAAAACTAACCAACTTTTAATTGTGAAAAGGCTAAATATATTGTTTCCAAAAAAAATAATAAATGAACAAAGATGACCAGATTTGTCTATATTGGAAATGAAAACCGAATTCCACCTCAAAAGCAATAAAACAAAATCTTATCAAATCCAAATACTTAGTGGTCTTAATAATAACCCTGAAAATTTTTATAGCTACAACCTTAACTGTCTTGTCGTCACCAATTGATGTATCTTTCAACATTACTTTACTTTTAACAGTTTAAACAACCTTAACTGATTACTCGTTCAGTCACTTGGTCACTTTCACAGTCAGTCACTGACTCACTTAGTCAGTTACTCACTCAATGTCACATTGTCACTCACTTAGTCCCTCTTTTTCATAGTAACTCACTCACTTTGTCAGTCACTGTCACTATAACTCACTCACTTAGTCACTTAATTGCGCACTCATTTGCTCACTCAATAAGTCAATCACTCACTCACTAAACCACTCAGTCAGTCACCTCAACCACTAAATCAATTAGTCACTAACTCACTCACTCACTAACTCACTCACTAATTCACTCACTCACTTACTCACTCAATCACACACTCACTTGGTCAATCACTTAGTTAGTCGGTGTCACAACTCACAACTCACTGATTGAATGATTCAATTATTCACTCACACTCAATTACTCACTCAATCACTCTTTCACTAACTAAACCACTCACTCACTGAATCACTCACTCACTCACTCACTTAGTCGGTCATTTACCCACTCACTCACTCACTAAATGTACTCCCTTATATACTTAGGATATATGACAATTGTAGGTTGCTGTTAAATGATCCTTTAATTTGTCTTTTTGTTTTACTTTGGTTTGTAGGCTTATTAGGGGATCCTCAGAACAAAAATGTAAAATGAACCAAAACTCATCAAATGTTGTATCCCCTCATTGCTTTTATTTACTTGTATCTCACTATATTAAACGATTTTCTCTATTATCTCAAGTTATTTATTGATTGTGTTTACTTTTTATGAAGGATTATGTGCCAAAAACTGAGTCCTACAATGAAGAAGAAAGGAAAGAATTTCGAGAACAATGGGCGAAGTTCTTTAGAACTAACTATTTAGTGAAATAAGTTTGTATAAGTTAGTTTTCGTTGTCTTATGCACTTACAAGATTATAGATATTTAATGCTCAACATTTGACATCGATTACTTACTAGTCTACGCCTTGTATTAAATTGATTTACTAGCTAATTTCAATATTAATGGTATGTGTTTTTTGATTCAAAAAATGGAGTATTTTGGTGTCCATCCAATATGATAAGCCATCCTCATAACTTGATCAATGATTCCCAGTTTATCACAAGTATCCTTGTGAAAGAACCTAGTAGACCTGATAGTACACTTGGAGAGGTTCTGATGTGAATATTGATAAAGAAATCGCCACTCACAATGATAGAACCTTAGTTTGGTTTTCTCTAAAGCCAAGCACCAAGAAAAACGATCTAAGTCGAATAATTTTATGAATTGATTAAAGCTATCCACCCTCAATTCCTAAAATTCTCCTCACAAGAGTATAAAGCCTAAGCACCAACTCTTTCCAGATGTTCAAAATTTTCCACACTCGAAAATTTCTTCGGTTTGTTTTGTTTTGTAGAAAACAAATAAACTAAAAACAATAATGTTTTATTGAATTCACTAATCTGAATTTTTACAAACTAACGTTGAGATTATTTATAGTCATAATCATCAACAAAATCCTAACGAAACTAAGCTAAATTACATGCACAACATTAGGAAAAATCGCCCTAATCTAGTGACTCATCGATTACTCACAAGATAAGAATGCCACATCATCACTACATGTCATGCAACATCCAAAAATATCCTAACAAATTCTATCTAATAAAAAAAAAATATCCCAAGAAAATTATTCTTACCTTGCTAATCAAGATAATCAACAAATTACAGCCATATTTTCACAACAACATGATTTACCCAAATCCCCCAAAAATCGTCAAAATTGACGCAATCCATGATTGTCCAATTTTGCGCCATTTTTGCATTTTTTCTTCAAATCTTCAGGAAACCTTTCAAGATTTGATCTTTTAATCAAGAAACCTTCAAGAAGTCATTTTCCATGTGTATAAGGCTGTAAATGATGATTAAGACACTTCAAGAAACAAAAGGCTCAATGCCTAAAATGAGAAAACTCTATCAAGTGAAGTGGGAAAAACTCATGGGCAAAACCATCTTATTCCCCTAATTCCACCATTCTTTCCTTTGCTTCAATGGTCAAGTATTTTCGTGTGTCACCATACACACCCATGATGATGTCTTTGAAGATCCCAAAAGCCTTGAATCTCTATAAGCCATTATTTCCCCCATACTTGCATCATCTTTAGAAGCCATTATCAAACCTTCGAAGTTATCACCTTGTTTCATATCATCCTCCTCTTCTTCAAAAGAGTTTGTCCTCAAACCTCGAAGTTGATCATCCCAGGAACATAAGGAGACAAATCACCAAGGTTGAACTTGGCATGCACACCATATTCACCTGGAAATTCGAGTTTATATGCATTGTCCCCTATCTTGCTTACGATTTTGAATGGTCCATCACACCTAGGCATCAGCTTGTTTTTCCTTTGATTAGGAAATCTTTCCTTCCTTAGATGTAACCATACCAAATCTCCTTCCTTGTATGTGTATTTGATTTTATGCTTGTTAGCTCTTGTCTTGTAGATATCATCACATGCTCAATTCTTGCTCTAACCTGTGCATGTAACTTCTACATATTTTCAATTTTAGCTGAAGCATCTTTATGAACGAGCTCACCTTTAGGAATTGCCACGAAATCAATAGGTATCTTGGGATTGACTCCATAAACAACTTCAAAAGGTGAATGCTTAGTTGCACATGTAGGTGAACGATTTTAAGCAAACTCTGCATGAGCTGATTTCAAGTCCCAATCCTTTTGTGTTTTACTTACCAAACCACAAAGTAGAACGCCTGGGGTTCTGTTTGTGACTTCAGTTTGACCATCTGTTTGTGTATGATAAGAAGTACTGAAGAGTAATTTTGTGCCTATTAACCGCCACAATGATTTCCAGAAATAACTCTTGAATTTCGTGTCCTTGTCACTTACAATTTTTTCCGAACTCCATGTAACCTAACAATGTCTCGAAAATACAATTCTGCAACATTGACAGCATCATCAGTCTTATGACAAGGTATGACCATTATAGCATCCTTTTGCCTTGCAGTTCTAGGCAAACCAACTATAAAATCCATAGAAATATCATCCCAAGGAGCTTCTGGCATTGGCAATGGTGTGTATAATCCTTAATTGAAGGATGCCTTGGTCTTTTGATAAACTGCACATTGTGATATTAGTGCTTCAACATCAGCAATCATTCTTGGCCAATAGAAATGCTCCTGCAACACTGTCAATGTTTTTCTGATACCAAAATGACCTGCAATTCCACCCCCATGTGCTTCTCTGACGAGCAATTCACGAATACTGCACTTTTCTTGAATAGATAGGACCAAAATCTCCATCTTGCTCGTAATACTGTGTAATCAACTCCAAACAAAGCTGTTTGAAATTAAGAACACCAATTAAAGCATACCTCCTTGATAAAGCATCAGCAACCACATTAGGTTTGCCTTCTTTGTACTTTGATGAAAAGTGAAAAGACTGCAAAAATTCAACCCACTTAGTATGCCTTGGATTGAGTTTATGTTGGCCATTAATATGCTTTAGAGCCCCAAGATCAAAATGCAGTAAAAAGTGACTTGGACGCAGATAATGACTCCAATAATCCAATGCTAGAACAATAGCATAGAATTCCTTGTCATAGGTAGAGTACTTCAACCTTACTCCATTCAATTTCTCACTAAAACAAGCTATAGGCCGTTTACCTTGAACCAAAAATGCATCAATCCCCACGCCACTAGCATCTGTCTCAACTTCAAAAGGTTTCGAAAAATTTGGCAAAGATAGGAGCTTGACAAAGCAATTTCTTCACCAATTCAAAGCCCTTTGCGCATCTTTAGTCCATTCAAACTTCTCTTTGTTGTTTTTAATACACTCGGTCATATGTGCTACTACAGAAAAAAAATTCTTCACAAATCTTCTATAGAAAGAAGCTAAACCATGAAAAGCACGCACCTCAGTCACAGATTTCAAAATTGGCCATGATTTAATAGCTTCTACTTTTGAAGGATCAACTGAAACACCATCTTTAGAAACAATGTACCCTAAGAACGTCATACTTGAGACCATGAATGAGCACTTTTCGAGCTTAGCATACAACTTATGCTTTCTCAAAGTTTCGAACACTTCTGTTAGATGTTGCAGATGATCTTCCACACTTGCACTATACACCAGTAAATCATCCGAATATACAACCACAAACTTTCCAATGAAAGGTTTCAAAAATTCATTCATCAATCTCATAAAAGTACTAGGGGCGTTAGTAAGACCAAAAGGCATAACTAACTATTCATAGAGTCCTAGTTTAGTTTTGAATCCTGTTTTCCATTCATCACCCTCTATTCAAATTTGATGGTAACCACTCCTCAAATCAATCTTGGTAAACACTTGTGAGCCAAACAATTCATCCAATAAATCATCTAATCGAGGAATAGGAAACCTGTATTTAATGGTGATGTTATTCACAGCTCTAGAATCAATGCACATTCTCCATGATCCATTCTTTTTAGGAACAATCAATGTTGGTACTGTTCATAGACTCATGCTTTCCCTGACATACCCTCTTGCCATCAACTCTTCAATTTGTCGTTGAATTTCTTTAGTTTTTTCTGGATTGCACCTGTAAGCTGGTTTATTAGGAATCTGAACTCCAGGAACCAAATCAATCTGATGTTCAATTCCTCTAATGGGTGGCAACCTTGGTGGCAATTCATCAGGAAATATATCTTGAAATTCGTGCAACAAGGGGCGCAACTCACAAGGGATGCTCGTTGCTTTCTCTTGCACTTCCTTAGCCTTTAGCACATTGAACTTATCACAATTCTTTACCTCTTGCACCATGGCTTTCTCGTCAATCAACAAAACACCCTTCTTATTGCTCACATCCTTCGAAAATTTCGAACTTTCTAAAGGTTTCAGCGCAACTGGTTTTCCTTGTGCTTGCTTTCTAATGATGTATATGTTTGTTCTACCATCAAATTGTATGAATCTATCATACTGCCATGGCCTTCCAAGTAATATATGACACGCATCCATAGGACATACATCACAGAGCACTTGGTCATCGGAATTTCCAATCTTAAAATTAACCAGAGCCTGTTTATTCACCTTGACGTCACTTGTGTTACTGAGCCAATGTAATTTGTATGGTTGAGGATGTTCAGTGGTAGGAATCTCCAACTTGTTGATCAATACTTTAGAGACTACAATAGCACAACTTCCTGAATCAATTATCAGATCACACAATCTCCCTAGAACATTGCACCTGGTGATGAAAATCTTATCCCTCTGATTCTCTGTAGGTGGCGCAACTTTAGATTGCAAAACCCTTCGGAGAACTAAACCCTGGCAATTCACCTCAGGAGTAATTTTCTCAATCTCCTCTTCCTGAGTTTCATTGTTCACGCCATCCTCCTGTTGTTCATATCCCTCTTCTTCAAAGTTTTCATCATTTGCCAAAATTCGAGTAGTATGAACCCTTGAATGAGGACAATCCTTCTGGATATGGCCTTGACCTTTGCACTTGAAGCATGTGCGTTGATCAGGGTGTGGGGGCTTAGTAGCAGAGCCTTTATCCTTGATATATGGAGGAGGTTTCAATTCGAAGTGGAATCGGAATTTTTTTGCATACCTTCAAGCCATAAGCTAGCCAAGCCAGTCAATTTTAATTCTGCATACCTTCAAGCCATAAGCTATACCAAGCAATTCCATTTCGATTAATTTTAGATTTCTCGTCCTTCTTTCTTTAGACTTCCCGTCAATTTTAGCAATTCCATAAGCTATCGAAGTGGCTACTTTAGACTTCCCGTCCTTCTTTCTTTTCTTTCGCATACCTTAAAGCCATAAGCTAGCTAAGCCAGTCAATTTTAATTTTGCAATCTTGTATGATTTTCGATCATCATACTCTTTATGTTTGGAAATTTGTTCAATCCTTCTTAGCCAATCCAAGAACTTTTCAGGATCAAAACTTTCAATGAATTCAGGAATATCCAATTTAAGATTGCGATCATCATCCTTAGGCCTCTCCTTCTTTCTGTGCCTATTCATAGGTTTTTCATTACAAGAACTTGATGAGTATTGTTTCCTTGGTTTTCATGCACTCCTTGAGCTTGCTTGCTGATCATCAGAACTAGAACCCATCTTTCTTTTACTTGCACCCTTGGTCTTGCTTGGTGATTTTAGTTTTTCGGCAAAATCTTTCATAGTGGCCTCAAACATAGCTTTTAATTCCTCTATGTCCTTGCACAATTCCTCAGTGGTGATCTTAGGAGTATTTACTTCATCAACTGACATGATTACTTTTGTTTCAACAATGAAATTATACCAATAACCTTGAGGATTAATGTCCTCTCAACGAGAGCACCAAAAATTGATGTGAATATTGATAAAGAAATCGCCACTCACAATGGTATAACCTTAGTTCGGTTTTCTTTAAAGCCAAGCACTAAGAATAACGATCTAAGTTGAATAATTTTATGAATTGATTAAAGCTATGCACCCTCAATTCCTAAAATTATCCTCACAAGAGTCTAAAGTCTAAGCACCAACTCTTTCAAGACGTTCGAAATTTTCCTCACTCGAAAATTTCTTCGGTTTGTTTTATTTTGTAAAAAACAAATAAACTCAAAACAATAATGTTTTATTGAATTTACTAATCTGAATTTTTACAAACTAACGTTGAGATTATTTATAGTCATAATCATCAACAAAATCCTAACTAAACTAAGCTAAAATACACGCACAACATTAGGAAAAATCGCCCTGATCTAGTGACTCATCGATGACTCACAAGATAAGAATGTCACATCATCACTGCATGTCATGCAACTTGCTAAAATATCCTAAAAAACTCTATCTAATAATAGAAAATATCCTAACAAACTTATTCTTACCTTGCTAATCAAGATAATCAACAAATTACAACCAGATTTACACAACAACATGATTTACCCAAATCCCCCAAAATCGTCAAAATTGACGCAATCCGTGATCGTCCAATTTTTCGCCAATTTTGCGTTTTTTCTTCAAATCTTCAAGGAACCTTTCAAGATTCGATCTTTTAATCAAGAAACCTTCAAGAAGTCATTTTCCATGTGTATAAGGCTGTAAATGATGATTAAGACACTTCAAGAAATAAAAGACTCAATGCTTAAAATGAGAAAACTCTATCAAGTGAAGTGGGAAAAACTCATAGGCAAAACCATCTTATTCCCCTAATTTAACCATTCTTTCCTTTTATTCAATGATCAAGTATTTTCGTGTGTCGCCATACACACCCATGATGATGTCTTTGAAGATCCCAAAAGCCTTGAATCTCCATAAGCCATTATTTCCCCCATACTTACATCATCTTTAGAAGCCATTATCAAACCTTTGAAGTTATCACCTTGTTTCATATCAGCTTCTCATATCTTTTCTTGCCTGTTTTGTGGTGGTGCTCTAGAGAATGCGGGTTGCTTCCCTTTGGAAGGTGAAGATGAGGCCCCTATTTTCTGAAATTTCTTGGGGCCTCCGCAAAGCAATTTTCCGATGGGCTTCCTCATTATCCTACAAAACATAAGGATGAAAAAGCAAAGATTAGAATTCCATTCAAGTAATTCTTGAGCATCAAAACTACAAGCATGGCGAAAGTATGGCATAGAAAGTTAAATAATGCAAATAATATATGGTTCATGGTCAACTAAGCAAGCAAAAACATTTTAGTCATCAAGAGCTAAATTTACAAACAAAGTTGAGCGCAAATTTCGGTATGACCCGTTTGTAAAATCAACTAAACCATTGAGAACTACAAAATCTCATGAAAAAACATAAGCATGAACAAATCCATCCAAACCAATTCCAATAGCATCATACCACTTTTATGCAACAACTAATCATCATTCTCAAGCTTATAATACAATCAAAACACCAAAGTAACCTGAAAAACCAACTTCAATCATAAGATGACACTAATATTCATTCAAAACAACTCCAACAACAATTTGAAAACCATATTAACTAGTTAAGATTAGTAGCAGCTTCCACTAGTACAAAAAATACATTTTGCTGCGCCTTATTTGCTGCGGTTTTTTGGGATTTTATAAAAACCGCAGCAAATACATTGATATTTTGGATAAGGAGTATTATTTGCTGCTATATATGATTATTTGCTGCGGTTTTTAACCGCAGCAAATAGGTGATGTAGATTTTTTTGTCTTTTTCTTTTTTTTTCCGTTGGGAGTGTATTGTTCTTATTTTTTTTTGTTTGTTTTTCTTTTGTTGTCCTTCGTTTTTAATTCCTGTCTTTCTTCACACTCACACTCAAACAACATTCCTCTCAAACACTCACACTCAAACACTCACACTCAAACCTAACTCCCATTATTGTTCTTCCTCAAGCAAGTTCGTCTTTCTTCCTCAAACACTCCTTCGATCTGAACTCACAGTGACAAACCTAACTCCCTCGATCTGAACAGTCCACAAAGACCCAATCTTCATCGCCCTTATCTTCTTCTGTCGCCGTTATCTTCTTCTGCCGCCCTTATCTTCTTCAGTCGGCGTCTCCTACCTTCCTCGTCGGTCTTCGTCTTTGTTGTTTAGGTAATTTTTTGTTACAAAAAATTCTGTTTTGTTTGAAAAAATTGTAATTCGTTTTGTTGGTTCTTATGACGAATTTATGGTCGTTTAAGGGTTTGGGTTTTTTGTTTCTGCTTCTTAGGATTCGTTTAAGGGTTGTTATGACGAATTTATTGTCGGTTGTTGCTAGAACTGTCGAAGTTCTAAAGATGCGATTGCTGTTTTCGTTGTTTGTTTGTAGGATGCATGTTTGTTCAAAAGCTGCAAATTAATTTATTAATTTCATTTAGACAAATTGGTGTTTGTTTGCAGGTTGCTAAGTGGTTATAATTGATCAAATTGGGTTTACATTATCAGAATTAGATAGTTAGGGTTTAGGTAGTCGAATTGGCTGAGATTGGTCGAATTGGTTATGGTGGTTGAAACAACTACTGACGACCAAATTGGGTGGCTAGTGTGGTCGAATTAGATATGTTGTTCGAGTTTGGTGATTATGGTGGTTGTGTTAGGTGGCTTGTACTATCAAGGCCATGGTGGCTATGGTGGTCAAGTTGGGTGGATATGATGATACCTTGTTGATGATTTTTGTTTCTCATTGAATAGAACTTGATTCTAATATCTGAACTATGTTGATGAGCCTGGTTTAAATTTTAAAGTAAAGACCAAAAACGCCCCACTACTGAATTAGGGGGTTCAAGCTTACCATTTTCAGGATTCTAGTATCTAGCCTTTGGAAGTATATGCAACAGCACATTATTGAACCCAAAACTTGTAGAAGGGCAGTTTTAAATGAAATTTACAGCCTTGCCTTTGTGAGATGAAAGAAGCTTGGTTCTATGCTACTGAAATAGCAAGTGCAGGTTGTAATTTAACTTTAATTTTTGATTTATTCAATTACTATAAAAAGCTTAGGAACCTCGAAAGTGAGTGTGCTGAATAAAGAGGGAGCTTCTTGAAAAAAGAATACAAAAAGTTAGGATTCTTATGCCATAGTTTGAAAAGTTTGACATTAAAGCATCTCCTATGAGTATTATGAATGCCATAAAAAGTTTAAGATCTAAGAGGGTGTTTCATAGCTCTCTTTTAGGATTCAAGTTAAGCCTAAACCTTTCGAAAACCTTGGAGTACAAAATTCTCATAGTTCAAATGTTGACCTATTGAAGTATTAATATATCCACCAACTCATAATCATTTCTGCCTATACTGACCTTTCTCTTCATTTTACCCACAGCACCTATGCACCGCCCCACCAGTTAACTTCAACCATTATGGCACCGAGTTCTTTTCACAATTAAACTTTTGAACGTGGGTTTGGGCTGTCAGAGTAATGTATCAATATCTTTAAGCCACTTATTTTTATAAGCTGTAGCGTGTTGGTCTTGTATTTGCTCCATGGTCAATTGGTCATACTGTTAAGATTGTACAATAAATTTTTCATTCCTTCACTTTCTAGCTGATCAGTTCTTCAAAGCTATTTGCATTACAGCCTGTGCCGAAAAATTATCATCTGATCTTAAAAAAAAAAACCAAACCATTTTGATTGGCATGATATTTATTTATTCTTTGACACATTTGATTATTTTACAAGCGATGTAATGTATGTAATATACAACGTCAAAAGCCTGATGATGAAAGCCTGTTGTTGCTGTGAATGCAGGGGTTTTGAATTGTTTAAAATTGTAATTCAGATAATGTTGTTTACTAAGGCTTATTTACTCTATATGCTTATCAGTGTATGTTTCACTTTAGGATTTCAATGCTGTTTGGACCGTTTGGTTGAAGATCCTTTGTGGATTTGCTTTGTTCTTTTACGTTTTAAAAGTTTAAAGAAGCTACATTTAGGTTTAAGGTTTAAATAGAATTTCGAAGTACGTGGTATCTTATGTTGGTTTTGGTTCAAAAAATCAAGGGTACACATAGTAACCAACTAAATTCAAAACTTGGAAACTCAAAATCCAGCTAAGCTGGAGCTCCATTTCAAATACTAAAGTCAAAACTCAAATCAGTATTTGAATTATACAGTTAGAAGAAGTGTACATTTTCATTCATTCACAATAAAAATTACCCATTACTAATCCTACGTAATACCTCAGCAGTGGGTGTTTGGTTCAACCCTTTCTAGTAGTATGGAATGGGTGTCGCTATTAATGACGAAAAAGATGAAAAAGTTGGAATCATTTACCAAGGGTATAGGATTCCACACCTCCCTTGTTAACATATGAGCGATGAACCAAACAACTTACAAAAAGAAACGGATTTTCACTCCATACTCTATGGTTTCATATTCTCATTCCATCCCATTCCAAGTTTTTGAACCAACATGCTCTTAGTCGCTACTCACAACTCGAAGGCTATTGGAAAACAAAACCAACCTCCCAAACTAACAAGTGTACATGGAATCTGAAAAATTCCTTATGATCTCTCACTACTACGTAATTTGCTTCTTCAATTATAGTAAGCAATTGCTGAACTGATTATGGGTAATTAAATGTTTATTAAAGCAAGAACCACATTTTTGAAAGAATTATACACAACCATATATTAAATTTACTATGTTGTTGTACTGAATATCTTCAATTGTGTGTTATTAGTTGCACAAGATGTCAAAGGATCGGTCATGGATGTACAATTGCCATGATAAGGCGAAATTTGTAGAAGGGGTGTTTGAGTTTTGTGAGCGTGCAGAAGCATATTCACAAACTCAAAAAACCGGGGGGTTTTACTGTCCATGTTTCAAGTGTGCCAATGATCGTAAGTTTGAAAGTATTGCTGAGGTCAGGCTGCACCTACTTCTTCATGGTTTTCGACCTGATTATTATGTGTGGAGTTATCAAGGTGAGACAGGAGTCCATGACGGTCCTTCGTCGCGTGGTAATCATCAACATGATGATAGTAGTCATCAACATAACAAGGACTATACTCATGCAACCAATGATGATGTCTATAGGAATGATGATTACGAACGCGATGAAGCGGATCATAGAGTCGAAGAGATGGTGGAAGGCCTTGACAATGGACGAGGCTTTGAATCCATTTCAGAGGCCTCTCGAAAGCCTTTGTACCCCGGTTGTACTAAATTGACCATTCTTGTTGCTGTGATGGAATTGTTTAGTGTCAAGTCAGAAAACAATTGGACTGATAGAAGTTTCACAATGTTACTAGAAAAGCTGAGTGGCATGTTTCCGGATGGAAATGAGCTTCCTAAGTCAACTTACTATGCTAAGAAGCTGATGTGTCCATTCGGCTTAGAGTATGAGAGAATACATGCTTGTCCAAATGATTGCATATTGTACCGAAAAGATTATGAGTTGTTGGATAAGTGTCCAAAGTGCAATTTGCCACGTTATGACCGACAAGGGGCACGGGGTAAAGCTGGTCCGCCGTCCAAGGTTTTGTGGTATCTCCCAATAATACCAAGATTCAAGCGGTTGTTTTCAATTACGAAGGATGCTAAGAATCTAAGGTGGCATGCGGAGGGTAGAAGGGTGAAGGGTTTGCTACAACATCCAGCTGATGGTCCGGAATGGAAGACTATCAACAGGAAGTATAAGACATTTGGAGATGACAATCGCAATCTCAGGCTTGGGTTGTGCACTGATGGAATGAACCCTTTCGGTACTCTTAGTTCGAAGCATAGTTCATGGCCGGTAATTTTAACGATCTATAATCTTCCACCTTGGTTGTGCATGAAAAGAAAGTACCTTATGCTATCACTTCTTATTTCTGGTCCAAAGCAACCCGGTAATGACATTGATGTGTATTTGGAGCCCTTAGTTGATGACTTAAGAAAATTATGGGATGAGGGTGTTTTGGTGTATGATTCCCATGCAAAGGAGACTTTCACGTTGCGTGCAATGCTTTTGTGCACTGTCAACGACTTTCCAGCTTATGGTAACTTATCTGGGTACAAGAACAAAGGGATGAAGGCTTGCCCTATTTGCATGGACGATGGTGATTCTACATGGGTGGGTAAGTATGTTGACTGGTGTCATCGAAGATTCCTTCCACCTAACCACCCTTTTCGGAAGAAAAAGAAGCCATTCAATGGGATGGTTGAGGATCGTGTTGCTCGTCGTCCATTAACTGGTTATGAGGTGTATTCACAGGTTAAGGGGGTTCAAACCATTTTTGGGAAACCGAATGTCAACTATTCCGGGTTGTGGAAAAAGGAGTCTATATTTTGGCAGCTTCCATATTGGAGAGATTTACAAGTCAGACATTGTCTCGATGTGATGCACATCGAGAAAAATGTTTGCGATGCCATACTTGCCACCCTTTTCAACATTCCGAACAAGACTAAAGACACTAAAGGAAATCGGGAGTTCTTGAAACAACTTGGAGTTCGACCCGAGCTCTGGCCTCAGCTGAAAGAGAGTAAAAAAAGGAAGAATCAGGAGGAAGATGTACCATCACAGAAAGGAAAGGGGAAGGAAAAGGTGCAACAAAGTTCAAATGAAGAGAAAAAAACCTACTACCTTCCTCCAGCTTGCTACACAATGTCGAAACAGGAGAAGATACACTTCTGCACATCTTTATACAACTTAAAGGTGCCGTCAGGGTATTCTTCTAACATGAGAAGATTTGTGACTTTAGATGGTGAGTTGATGTTATCTAGTATGAAATCACACGACTGTCATGTTATGATGCAAGTGTTTTTACCAATTGCAATCCGTGGGATTTTACCTAAACATGTTAGGTACACCATCACCGAACTATGTTCCTTCTTCAATACAATATGTAGCAAAGCACTAGATCCAACTACGTTGGATACCCTCCAAGCACGTGTAGTTGAAACTCTTTGTAAGTTTGAGATGTATTTCCCGCCTGCATTCTTCGATATAATGGTCCACCTAATTGTACATCTCGTTCGTGAGATTAAGCTTCTAGGTCCCGTGTTCTTGAGATGGTGCTATCCTTATGAAAGACATATGGGGGTCTTAGGTAACAAGGTGGCGAATCCTGCAAGACCAGAATCTAGTATTGTTCAAGGGGTCATCAGTGATGAGGTCGGAAATTTCATAGCAGAATACGTTGCAGGTGCACATCCTATTGGTTTGCCTAAAACACGTCATGAATGGAGGCTTGATGGGAAGGGTACTATTGGGTCAAGAACGAGTTTGGCGAATCTGACAGTCCTCAACCAAGCTCATTTGTATGTGTTACATCATATGGCAGAAGTTCATCCTTTTCTTACTGAACATTGGCAGATCTTAAAGACTCAAAATCCAGGGATATCTGAAAGGGCATTGTCTAATTTGCATAATAAGACATTTATTGAGTGGTTTCACAACCGAGTTGTTGTGGACAATCTGCAGGGTGTGACTGAAATAGTGAAGTGGTTAGCTTATGGTCCTCGGGAAACCATTACAAATTACGAGGGTTATGATATAAATGGGTACTCATTCTGGACCACTTATCAGGATCAAAAGTCCCCATGTGTGCAGAATAGTGGTGTATCCTTGTTGGCATCATCAACCTTTTATGCTAGTGCAAAGGATCAAACTCCGATAGATGCTACGGTAATGTACTACGGCCAAATTGCAGAAATGTGGGAGTTAGAGTATTGTACCTTCAATGTTTGCCTTTTCAAATGCAAATGGGTAGATAATAATCGGCGTTCCGTAAAAAATGATGACCCGTGCGGTTTCACTCTTGTTGACATGACTCGAATGCGTGAGGGTCCTGAGCCTTTCATACTTGCGGGGCAAGCAAAGCAAGTTTTCTACGTAACCGACCCTGCTGACTCAAAATGGTCTATAGTGTTGCCGGGGAAACGTAGTATCCTGGGCATCGGAGATGTTGACGATGAGGAAGAGTATGACGCTTTTGAGGATTCTTCACCTTTTATGTGTCCTAAAACAAGTGTTGCCGAATCGGTTGCTAACGAGTCCAGTTACCTGCGTGAAGACCACGCTGAAGGGATAACTGTTGCTGAAAATTGAATGTACTGAAAATTGTAACACATTTAATTATGATATGCACATTTAAATATGATATACACATGTAAATGTAAGACATTTTAGTATGATATATACATTTCATTATCATCTCCAGGGATTTTGCGTCAATGATTTTGTAGTCGTTTTCAGTGATTTTTAAGTGATTTTATTTTTACTTTGTTCAACGAATGTTGGTATATTGTTATGATATCGGCTACAGATTTCTTTCATGTCCATTATTTGTATTTACATTGATTTGTGTTTGTAGGTTACATTGAAGTCCATGTGCAGTGACGATTCAATACGTACCGGTGATGAGTCAAGTTCTTCGTCCGACCCAAGTTTTGACCATCGCTTAGAGCAAGATCAAGGAGAGCCGGAAGATATAGAGTACGACAAATTCCTTCAGAAGGTAGAGCAGTTCGAGAAAATGGCTGACGAAGCACCACCAATTAATGAAGCCGAAACTGCAGCCCCTAACAATGTCCCTAGTCAGCCACAGCAGACTGCATCTCAGCATCCTCAGTTCGCACCTGATCAAGCTGTTGTTGAGCAACCTGATTCCACACCGTATCAGGCTGCTGGTCAGCACGCATCTTCTGCTGACAGGGGTGTGACGAAGTCCTTGTGCAACAGGAGAGGAAGAGGTCCTTCTAGGGGTGTCAAGTCGACTACACCTATGTATCTCAGTACAATAATGCTGGCCAACCATGCGTGAGTGCGAAAAATGTATGGAGACATATCGGCATTTGTATGAGAGCTATCTATTTTGCTGAAGTGGGAAGATGTGGAGGATGGCTTGAAAGCACTATGTGGCAAGATATTGTGGTTTGTCGTTGTTATGTGGAGGACTTAATATTTATGGTTTAACTTGCATATTGGCTTAACTTTAATGTAGTTATAGCTAAACCTTATGTTTTTTTTATGTAGAATTTTTTCCATATCAGTTGATGAGGCTAAGAGGCAACTTTTTCTCTCGGCCGTTGCGGAAAGATTTAGAGATTTTAAGTCAAACTTGTGAGTGGTGGATCACCAAAAAAAGGAAGCGATCATGAAGGAAGCTAATAGAATGCCATACGATTTACCCTCACATATCGAGCAAGGAATGGGAGGCCTTGTTGCAAAGAAAACAACTCCGGACAAGTAGTAAGTATATCACTAACCATCGTAGCTGTTGTTACATTAATCCTAGTTTTACTAACCATCATTTCCTTTTGATTTGGACAGAAAAACGCGCTATTGCTTCACACAGTGCCTCGCAGAGAAAGGCCTTCACCGCATGGGGCAGAAACCGATGGCGGTCAAAAGATGATTGGAAAGAAAGGTTTTTATGAAAAGTTGGTGTCGTGTTTTGGTGACAAGGAGCCACCTCTTCTTCATCTGTAACGGTACCGGCTCAAATCGCGTAGTAGATTGGTACTTGTCTTTACAGTGCTCGAGATGCAGTGGGAGGCAAGTGATGTAGACCCTGAGTTAAAGAAGTGGCAGATGCTCTGTGGTAAGAAATTCGTGCATTTTTTGCCATTTTATTTGATTTGGCTGTTTTCGTTTGCTGTGTTTTTATGTGTCGTTTTTGCTATTCTTCGTTTGGTTTTTGCTTTTTTTGCGTGATTAAGTAGCTACTATGTATTTTCATGCCAACTAATTTTGAGAAATCCTACCCATTCCTATTTACTTTGTCTAATTCAACATTGAAGTAAAGTAGAACATAATAACCAGATTCAATAATAGAACATCAATAGTACTTGATTGAACAAAATGAAGATTCACTTTGTATCTATAACACAGTCTTGAGACGACCAACGAGGGTGTATCTCAAGGTCAGAATCCTACCCACTGCAGCAGACTTCCCCCGTACCACGCAGACGCGGAAAGGTTTGGGAGTGTACGTTTACGGTAAGCGAAGGGCATTTCCACAAGACAAGTCGAAGTAGTTCTTCAAAACGAAATCAGTCCAGAAATGGAAAAATGGGTGGAGGAAGTTGGTCAAACAAAAGTTCAAAGCTCTATGTGGGAAGTGTGGGAATCATGATGTAGATTCACCTAATGAAGATGAAGTTCAGACATTCAATTCGGCGAAAACAGACTTCCCGAGCTTCAAGTGAGCCTCCATTCCAGGATGTGGAGGTATGTTTTGCTAACTTTTTCATCTTTTAACTTCATTTTTTAATAGTTTAACCTTATTTTTTAGTACTTTTAACTTTATTTTTGATCATATGGCCTTCAACTGTAACTATTTTGCAGAGGAAACACCATGCACTTATGCTCTCCGAGCCAGGAGGTGGAATGTGGTTTTAGTTGTGTTTCATTTGGCCATCTTCACCAACTGTCCAGGACATAGTCTCGCATCTCCAGCTGTCTGGCGTAGGCAATTGTAACGTCTCAGTTGATTCTATTGTAGACGGATGGGAAGATGTAATACTTCCCCTCCGCAGCCGAGTTGGGGATTGACTACTTGGGAGAGAGCACGAGGGAGTTTCGGGACGTGGCCTAGGAAATGGGTGCGGTTTGCAGAAGAGGTGAGTAAACCCTTAAATAAATTGATTATTACTAATTTTCCAATTATCGTTTTAAAATCCTTTTTATATGTCGTTTCAATAGTATGTTAATGTGAATAAAGGGGAGCCTGAAAGAGCAAAGAACAACAACAACGACAACAGAGATTCCGCAGAAAAGAACAAAAGGAGGGCCAACAACAAGATTTCCGACACCAGCAGGGCATCATCTCAGCTGTATATGAGTCAGATGATCTTGAGGAGGTAAGTACTGAATAATTTCCGGAAGGCAACTGTTGCTTTGGTTATTTTTAATCGTTTTGAATTCTGTTATGGGATTTTGTTGTTGTTTTATCGGTTCATTTGGCTTGTTTTAGCGAAACTATTATGTTGAAGTTCCCTTAAATTATGTTTTCTCTTGGGGTGGGACTGGATAACCATCTTAAAATTGGATTGGCGTAAGCGAATGCAAATCTTCTCCTATTTAATTTACATGAGTAGGTCAACAATAGGCTGTCATTAATTTTTCTTCGTGTAGAATTGCTTTCGATTGACAAATCCTCCGCAGTCATCTTAATTTGCAAAGACCAAGCAAGTGTACAGCATTTTGTAGCATATTAAGGTTGGTAATGAGATAGTAGAGTTCAAGTAGTATATTATAACATATTGATAAAAGCCTCCATCTAAAGATTCAACTGAAATTTTCAAATGGCTCACGAGCATAGATATGCGATGACCAATGCTCCCAAATATTGGCTGCACATTTGTGGAACACAGAAAATAATGGGAATTTTGTGGTTGTGGAAAAAACATTAAAGGGATCCATGAATATATTTCAGGCCTTTAATGTATTCTTTTCCTATACCAGATTCATTATTTCTTTTATATGTGTTATGTGCAAAACGATGACCAATGCTCCCAGAACCTGGTTTTCATATAAGTGAATCACTATTTTCTGTTTTGGTGTTATATGGAAAACAAATTTTGAGAGCATTGTTCGTCGTATACCTGTGCTCGTGAATTGTCTGAAAGTTTCAGTTGAATCTTTAGACGGAGGCTTTTATCAATGTGTTATAATATACTACTTGAATTCTACTATCTCATCAGCAACCTTTATATGCTACAAAATGTTGTAGACTTGCTTGGTCTTTGCAAATTAAGATGACTGCGGAGGATTTCTCAATCGAAAGCAATTCTACACGAAGAAAAATTAATGACAGGCTATTGTTGACCTACTCATGTAAATTAAGTAGGAGAAGATTTGCATCCGAAAGAAAGGACAATGTTGAAATTGTTTATCCACTCCCAAACCAACAACCAAACCTATTCCTTGTTTAAAGGACTATTACTTTGTTTTCAATCCTTAAATCGGCGATATTGTTAACTTTTAATGACCTATATTTTAGCAGTCGCATGGTATTCTGTTATTTTTATGAATTGTTAATAAGTTGTGCACATTAGAGCTTCATCAGTAGTTGCGGAGTTTGTAGTTGTACCTTCAATTGTGTTGTTAATGGTTGTGCTGGAGTTGGGGATGGTAATGTTACTGGAATATCAGTAACATTAAGCTGAGGTTATGTTTGTGATTGTGGTTGTGGTTGTGGTTGAGGTTGTGATTGTGGCGGTTGTTCAGGAGGTGGGTGATTGCTATTAAGGAAGTATCATTAAACTGGTTTTAAATAATTGTTTACTAGGTATTCACAAAAGCTACATGGGTTCGAGAAGGGCCTTTCAGCAAAGCACAAATAGGCGAGGTTCGCGACAAGGTTGCGACATTCTTGTACACACATTGTTTATGAAGAAGCTAGGAATATAGTAGTACATTCAGTTGACTTAGTTTAAAATTGAACTTTTAGGTATTCGTAATTTGTGTATTGGTAATTTGTGTATTGGTTTACTGGACTGTTCCTAAGTCTCTTAAGTAGTTTGGCTTGGGTTAGTGGACTGTTCCTAAGTCTCTTCTACAGTTGTTTTTTTTTTCTGGTTATGTATGGAGTTGGGGTTTTGACGCTGATTGCTGGGCTGTGGAGGAAGGGTTGGTTGTGCAGCCTCGCCATGAACTTGAAATTTTGTAGTTTGTCTGCAGTGTGGCTGTTTGTCTGCAGTTTCGCGCATAATGTAATGGACTGTTGCTGTAGTCTTTTCTGCAGAACTGATGGTCATGCTGTGTTCTGCAGCTTTTTTGGCATTGTTTTGTCTGGTTTTTGCAGGAAAGGTGCGACTTCAGGGTCGCTGTGAGGCCTAGGCTAGGCTGTTTTGGTGCTGTTTTGGTGCTGTTTTGCAGTTTTGCTGCTTCTATGCTGCTGTTTTGGTGTTTTGCTGCTGTTTTGCTGTTGTTTTGCTGCTGTTTTGCTGCTGTTTTGTAGGTTTTGCTGCTGTTTTGCTGTTTTGTTGCTGTTTTGCTGCTGTTTTGATGCTGTTTTGCGCGCGCTGCTGCAACTGTTGTTTTGCTGCTGTTTTGGTGTGCGCGCTGCTGTTTTGCTGTGTGCGCTGATGTGGCTATGCGTGACAATGCTGCTTGCTTCCGCTGAGTGTTTTTCCATTGTTTTGGGTTGTTTCGGATGGTTTATATATTTGGTTATGTTAGGAAGGGTTTTAATTTGGTTGTTTGGATTATGTTTGGGATGGTTTATGTTAGGAAGGTGTATATATAGCAGTTGAGCCTGTGTGTTCTTGTATATAGACGAGGGTTTTTTTGGTTTTCTTGGAGCAAAACTGAGTCAGTTTTGCCGCAGAAAGCTATAGGTTGTAATTATTCTCTTTCTGTTAATAAAATGATTACATTTTTACAAAAAAAAAAAAATTAAAAAATATCACGAAATATTAGGAGCATAAAATAATTTCAGAAAATTACCCAAAAAAAAAATGTATTATTAGCTGCGGTTATTCAATTAACCGCAGCAAAAAAACTTAACGTAAATTGGAGGGAAAGAGACATTTGCTGCGGTTATTCAGTTAACCGCAGCAAATAACCCTTCAGAAAAAGGAGGGAAAGAGGGTTATTTGCTGCGGTTCTTTGGAAAACCGCAGCAAATACCTTGTTTCCCTCCATTTTCTGATGTGTTATTTGCTGCGGTTTTAATGAAATTTGATTTTTTTCTGCTGCTATAAGTGCTGCGGTTCAAAACCGCAGCAAATACCCAGCAAAAAACCGCAGCAAATTGCGTTTTTTGTACTAGTGTTCTAATCAAACTTTCTAAGCATTACAATTCACACAATGAACATACTAATGAAAATTCACGAATGAAATTAGAACAAAACAAAGCAAATAATTCAATTGATAACATTATTAGCATTATTCTAAGCAATTTAACCATGAAATTAGCTATTTTAACACTTCTAAACATCAACAATCATCAAAAATTTCCAAAAAAACCCTACTCATCAAAATAACACAAAACTTCCAATTACTCAAAATTAACAACTCTAAACATGACATTGAAGCATAAAAACAACAATTAAGCATTCATAAGAAACAATAAACAAGTTTAAAATCAATAATTAAATTACCCAAAAAATAAAAATTCATGGAAAATTCATAAAACTTTGTAAAACATGGGTAAAAAGGAAGTTATACCTCACTAGATAGCAATGGAGCAAGAAATTGCAAGAAAATTTAAGAAGAAAACCCAAAATCAAGCAAAATTAGTTCGAATATTTCGCACCCTAGGCAATGTAATTCGGTTGATTTTTTTCGATTTTTGACTCCAAGAGATTGTTTAGATGAGTGTGAGGAGTGTTGTGTCAAAATTTGGAAAGATTTGCAGAATGAGGAGTGAGTTATGGTGATTTGAAGTTTAAAGTTTTTGGGGTTTTAATGGTGAAAGGGAGGAAGAAGAAGATGGGTTGATTAAGAGGAGAGAGATAGAGTAAGGAAGGATTTAAAATAAAAGGATATAGTAATAATAACAGATATAATAATAATAATAATAACAACAACAACAACAACAACAACAACAACAACAACAACAACAACAACAACAGCAACAGCAACAGCAACAACAACAACAATAATGGGGGGGAGGGGGACAAATAAAATGGCCATGAAAAAATATGAGGCCCCACGCGAAAAAAAGAAAAAAAAATAGCTGACGGGGCATCTCATGGGCTACCTACGCCCACAGCGAAGAAATAACAATTGAAGGTTGTGCCCGCAGGGGCCTTCTATAGACTTCTGTGAAGCTTCTATTTTAAAAAGCGAGTGCATAGAAAGAGTTGGGTTTCAGGGTTGCGCCCGCAGGAGGCTCTGAAATGCCTTTTTCATTGATTATTTTCTTTTTCTCCCTAATTATCATATTATATTATATATTATTATTAACGGAATTAAAGCATGATTAAACTTCAAATCTCTCTTTAATTACTGCAATTACGCATGACACTCACTTAAACCCTTAGATAGGCTTCATATTTCAAACTAAAAGTTGTACTAAACTAAACTAAAACACAGCAACAAACCGAAAACACACAAAAACAACTAAAAACAGCTAAAACGAGAAAGAAAGGGATAGAAAGCTCGAGTTTCTTCCCGAGAAGCGCTCTTTTAAGGTCACTAGCTTGACCATGGCTCCATTGGTGATCAAGGTGCTTCGGGATCATCGAGTTGGATGACTTCAGTCGAATTTACTCACATTTATCACCGTGAAAGGACCACTCTATCTAGATTTCAGCTTTCCCGGGAACAAGCGAAGCCTTGAATTAAATAAAAGAACTTTATCACCAACTTCAAAATTCTCTTTTCACGTGCCATCTTGTCGTCTTCTCCTCATAAATTTTAGCACTGTAATAGGCTCCTAATCGGAATTCATCCAATTCATTCAACTGAAGTAACCATTTTTCCGCAGCAAGCTTTGCATCCATGTTTAGCTCCTTAATTGCCTAATAAGCTTTGTACTCGAGTTCAACTGGGAGATATCACTCTTTTCCATAAACCAATCGATACGGAGAATTGCCTATTGGAGTCTTGAAAGCCGTTCTATATGCCCATAAAGTGTCATGAAGCTTACTACTCCAACCTTTTCTCTATTTTTTTAACCATCGTCTCTAAGATGGACTTGATTTCTCGATTCGAAACTACCACTTGACCAATGGTCTGTGGATGATATACCAATCCCGTTCTGTGATAAACAACACCCTTTGTAGCAGCTTATGTAACCTCTTCTCACGGAAATGCATTCTCCCATCACTGATGATAGCCCTAGGGACTCCGAACCTAGGAAAAATAATTTAAGTAAACAATCTCAAAATGGAGTTAGAATCACAATGGTGGGTAGCAATCACTTCCACCGACTTAGAAACATAATCTACACCAAATATAATATAACGATTACCATTAGATGAAGAGAAAGGACCCATGTAATCAATACTCCAAACATTGAAAATTTCAACTTCTAAGATACTTGTTTGAGGCATTTGAAGCCTTTTGGAGATATTACCTGTTCTTTGGCACGAATCACACGAAATAACGAAATCTCGAGCATCCTTAAGTATTGTTGGCTAATAAAAACCCGATTGTGATACCTTGAACATCGTTTTAGTTGACCTACCATGTCCTCCATAAGGTGTTGAGTGGTAATGATGAAGAATTCCATAGACTTCCCAATCAGGTACACACCTGCGATATAAGCCATCTACACACTCACGAAATAAGTTAGGATTGTCCCAAAAACAATGCCTAACATAATGTAAAACTCTTTTTCGTTGCTGGTAAGTAAGATCAAGAGGTGAAAATCCGCTAATCACATAATTAGCATAATCAGCAAACTATGGAGTATTAGAAGGCACAACTAAAAGATGATCATCAGGAAAAGAATCATCAATGGGGGTTGAGATCTCCCCATTCTCATACCGAATTCTAGATAAAAGATCCGCTACCACGCTCTCTGCACCTTTCTTATCACTTATTTCTAGGTCAAACTCTTAAACGAGCAATATCCACCTAATAAGTCCCGCTTTTGCTTCTTTCTTTCCAGGTAAGTACTTTAGAGCTGCATGGTCACTATAATGATAACTTTCGAACCTATAAGATAAAAATGAAATTTATCCAAACCATATACTATACCAAGCAATTCCATTTCGGTTGTTGTATAATTATTTCAGCTAGATCTGAAGTCCTATTAGCCTAATAAATAGCATGCAAAACCTTATCTTTCCTTTGACCTAACACTACACCTACTACATAATCAGTAACATGACACATAATTTCAAACGGTAAATCCCAATCCGTTGACTGAATGATAGGTGCTGAGATTATTGCTAGTTTTATCAAATTAAAAGATTCAAGAAATTCATCAGTGAATTTAAACTTAGTTTCCTTTAATAGAAATTGAGTCAAGGGTTTAGCAATTTTAGAAAAATCTTTAATAAATCGACGTTAAAACCCTGCATGACCTATGAAACTTCTTACACCCTTTATACTTACTGGTGGAGGTAATTGTTTAATAACTTAAATTTTAGCTTTATTGACCTCAATACCTCTTTCAGAGACCAAATGCCCTAAAACAACTCCCTCTGCCACTATAAAATGACATTTCTCCAAATAAAGGACCACATTCAGTTGTTCACTTCATTTAAGCACTTTAGTCAAATTACCCAAACATGTATCAAAATCAGTACCATAGTGTAAACACCGATTTTTGGTCACTCCTAACGGCCGATGATTATCGTGTACCACGTCGCAACAATATCCGATTCTTGAAGGCTGAGTGCTTGATATTAAATAAATAAATAAATAAAACCATTATTGATAGGGTTTAACCGATGATGGGTTATAACGGTTGAAGTACGCTTAAAATGGTTTTGCTATTTCATTTCCGTTTCATTCTAAATTCATTTTCGAAAATAAATAAATTTATTTAAGCATACAAATGTGACCAGATTCGACAAACCTTCTAGAAAGGTTTGTTCGGTTTATGTCAACTCTAGGTTATGGAAATGTATAAATAGTGTTATGTAACACCCTGGAATTGCCTAACCTTCTACTCTATTAAAGAAATATAATTATTAAAAATCCTAAGTATCGAGGAAAAACCAAAGTATTACCGCCACTGTGAAAAAGGCTAAGGCATTTATCAAAGTACTACAACGGAAGTCTTGAAACCAAAACTAATTTAAAACTTCACCTCAAAAACAAATCTCAAAACCAAATTCAAACCAACGTCCAAAATAAAAACCAACTTAAAACTTTATGCTTAGGTTTTACACTCTTGTGAGGATAATTTTAAGAATTGAGGGTTCATAGCCTTAATCAATTCATAAAAATTATTCGACCTATATCATTTTCTTGGTGCTTTGCTTTAGAGAAAATCGAGTTAGTTTCTATCCCTTGTGTGGCTGATGATTCCCTATCAATAATCACATCAACTTTTGGTGCTTTCGTTGAGAGGACATTAATCCCCAAGGTTATTGCATAATTTCATTGTTTAAACAAGTGCAATCATGTCAGCTGATGAAGTGAATACTCCTAAGATTAATACTGAAGAATTGCGCAAGACATAGAGGAGTTGAAGGCTATGTTTGAGGCCACCATGAAATATTTTTCAGAGAAATCGAAGTCACCTAGAAAATCTAAGGACGGAAGAAAGGGGAGTGAAGTTCTAGTTCCAGTGATGAGCAATCAAGCTCAAGAAGTGCTCGTAAACCCAAAAAGTGGTACTCATCAAGTTCTAGCAATGACGAACCTGTGAGTAGGCTCACAAAGAAGGGTAGGTCTAAGGATGATGATCGAAATCGTAAGCTAGATATTCCTTAATTCAATGGAAGTCTGGATCCTAAAAAGCTCTTGGATTGGCTAAGAATAATTGAATGAATTTTCAAATATAAGGAGCATGATGATCGAAAATCATATAAAGTTGCAGAATTGAAGTTAACTGGCTTAGCTAGTTTATGGGTTGAAGGTATGCAAAGGAAAAGGAGGAAGGATGGGAAGTCTAAATTATCTACTTGGACGAAACTGAAGAAAGAGATGAGGAGACGTTTTGTTCCTCAGGATTACGAGTAGGGCAATTTCATAAAGATGCATACTTTGAAGCAGGATCGAAAATCAGTTGAAGAATATACATCGGAATTTCTCAGCTTGATTACCATCTGCGATCTAGAAGAAAAGGAGGATCATCAAGTTGCTCGTTATGTTGCAGGTGTACATGAAAGAATTAGAGAGAAGGTGGAATTAAAACCATACAGGACTTTTGATGACGTTTGCAAGGTTGCATCTAGAGTTAAAAAGCAATTTTCGAAATAAACATTCACTTTTTCGAAACCCTTTCTAAAGAAAGAAGATGATGTTGTTACTCATAAGAAAAATTTCGATTCCACTTTTAAACCTCCTCCGTATATCAAGGATAAAGGCTCTGCTACTAAACCTCTAAACCCTGATCAGCGTACATGCTTCAAGTGCAAGGGTCAAGGCCATATTAAGAAGGATTGTCCACATTCAAGAGTTCATACTACTCGAAATTGGGTGGATGATGTAGATTTTGAAGAAGAGGAGAATGAACGTCAACAACAAGATGCTGGCGTGATTTATCACTCGGGAAGAAGATATTGAATAAATTACTCCTGAAGTGGATGGCCAGAGTCGAGTTCTCAAAAGGGTTTTGCAATACAAAGTTGCGCCACCTACAGAGAACCAGAGAGAAAATATTTTTGTCACCAGGTGCAATGTGCTAGGAAGGTTATGTGATGTGGTCATTGATTCAGGTAGTTGCACTAATGCATTCTCTACTGTATTGATTAACAAACCGGTGATTCCTACCACTGAACATCCTCAACCTTACAAGTTACATTGGCTCAGCAATATAAGTGATGAAAAGGTGAACAAACAAGCTCTGGTTAGTTTTAAAATTGGTAATTTTGATGATTAAGTTCTTTGTGATATATGTCATATGGATGTGTGCCATATATTGCTTGGAAGACCATGGTAGTATGATAGTTTTTGTACGGTTTGATGGTAGAACAAATGTATATATCATTAGAAAGCAGGCATAAGGTAAACTAGTTGCGTTGAAACCTTTAGAACGCTCAAAATTTTCGAAAGCTGTGAGCAACAAAAAGGGTGTTTTGTTGATTGATGAGAAGGCTATAGTGCACGAGGTGCAAGAGAAAGCAACGAGCGTCCCTCGTGAGTTTCTCCCCTTATTTCACGAATTTCAAGATATTTCCTGATGAATTGCCGCTAGGGTTGCCACCAATCAGAGGAATTGAACATCAAATTGACTTGGTTCCTGGAGCTCAGATTCCTAACAAACTAGCTTACAGGTGCAATCTAGAAGAAGCTAAGGAAATTCAACATCAGATTGAAGAGTTAATGGCAAGAGGATATGTCAGGAAGAATATGAGTCCATGTGCAGTGCCAACATTAATTGTTCCTAAGAAGGATGGATCATGGAGAATGTGCATTGATTCTAGTGCTGTGAAAAACATCACCATCAAATACAAATTTCCTATTCCTCGTCTAGATAATTTATTAGATGAATTATTTGGGTTACAAGTGTTTATTACGATTGATTTGAAGAGTGGTTATCATCAAATTCGAATGAAGGAGAGTGATGAATGGAAGACAGGATTCAAAACAAAGCTAGGCCTCTATGAATGGTTAGTTATGCCTTTTGGTCATACTAATGCTCCTAGTACTTTTATGAGGATAATGAGTGGAGTTTTGAATTCTTTCATTGGGAATTTTGTGGTTGTCTATTTGGATGATATACTGGTGTAAAATGCAAGTGTTGAAGATCATCTGCAGCATCTAAGAGAAAAACTTTGAGGAAGCATAAGTTGTATGCTAAACTCGAAAAGTGCTCGTTCATGGTAACTAGTGTGACGTTTCTAGGCTACATTTTTTCTAAGGATGGTGTATTAGTTGATCCTTCGAAAGTTAAAGCTATTCAAACATGGCCAGTCCCGAAATTTGTGACTGAGGTACGTGCTTTCCATGGTTTAGCTTCTTTCTATAGAAGATTTGTGAAGAATTTTTCTTCTGTAGTAGCTCCTATGACTGATGTATTAAGAAGAACAAAGAGAATTTTGAATGGACTAAACATGCACAAAAGGCATTCGAATTGGTGAAGAAGTTGCTTTGTCAAGCTCCTATTCAAGCCTTACCGGACTTTTCGTAACCTTTTGAAGTTGAGACAGATGCTGGTGGCGTGGGAATTGGTGCAGTGTTGGTTCAAGGTAAGCGCCCTATAGCTTATTTTAGTGAGAAATTGAATGGAGCCAGGTTGAACTACTCTACCTATGACAAGGAATTCTATGCTATTGTTCAAGCATTGGAACATTGGAGTCATTATCTGAGACCAATTCACTTTATATTGCATTCTGATCATGAAGCTCTGAAGCATATTAATGGCCAACCTAAACTCAATCCAAGACATGCTAAGTGGGTTGAATTTTTGGAATCTTTTCACTTTTCATCAAAGTATAAAGAAGGCAAATCTAATGTGGTTGCTAATGCTCTATCAAGGAGGTATGCTTGGTGTTCTTAATTTCAAATTACTTGGTTTGGAGTTAATTATACTACATTATGAGCAAGATGGCGATTTTGGTCCTATCTATTCACAAATTACGAAGGGGTCAATGGGGTCTTATGTGCTACATGATGGATTCTTATTCAAGGGGAATCTACTTTGCATCCCTAAGTGTCGTATTTGTGAATTGCTCGTCAGAGAGGTGCATGGGGGTGGAATTGCAGGTCATTTTGGCATTACAAAAAATTAACCATGTAGCAGGAACATTTCTATTGGCGTAGAATGATTGCAGATGTTGAGGCAGTTACCTCACAGTGTGATGTTTGTCCGAAAGCAAAGGCATCCTTCCATTAGGGATTTTACACACCATTGCTAGTGCCAGTAGCCCCTTGGGAATTTGGGATGATATTTCTATGGATTTTGTAGTTGGTTTGCCTAGAACTGCAAGGCAAAAGGATGCTATAATGGTTGTGGTTGACAGGTTTTCAAAGATGGCTCATTTCATACCTTGTCACAAGACTGATGATGCTGTGAATATTGAAAACTTGTATTTTCGAGACATTGTCAGGTTACATGGAATGCCAAAGACAATTGTGAGTGACAGGGACACGAAGTTCATGAGTTATTTCTTGAAGTCATTGTGGCGTTTGATAGGGACGAAATTACTCTTCAGTACTTCTTATTATCCACAAACAGATGGTCAAACTGAAGTCACAAACAGAACACTAGGCGTGCTACTTTGTGGGTTGGTAAGCATGACACAGAAAGATTGGGACTTGAAGTTAGCTCATGCAGAGTTTGCTTATAATCGTTCTCCTACATATGCAACTAAGCATTCAACTTTTCAAGTTGTTTATGGAGTCAATCCCAAGATACCAATTGATTTCGTGGCTATTCCCAAAGGTGTGCTCGTTCATAAATATGCTTTAGCTAAAATTGAATACATGCAGAAGTTAGAGCAAAATTGAGCATGCTAATGATATCTACAAGACAAGAGCTAAAAAGAACAAAGTTCAACACACATACAAGGAAGGTGATTTGGTATGGTTACATCTAAGAAAGGAAAGATTTCCTAATCAAAGGAAAAACAAGCTAATGCCTAGGTGTGATGGACCATTCAAAATCGGGAGCAAGATAGGGGACAATGCATATAAACTCGAATTGCCAGGAGAATATGGTGTTCTTGCTACATTCAACATTGGTGATTTGTATCCTTATGTTCCTGATGATCAACTTCGAGGTTTGAGAACAAACTCTTTTGAAGAAGAGGAGGATGATACGAATCAAGGTGATAACTTCGAAGCTTCTAAAAATGATGCAAGTATGGGGGAAATAATAGCTTATGGAGATTCAAGGCTTTTGGGGTCTTCAAAGTAATCATCATGGGTGTGTATGGTGACACACAAATTTACTTAAACATTTGAAGCAAAGGAATGAATGGCGGAATTAGAGTAATAAGATGGTTTTGCCTATGTGCTTTCTCCCACTTCACTTGGTAGGTTTTTTCTCATTTTAGGCATTGAGTCTTTCATTTCTTGAAGTGTCTTAATCTTCATTTATAGCCTTAAACACATGGAAAATGACTTCTTGAAGGTTTCTTGATTAAAAGATTGAAACTTGAAAGGTTTGCTGAAGATTTGAAGAAAAACTCAAAAATTGCGCAAATGCTTGTGTGGCGTCAATTTTGACGATTTTGTGTGGATTTGGGTAGATCATATTTTTTGTGTAATTCTGGTTGTAATTTATTTATTATCTTTTTTAGAAAGGTATTAGAAAGTTTGTGAGGACGTTTTTTTGTTTAGATATAGCTTGTTAGAGTTTGTTAGCAAGATGAGAATGACATGTAGTGCTGATGTGGCAATCGTATCTTGTGAGTCATAGCTAATTCACTAGGGTGGGACGATTTTCCCTATGTTTGTGTGTGTGTGTTTTAGCTTAGTTGTGTTAGGATTTTGTTGATGATTATGCCTATAAATAGTCTATATATTAGTTTCTTAAATTCAGATTATAAGATTAAAAAACATGATTGTTTAAAGTTTTATTTGTTGGCGTTGTTGTTGTTATTGCTGTTGTTGGTGTGTTGTTGGTGCTGTGTTGTTGTTGTTGTTGTTGTTGTTGTTGTTGTTAGTTTTGTTGTTGTTGTTGTTGGTGGTGGTGTTGTTGTTGGCGTTGTTGTTGGTGGCCATATTGGTGTTTGTCATAGATCATTGTTACATACGACTCCCCCCATTGTTCATACTCAAGGTATATACGTTCCACGAGTTTTGGTGCCAATCCTCTTACACTTTACGTGATTAACCGGTTTAACAATGTTATGACACACATATAAAATCACATCAAAACATTCATATAGTCAATCAAGTCATATTAATTATCTTCGATTTAAAGTGATTCTAAAAATAATCTCATGTGTGACCTTTAATTAAACTAAACTTCCTTTACTACACGTTAACTGTTAGTGGCTAACTATTTACTTTCTCCTTGAACACACATTAAACTGTGAGTGGCAGCATGTATAAGATAATTGCTGATTAACTACTTTTAATCATGTGAATAAAAATTCACAAACTACTTTTCTTTTTGATTAAGTAACTAACTAACTTGAATAACTTCTTTTGTTTATTAATAAGCTATTGGCCAAATTAAACTGTTCATAACATTCCAATTAAATCTTGTAGAATTTATATTGCTAAAAACATGGAATGTCAAAATAGTATAAAATCATGCTTCTAATAAAACTTGTGATGCATGTCAATTCACAATCCAAAAGCACAACAACATCTCATAACATGAATGATCAAACAAGCATGAATTCTAATTCTTATGTTTGTCTTTAGTACTTACGTACCTTGTAAAGTAGTGGTGATCCTTCACAACTCCTAAAATTCGACTATTTCGAAGTTTCTTACATAGAGAAAACCGAAACGAAATTAAAACCTTGTTGTCTAAGTTCTACAACAACTCTAAACTAAATTTCTATTTTGGGAACTTGTCCAAAACATTCCCTATATGGTCTCTATTCATTTCCATACTCTACTATAAATTTTCTATTGCAAAATACTTGATTTTCAGTAATTTTCCCAAAATGGGAGCCTTGTGAACCTTCTTACAATCACTCCAAAATCTTTCTAAATATCATATTTTGATCATAAAACACTATAGTCAAGTCTTAAGATCAATATACAATGCTTTAATGCATTAAAAGTATTTATATCTCACTATATTACATATTATTTTTATTGGGCATAAACAATTGTTAATAAAAATTTACACCTTCGTTTATTCATCTAAAACTCATAAAAACATCATGAATTCATCACAAAACTCTTTTAGAATCTACTAACATCATTATAAAACCAATCTATTCTTTAGAATAATTTTTCACAAGTGAAAATATGTTCATAATATTTATCCTATTGATTTTCATGATTTCAAAATTTGGACAGCAATATAATTCAAGTTTAAAGTCTTTAAAAATCAATCGAAACTTCATAAAATCATTATAAATTCACCCAACAACAATTCATGATCATAATATTGATGTTTAAATCATTAAAACTCATAAAAATCAAGAATTTCATAACCTTATAAACCCTAATCTAAAATTCCATGACAAACAACTAAATTCATGCTTTTAAAAATGAAACATAACTTCATAAACATGATTGAAACTTATAAAAAGATGATTAATCAAAAGTATAAAAATGAATTTGCAAAATTAAATAAAAAATAATGAAGAAGATTTTTTTTAAGTTGTTAGAATATACCAAGTAGGGGAGGAGGGTGGTCGGCGAAGGTGGCCGTCGACAGGCGGGGCTCCGGCGGGTTCTGACAACGACAATTTTCTTTCTTTTTTTTTCTTTCCATCGCCAAAAACCGAACACAATTTTTTTTTCTTTTTCTTTGAACTACCCTCCCCCCCCCCCTTTTTCTCTTTCTCTCTAGATTTGTGGAATCGTAAATCACCAATTTAAAAAATAAAATTTGAAAATCGAGTTTTAAGGGGTATTTATAGTCCCCAAAGTAGGATTTGGTGAAAGCGCACAATTATCCTAAATATTTGAAATTACTTTTATGCCCTTGCCTTAAAATAATTTAGGAAACTCAGAAACATTTCAAAATATGTAATAAAACATAAAATATTATTTACAAACACAAAATAATTATTTTAATTAAAATTTATGTAAATTCTTTTGTTTAACATTCTTATTGAATACAAATTCTCAATAAAAATATGAAAATCATACGTATAAAATACAAAAATAATTCCTTAAAATACATGAAAATATTGGGTATTACATAAGGAAGTAAATTTCATATATTCTCATAATATTTGGAGTAATTCGATTTATGGAAGAAAATATACGAAATAAGGAAGCACCAGAGATATCCCAAGAAAAATGGAAAGTCAGGGCTTTAAGCGTCGTAGCACAAGGAGTGCGCCTAGGCGTCCAAAGAGGCTTCGCCACAACGCTCAGTGGGCGCCCTTGCGCTCGCTTCGAGCGTCCTGGCGCTCATTGTTGGGCGTCCTAGTGCTTCCCTAACGCCCTGACGCTCAGTAACCCTACTTCCAGCACTATATATACCCCCTCCTTCGAACTTCATTCAACACAATCATCAACTACACATCTTCCCATTCACTTCTTCTCTCACACACTCTCTCTTTACCTTATCACTTTCTCTTTCTCCAACTCCCTTCGGTTTTGTGCTTTCTTTCGGAAACCATGACTTCCACATACCTTATAACTTATAAAACTTTTTATTATTTTTATTATTATCATTATAAGTCAAAGTTCTTCAAGCACTCAACAAAAGAAGTTGTCCACAATTGCACGAAAGGTACTTCGAATGTAGCCAACAATATCGAAACCATCAAGTTGAGTTCTTCAATGAGTTAGTTTGCATGATTATGTGATTATAATGCTTTATTAGATAATTGACATGTCTTTAATTCATATTCATGTAATATTGATTAATTGATGATTCGACATTAAACTAAAATCAATCTTAAGTAGAAACTGTGCATTAGGTTTTATGCGAATTCCTGCTAGATGTTTTAATGCTTTCAATCACATAGAATTCACGTTTAGCTTAAAAGACCTAGAAGCGTGTTTTCACTAATACATGATTACAATCAATCTAATCATAAAGCGATCCCCCATGCATGATAAAATGGAATTATGTGTGCAGTAACTAAAACCCGCCTAGCCTTATCTCCATACGTGTTAGTAGGTCTAAACCAGAAATATGATTGCTGTAATTCGATATTATGATTGTGAAATTACATATGAGAACAAGTAGAGGCCGCTATATGCGGGGCCTACACTGTGACATCTTGTTGTCCTTACCCTCGTCCCTGAATCTAGAGATATGAGACCTTCTTATCTTTTGCTTTCATTTTGTCATTGGGCAACGACCTAATGGGGTTTCGTTAGCTCCCGAAAGGAGGACGGTGGAGACTTCTCTACTTGGTTTTTGAGATGCTAGACTCACCTCCAAGCCAAGCATACTCACACTATGCAAACAAACTACACGACATTCAAACATCCTGTAAGAAAGGGCACATGGGCCCCCAAAAGCCTAGAGTTCACAGTTTGGCGACTCTACTAGGATATTCCTTTATTTTTCAAGGAGAGTGGACAAAACTCGAAATGTCTCGTAATTTCATAGTTATAATGTTGAATTCTACTTGATAGGCATAAATGCATGCAATTCCCACGTGAGGGTCTTGCTTTAGGATACACGTCTATTGAGTTACTAGCTTTTGTTTTGAATGATGACAAACCACATTGAACTATTTCTTTGTATGCAAGTTACAGTTTGCATGTGCAGGTACTAAAGAAACAAGTTCAATGATGACAAGATAAATCTCGAGAAGCCAAGTCTTGAAGTTTGCATGAAGATCAAGCTCATAGAGTCCAACTCTTAGGTCTTAGATGCAACATAAGTGATTCGAAGATTTACATATGCAATATAAACATTGAGATTACAGAGATGCACTAATTATGAATGATAAGGAACTTAAATTACTTGGCATACATAATTATAAGTAAACTTAGTTAACTGGAACAGTCTGGGAACAGTGTTGAACCAGTCCCCTAGAGTTCACACATCCGTATTTTAGGAAAGATTCTTTCCGCGCAAAATTGTTTTTCAAAATGACACGGATGCTTGGCTTTGTATGCAAGACAAATACTTAAGTATGGCAAGTATGTTATATAATATTGTGCTGATTTTATTTGATTTCAAATAAAATCAGTTAGAATATTTTCCCGAGATTATTTCTATAATTCCAAGGAAAATATTCTCTTACAATATTGCATAACATACTAGCCAAAGGCTTATTTAAGGAGATTAGCCAGCAGACATCTAAGACAACTTTTGCACGAACAAAACTGAAGATCACGATTTGGAAAAGTACTCTCTAAATCTCAATCTCGCATAAACCTTATAACACATTAAAATTTTAATTTTCTCTCTTTTGTAAGCATTTATGCTAATTGTTATTGAGAGACGAAGGATTGTAATTTGAGCATTCTGAGAATTCAGTTTGCTGGGGAAGTTGATCTGGGATCATATTCATTGGAACCTTCATAGTTGAGGGTTGAGTCGAACTTCCATAGGTGGAAGTTGGGGAATCATATTGTGCATAGGTGCATAATTTGATTGGGTGTAATTCGTTTGTTATTCTGAGTTGATTAATAAAAGAGTGAGTGAGTGGAGGACGTAGACTTATTAGAAGTCGAACCACGTTAAATCATGGTGTCGTTTATTTTATTGCTTTAATATTTCCGCTGCTTGAGAACTGGTTCTAAACTGTTCTTATAATTAATCGGAAAATTTAAAACAACTTTATAACACTCAATTCACCCCCCCCCCTCTTGAGCATCACTTGCCCTTTCAACGTATCTTGAAGTATGTTCTATACTTGAGACACCCTCGGGGGACCGATATTAAGGATGGTTAGGTAACCTACCTAGGCCGTTCCTTGGTTGAAGTCCATCCCAACCGTGACGAGTGAATCATGTGACCTATTTGATTTATAATGGATGTCCCACTTGGATCACCACGAAGTTGTGGTGTGGATAGTTGGACACACCCTAGCCATGGTACCCCCTTGAACACCCTAAGCCTTACTTCTAGTCGGCTCTTAGAACGTTAAACTAGGATTGTTGGACTTGACCTCATGCATTGGTGTGCTATTACATGCGATGTGGTATATAATCCTATGTTCCATATAAATGATGTTTGCGGGAAACTGGTCTTCTCGTAACATTTTCACCTAGAAAGTCGCATGTAGACCATGGTTTGTTGTCATGTTGACTAAAAGTTCATATAGACCCCCCATAGGTTGCATAGCATCCATTTTGTAAAAAGTATCTTCATCTTCCCTCAATAATAAAATAATAAAAAAGAAATAAAAATAAAAGAATAAGGGGAGATGAAATACTATGCATCATACATTCATGTAGAGCTAGGAAGCAACCATGATAGGCCTTGCATGTGTCATAAGAGTCAAATCATCCAAACAAGTGAAAATAAACATCGCAGGAAAGGTTGTGCACGAACCAAATCCACGACTCCTCTTTGGACTAGAGAACAAGGCAGAAGGTTAGTTCAAAAAGACATCCCAACTCACGATCAAGCAAATACAACGCACTTCGATCCAACAATAAGCATCCAAGAATCTCTCGTCACGATGCATGAATTGACTCTTGGCTTATCCCAAGTAACATAAGCCTTGGGAGAGATAAAAGTTGAGGTGAATGATATCAAAAATAGAAAACACCATACAAGACATAGAGAAGGTAGCTAGGAGGGTCACCGACTAAGACACTTATTTTGATCCTCCTAATCTTGATCAAAACTTGATCGACACCTTGCCGGACAAGTTCTCCATCGTGGAACTTCCCAAATTTAAGGCTACCGACAACCCGAAGTACTTCTTGAGAGGCTTCAAATTCTACATGGATGTGAAGAAGATCAACCCAAGGCTCTACCCAAGGATTTTCCCTATGAGTCTCAAACCTCTCTGTCAGAAATGGTTCTTTTCACTTCCCAACAAGGATACATCAAGTTGGGAGGACATAACTCACGCATTCATGACTCGCTATGAAGGAAAAACTCAAGCTACCACCTCTCAAAGGGAGCTTAAAATTCTCAAACAAGGAGAAAAGGAAGGGTTCACCTCCAGCCTATCCCATCAGAGGGAAGTCACGGCACAAATGGTAAATACCCCACCTGAAAAGGATCAAGTCAAGATATTCATTGCTAACTTACTTCCAAAATATAAAAATAACCTCAAGTACTTGGGCCCTATTACTTTCAATCAAGTCTACCACATTGGGATCGAGATTGAAGACGACCTTAACAAAGAAAGTTGAAAAAGAGATGGGCTAGTAATCTAAGGACCAATGAAACAAAAGGAGCATCCACCTCCAACAACATTAATGCCGTTGAAGAGACTAGAGCTCCTTCTCGCTGCCAATGCGAGTACACTCCCTTGGGTATGAACTATACTCAAGCATTTGAAAGGCTCCAACCAAAAGGCAAAATAAGTCCAGTAGGGCCCACTCCGGATCCTACTCTCGAAAAGAGGTCACTACGGTGGGATGCCAACAAATACTGTAAGTACCATCAAGGTAGGGGTCACACCATCGAAGAGAACCTTCTACAAGACATGGCCGAAGATGGAAGGCTCCCCATTCCAATCGGAGGAAAGAAGCTCAACATTCAAACCAAACCTCTTACAATCTTCATGATCGAGGAAGAGAACTTCTACAACAATCCCATCAACACGGTCGAAAAAGATGAACTATCTTTTGACCCACTCAACTTGATCACTCTTATGGGACAACCTACCCCACAAGCAATCACCTTTCCATCCCTCCTAGAAGTCAATGGAGTATGGGATAGTGACGACGAAGGTGTCTATGCTGGAAATGGAATACAACCAGCCTACCACACTCTCCTCGAAGGAGATAACGACATCACCAAAGCTCTTAGGCCCTTGTCATCTCTTAAAGACAATAAGGTTCAAATCCTCACTCGAATAGGACGCCTTAGGACTACACAAAATCAAAACAACACTCAAACTACCCCATTCTCTTCTCCGACTCAAGAGGAAGACTTATGGGGGTTTTGGATTGCAACTATTGAAGAAGGAGACAAAGCTCCATTCAATTTCGATCCTCACTCAAACCTCGTGGTGAAAGCTCTACTTCGCAACCAAGGGTACTTCCCCGGAATAGACATGGAATCAAGAAGGGCCATTGCTACTGACCTTTTTAATCTCCAACCTAAGAATGACAGATTTAGATTAGGATATTTTCCAACTTGCGATGATCTCAAGGATTTTCAAAAGCAGAAAATGGCTAAGAAGGATGGGGATGTGATACTCCGCCCCTACTATCTTACTTTGAATGGGAAATTCATAGAAGAAGGTGAGAACTTCCCTTATAGTGAATTCCTCGAACCATTCTATGGTGCTGATGGAATAAGATACCCAGGATTGGAAATATTTTCTAACTGTCACTTAATGGAAGATGAGGCCGCTTCATCACTAAATGGAAATCTAAACTAGTTGATCTCGATGCTCAAGGACTTGGGTTGCTCTTCGGGTTAGAATGTGCTGACCAACCGAACAAGAGGTCCTCATGGCTATGAATACTGAAGCTTTTGATGCAACCGAGATCATCACTTCTGCAAGTCAAATGGTTAGAGGATGGCGCAAGACTCTCAAGGTCACTACGACGGAAGGAAATATCATGGACTTCACAATAGGAGAAGGACTAATGCTCAATGAGTCTGACTCCGAGTCTGAGTCCAATGCTATTAAGTCGTCGAGTACTAATAATTCTGTAGTTAATAATAATCTTGTCAAGGTGTCCGTCCCTCCTTTAGATTTCGCCACTAGGGCCAACTTCGATGTCATAATTAACAAGCTTAATAATGTAACTTCTCTTGCTTACTCCTCGTCTCCACCCTCTTATTCCCCCTCCCCATTACATGATTGCTCCGTTTCACAAAATGAAAATCTAAGTGATGATGAAATAATAAAAGCTATAGAGGAACATGAGAGAAAAACTCCAATAATTGAGGAAACTCAAAAGATCATTATCTTCGACTATGACAATCTAACGGGAGTAATAGATTGGTCTCACGCTTAATCTTGAAGAAAGGGAACAACTTATAGCAACACTAACAAAATTTAAGGAACAACCTATGAAGATATGCTGGGGATTGATCTAAAAATAGCTAAGCACACCATCCCCATAAACTAGGGGTCATAACCCATCAAGCAGAAAGGATGAAACCAGAAGTTCAACTAAAGATCCGAGAGGAGGTAAATAAGCAACTCAAGGCCGAATTTATCAAGGTTGTTCAATATGCTGATTGGATCGCCAACATTATCCCGGTACCAAAGAAAGATGGAAGAGTAAGGATGTGTGTAGACTTTCAGGACCTGACGAAGTCCAGTTCGAAGGATGATTTCCCCTTCCCACACATCGATGTGCTAGTCGATAATATAGCCAACCATATCTTATTCTCCTTCATGGATGGCTATACCGGCTACAACCAGATTAAGATTGATGAAAAAGACATAGAAAAGAGGACTTTCACTATTCCATGGGTATTATACTGCGACACGGTCATACCATTTGGTCTAAAGAATGTCGGGGCTACATATCAAGGCGCCGCAACTACACTACTTCACGATATGATACACAAGGAGGTAGAAGTATACGTGGACAACATGATAGTGAAAACCAAGAAAAGGAGTGAACATACCCTTGCCTTGAGGAAGTTCTTCGAATGACTCCGTAGGTTCAACATGAAACTTAATCCTCAAAAATGTGCCTTCAGAGTCACTTCTGGAATACTTTTGGGTCACGGGGTTAGTGGTAGATCAAAGCCATCATGTCCTTGCATTGAAATTGATCCCACTAAAATCAAAGCCATCATGTCCTTGAAACCACCAAAAACTGAAAAAGAAATTTGGGGATTCTAAGGAAGGCTTCAATACATAAGCAGATTCATTTCCAAGCTTACAATGGTATGCAAACCCATCTTCAGGAAGCTAACGAAAGATGCTCCAAAAGAATGTGATGACTGCCAAGAAGCCTTCGACAAAATAAAAGAATATCTCATGAATCCGCCTGTCTTGGTACCTCTGACTCCGGGTCATCCTTTAAGACTCTACTTGACCGTTACTAGAATTGCCACAGGAGCCATGCTAGCACAAGAAGTCGATGGAGAAGAGAATGCTATCTACTACTTAAGCAAGAAATTTCTACAATATGAAGAAAGATATTCAAACATCGAGAAATTATGCTTGGTGTCAGTATCGTCTACCAAAAAGTTAAGGCAGTATTTACTAACTCACACTGTTCACATAGTTAGTAAAGGTGATCCCCTTAAATATCTCTTCACTAAGCCTGTAGTAAACGGACGAATATCGAGATGGATGATAATGTTGGCCTAATTTGACCTTAAGTTCGTGTCATAAAAATCTATAAAAGGAAGTATAGTCTTTGAATTCTTAGCAGAGTCCCTAGACGAACCTAGACCTGAGGATTATGAATTTCCCGAAGAGGAATTGATGATGACCGAAGAAGAAAGCTGGTCCATATACTTTGATGGTGCCTCCAATAAACAAGGGTGTGGGGTTGGTGTCTTGCTAGTTTCGCCCAAAGAGGAGCACACGCCCATATCGGTAAAATTAGAATTTGATGTAACCAATAACGCCGCTGAATATGAAGTCTGCATCGTAGGGCTTGAGGCTGTTGTAGCCTTGAGAGTTCAAAAGCTAAGGATCTACGGAGATTCTTCATCAATCATCAACCAAATCTCCGGAAGATGGAAAGTTAGAAGTGAGAGCCTGGCTCCATATCAAACTTATTTGGAACAATTTGCCTCTCAAATCGAAGACATTGAATACACTTACTTAAAGAGGGAGGACAATCAGTTTGCTGACACTTTGGCTATGTTTGCATTAATGATCCGCATTCCAAGTTCTTTGACAGAAATTTCCTTGGTGGTTAAAAGAAGAAAGGAACCAGCCCATGTGTGCATAGTTGAGGAAGTCAATGATGTGAACAGCCTCGCAAAAGAGGAACCTTGGTACACTTCAAGAGTTACTTAGAAAACCAGCAATATCCCATTGTTGGTTTGAGGAAAGAGAAATGCGCTCTAAGACTCCTAGCTTCTCAATACATTATTCAGTGAGGAGATCTATATAAAAAGCATTACAATGGCTTACACCTTCGATGTGTGGATAACAAAGAGTCTCAACGGGTCATGGATCAAGTACATTCAGGAATATGTGAAACTCATATGAACGCTCGAATGCTAGCCTCTAAAATTATTAAGCAAGGGTGCTATTGGATTACAATGGAGGATGATTGTAATAGATATTTAAGTCATTGCGACAAGAGTCAAAAGTACGTAAATGCTTAACATATAACTCCATCGCTGATGCCCTCTCTATCATGTACATGGTCATTGTCAATGTGGGGGATTGACATAATCACTAGTAAAAAAATAGCTTATTAGTATCGTTTTTTTGCACCTATTTGTATCGTTTTACACACGATACAATTGGAGGCGTAACAATAGCAAACCCTATTTGTATCGTTTGTTAGAAACGATGGTAATAGCTTCTATTTGCATCGTTTTTTTGTAAAAACGATACAAATAGACCACCTATTTGCATCGTTTTTTTGGTGGAAACGATACAAATAGGTAGTCTATTTGTATCGTTTTTACAAACAAACGATGCAAATAGGTGGCCTATTTGTATCGTTTTTACAAAAAAACGATGCAAATAGGTTTTCTATTTGTATCGTTTTTACAAAAAAACGATGCAAATAGGTTGTCTATTAGTATCCTTTTTTTAACAAACGATACTAATAGTACTGTTTATAAAACAAATTTCAAATGGTAATTTGGTGGGCTCTATATTCACAATAAATAATATATCTATATATATATGCATCCTCCCGCCATTGCCCCTGTTCGATTCTCTATAGTTTACAATACTAATATAAATATTTCATTAACAAATTAAAAATTGTAAACGATTCAGGTATATACAATACATTTTCAATTCTTATATAAATATATTTTACAACGACAAGTTGGATAGATGTTTACGAAATAACTAAATTAAAAGTATGAACAATATTGTAATCAAATACATTTTTTATTTAATTAGGATCGGATAATAAGAAATTTAGTCTGAAGAACCTCGCCCATTGCTCGCGAACTTCATCCAACTCTCTTTTGGTATACGGGGCAGACCTTCCAATATAGTCCTTCAAAATATTATACTGAAAACAAAACGATGTAAGTAAAATATGTAAGATATTTTTGTTAAGAGAATAAGAAAGGGTATAAACAGATGACACTTCATTTCAGACTGAAAATATAATACTCGCATATTTTTTTTCCATAAAGCAATACAGCAGCAGAGTGAACAATTGAATTTAAAATATAATCTGACACAAGTGCCCAAGTACGAATAGCACAACTGACACTAACCTAAAAATTGGAATCAAGATTTAACAACAATGATGGTACTATGCTATAATGCTATCTCAACCACATCACAATGGAATGATTGGATTAAGCTCCCTAGTCACTATAAGGAATTTAAGTAAGGGAATTAAACATTAGCTTGTTTTAAATTGTTGCCTATCTGACTCATAACTTAGGACTACAATTCTGATGGGAGATGAATATATGATAACAATGTGAATTCATGATCTACCACCAAATCATACCCATCTTATTTAACAAGCATGGATCCAAACCAGTTAAAGATCGAAAAACATTTACGACATTACAATACTACATTTTGATCCACCCTTCTTCCCAAAAGCAGCAAAATGAAATAAAAAAAAGCAAAAAAACAAAACCTTTGCAACTTTAGCATATAATTTAATTCAATACACTTCCAATAAATATAATCCTTACTCCAAAGTATTGAATGTACTATCACCCCTTAACCTTAAAGGCTTAAACTTCCAAAAACAGCTTCTAGAAACTCCCCCCAAGTTGCCACATTCTACAACAAGCAATTACTCAAATCATCTACAACAAGCATGAATGCAACAAATCATCAATGCCACATAAAATTCTTCATTTCACTTCAAATACCCGCCACGAACCCTCGACATTCTATAAACAAGGGTAAGGGCATCAGTAGTTTCATACAATGAACAGATACAGGAACAATATATTCACTGAATTGAAGTATAAAACACAAGTATTTATATGAATTCTTTAATTTCTTTAGTCCAAGTGTTTCATAATTTCCTTCTTGTAATATTTTAAGTTGCTCACGAACTAACCTATTGAAGAACATAAGGTTAGTGGTGTTCATTACCACTTCCATGTGAATTCCTGTTCTAGTTGACCTAAGCTCTCGGTTGATCCTTCAACTAAAATTCTGATCTCACTAATAGTTTTAAGCTAACATTTTCAAAGTTCAAATCTTACTTTATATGTATTTTCATAAAACTTCACCAAATCTTACTTTAAGCTGACATTTTCAAAGTTCAAAGTTCAAATCTTACTTTATATGTATTTTCAAGGTTAGTGGTGTTCATAACCACATCCTCTCCGAAACTTCACCAAATTCCCAAAAAACCTCCGTCTATGATTACTTGCATTCCAAAGACTAAACTAATTAATAAACAACAAATTAAATCATGACACAAACCTTTATTTGCTTCACATCACCCTTACATTCACCAACTTTCTTGACTATCTCATTCATGTACTTCATCACATAGTAGCCACAATCCATCCCACCAGTTTGCTGGGCGCACTAACAATATTGCAAAACGTAGATTAAGAACAAGATACCTCTTGTGAGCATTATACCAAAATATATTCTATAGTATTCACATAAGAACAAAATAAAAGAGTCACACGTATACCTCGACTCGTATCACCTCCAAAACCATTTTAGAATTTTCTTTGATCCTTGCTCTATACGACTTGTAAGCACTGAAACAAAATTGAAGATGTAAAAGTTCTACCAAAATAAATCAACACTTGCCTCGATGTTGCAGAAGAAAGTGACATCAACAGACAGATTACCACAATACTAACAACGTTACTAAAAATTTTGAAACATTGAGGGTTCATAATTACTTACAGATCAAACACGTTTTCACAGCTCAGTTGACGAGGTGGTTGTTGTGTCAATGGGTCGAGTATATAAATTACGCCGTCACATAAATCAATGGCCATGAGAATCCAGTGGTTGCTACCAAAATAAAAATACGTGATCATTATATCCAAATATAACAAGACATTGTATGTAAATACAAAAGTAAGAAGAACCCGTTCATACTTTTCATTGTATGGGACTAAAATTAGATTGGACTTTGAATTTTTCCTTTTTAGTTCGCTGTTGAAAGCATGCTTCACATACTTGACTACATCGAAAAATCTTCTCTTGCATTCTGCGCCAGATAATCTATGGGGACACAAGAAGGTTATGTGTCCCCCTTCAAACTTAGATATAACTTCTTTAAGGAGGTAGCTGTAATTTAAAACACCAAAAAATCATAAATCATAATATAGCTGTAATTCAACATAAGCTGTACCCCGAAAAGTTTCCATAAGCCGGAAAATCATTTATGGTGCAAAAAATCATCGCACGGAGTATGAAATTTGTACCTGTATGTGCATCAAACATGGACACACCTTCATTCCACAATAACATCAAATCATCTATCAAGGATGCCAAGTATACATCTATATCATTTCCAGGTTGCTTTGGACCTGATATAAGAAGAGACAATAGTATATACTTGCACTTCATANAGTATATACTTGCGCTTCATACAAAGCCAGGGAGGCAAGTTGTATATAGTCAACAAAACAGGCCATGAGCTATGTTGGGTACTGAGTGTGCCATAAGGATTTATCCCATCTGCACTTAAACCAAGTCTAAGGTTCCTATGCTCATCGCGAAACACTGGAAATTCATCACTTATGTCATTCCATTGTTTGGAATCTGCGGGATGCCTGATTAGCCTATCTTTCTTTCGACCCTCATGATGCCACACCAAGTTCTTTGCATCACCCGGAATTGAAAAAAGGCTCCTGAATCTTGGAATAATTGGAAGATACCATAACACCTTAGCTGGAGGCAACTTCTTAGTGCTACGGTTATCACCTTCCTGTTTCTTATAGCGCGACACTTTGCACTTCGGACATGCATCCAAGTTCTCATACTCCTTTCGATAAAGCACACTATCATTAGGACACGCATCTATCTTAGTGTATCCTAAGCCTAACGNTTCTAGCCTCCGTTCTTTGGCAGCTTGATGTTGTAACGCTGCATTACGGAATTCTATAATCCCCGTTTGAAATGCTTTATCCTGTCGATCACCATACATCCAAGTACGATTCATTTCTAAGATCAAAACAACGATAACTCTAATCAAAATTATATAGCATTAGACTTATTAAACATTTCAAAACCACACATACTAGCAACAAAAAATCACATAACATGCTACACAAAATACTTGTTCATTTCATTGATCGGAAATTATGTACAAAGCAAATTATAGTTCATTGCATGGATAATGAATGCATCCAAAGGGTCCCTTATCACTTCAACCTAACCCATCCTTGCACGTGTAACCTCACTAGCAAATATTTGCAAACTTTTTAGTTCTAAAGAAAATTCGGCAGCATCTCCCTATTGTTCTTCAAGTGCACAATGTAGATGATTACTCATATACATATGCACTCGAAGAACAAGTAGAGAGATGACGATCCGAAATTTTCTTTAGAACCAAAAAGAAGGCTAATATTTGCATCCTAAGTGAGATTACACGTGCAAGGACAGTCCTAAACCGGGGACTATTCAACACTTATTCCTAATGAATAAGTGTTGAATGGGTAACTAGGCTTATGGTAATGAAATAGTGTACACAAATCAATTTAAAACATTATCATGTACATTGTCATTCACATTGTACATTCAGAAAGCATACCAGGAAAATGGGAGGTTCGATTCCACAGAATCACAAATTAAAGCTTCAACCAATGGTAGTTAGAGCACCAACACCAACAAAGTTAACCAAATCTGAAAAGAAAAATATACAAACTTATTTAGATATCGACAATATTACTCATTGTTTCTGTTTCCTTACTTGAATACACAAGACTTGATTAAATGCGTCACATAGAAATTCAGAATAAACCAATTTCCACGAAATCAGTAATGAAAAAGGTTAAGGACAGTATCAATTATATCTGATATCACTAATTCAGACATTCAATTTACATATTACTATATGTATTATTGTCAAATTACCCTAACACTAACCTCCAATCGCATTTACTATTCCATTGCCAACAGTACGTAGTAGAGCTTGACCTCGCAGCTATTGTTGCATTACCAACAGAAGGTTGCACAGCCTCCTGAAGAAGCTCCCGCTCAGTAATACGCCTTGCAGATGGATGAACAAGGGAATGACATGGTTGGTTTAAAAAAAACGGAAAACATACTCAAGATTCAATTATTCATAAACATACAAGATTACCATAATCATGTAAAATTGATATGGTATTGATACAACAAATTAGATTGTTTTAATTTTGTTTAAAGATTATAATTGATATGAAGTATTATGACGTACAATAATATTTATTGCAGCTCATATTCGAAGCACTGAAGACGTTAGCTATAAAGGGTTGTCATAGGATTGAAACAGTGTGGGGGGCCGGGGATAGGGATATCCATATCCCATACGGATACAATAAGGAGAAGTCTCATCTTTCTACCACTTTTAGTAGTCGCAGTATTAGAGTTTTCACTGTTTAAAGATAATACACATTACATTGTGTGACAAACTGAAAACAGTGGGTAGGATGTCTATTAGTGTTGCTGCTGCTCTTGTGAAACTCGAAGAACTATACATCTGGTATTGTCAAGAATTGAGAGAAGGAATAATAATAAGAATGAGCGAAGAAGAAGAAGAAGAATTATCATCAAAGAATAATAAGATGAAGATGTTACGCACTGCTCCTACNTTATTTTTCTTGTTTTTTCTATTTTATGATTGGTTGAATATTAAGAAGGGAATATAAAAATAGAAAATTAAATGGAGAGGTTGATTACAGTAACATCAAAACAAAAAACCAGTACTGCTAGTAATCTAATTCCTCTTGTTGTTGAGTTCCCTTCTTTGCAATCCCTAGATATTGATGATTGCAAAGAGATGCAGTCATTGTCAGGCCCCGAAGCTGTCAATTTCAGAGCCCCCAAATTGAGTCGATTTCAGACTCCTTCAATTATTTCTAATTACCTCGGAACGCCTTAAGGCATTACCTCAAACCAAGCATGCCCCCACCCAAACATAACACCTATATGTAACAATGACATTATACTTTATCGACATACTCGTCAACTAGGTTGGAAGATACCTCAACACCTAAGATACATACATCCCAAGAATCATCATACATTCTCAAACAAAAAGAATCATTACTATACCAAGCTCATTTACTCCCATTTCAAATTTTTCTATCAAATTATTTTATGTGTTTCTTCATTCACTAATAATCTTGTATAACCCATATAAGAAATCATAGTTTCAAGAAAACCCAGAAACTAAAATCAAAATTCACACATACAATTCGAAAAAATAAATGCGAAAAATCTTAAAAAAAAAACGAAACAAAAAATTAAGTAACAATGGTTAACAAGTGTTCCCTCCACTTCTTCACTATCAATGGTTAAAGTGTTTCCTGGTTTTACTTCAGCCCCTATAAAAATTCAATTAACCCAGAAAATTAAGCAACAACATTAATCATAATTTAACACAAATAAAGCATTTTAAATGAATAATAAACATACTCAGTAATCAAAATCGCATAAATCAATCACAAACTAATCAGATCTAAAACAAACCACTTAAAAAATCATTAAAAAAATCAATAAAAACCGAAAAAAAAGAAGCAGTTTCGAAACCTTGAAGATAAGTAGAAGCAGAAGTTTCGAAACCAGCACGGCCGCGAACACAGTAAGGCTTCTTCTCAGGTCTACCAGCTGTCGCCATTGTTATAGCTTGAAGGATACATAGTGTATTTATCGAAATCCCAAAAATTATCAAAACCGGCGAGAAGAAGAATAGATCGAAACCATTAATTCGAAACTCTTAGATTGGAATCGGCGAGAGTGAAGAAGAGATCGAAACCGGCGATGAGAGTGAAGAAAATTGAGCGTTGAGAGTGAAAGTTGAGAGTTGAGAGTCAGAGTAGATCGAGTTGAGAGGAAATGAGAGTGAAGAGTCAGAGGTTAGGTTTATTTTAACAGGTGAGAGGCATTTTTAACGAACACTAATAGAGTCCTATTAGTATCGTTTTTTTAAGAAACGTTGCTAATAGAGTCCTATTCGTATCGTTTTTTTAGAAACGATGCTAATAGAGTCCTATTAGTATCGTTTATTTTAGAAACGATGCTAATAGAGTCCTATTAGTATTTTTTTTTTTAGAAACGATGCTAATAGAGTCCTATTAGCATCTTTTTTTTTAGAAACGATGCTAATAGAGTTCTATTAGTATCGTTTTTTTAGAAACGATGTTAATAGAGTCCTATTAGTATCGTTTTTTTCAGAAACGATACTAATGGGGCATTACTAATAGCGATTTTTCTACTAGTGAATTTGGAAGGTTACACCTCTAGGTCATGGAGGTCACGATTTCATATTGGTAGTAATCGACTACTTCACCAAATGGGTGGAAGCCACTTCATATCGTGTGTTGAAAGCCAAAAATGTGGCACAATTCATCGAAATCAACATAATATGCCGTTATGGAGTCCCGCATGAAATCATCAGTGATAATGGAACTCATTTTCAAGGTGAATGCAAGGAACTTCTCACAAAGTATAAAATCTAGCAACACAAGTCATCTCCGTATCGACCTCAAACGAATGGAGCAGTTGAAGCAGCAAACAAATATGTCAAGATAATTCTCTCTAAAATGACTGAAACCTACAGAAATTGGCCGCTCAAGTTACCCTTCGCCTTATGGGGGTATAGAACATCGATTAGGACTTCCACAGGAGCAACCCCTTTTTCCTTAGTCTACGGGATGGAAGCCGTACCACCTATCGAACTCGAAATACTTCCTTAACGATAGTGTTAGAAAGTGAACTTGCTGAAGCCAAATGGGTACGGGCTCGACACGATGCTCTGGTCGTTGTAGATGAGAAACGCTTGAAAGCCTCGAGTCACACTGAAGTCTACCAAAAGAGGATTGAAAGACATTTCAACAAACATATGAAAGAAAGGATAATCAAGCAAGGTGATTTAGTCCTCAAAGCACTGTGAAAAACCACCATGGATCCTCGAGGAAAGTTACGCCCGAACTGGGTTGGGTCCTATATTGTCAAGAAAATACTCCCTGGAGGTGCACTTGAACTAATGCATATGAATGGTGACAACTTATATAATCTCACCAACCTGGATCAGCTGAAGAAGTACTATTTCTAAGCTATACTAATGAAGCTACTGCAACTACGTTTGGTCTGATTACGAAAGGATACGTAGGAAACCCCCACCTGGGGTTCGGCTTAATCAAATAAAAAAAAACCTCCCACTCTACAGTATTTTAATGGCTTGCTATGTTTATCTTCATTCAGAACAAACATGTGTTGTACTTTGGCCATGAAATGAAATGAAATGAATGATTTGATTATTTACATGGCACGCATGCCTTATTCATCAAAAAAATAATAATAACTAAAGTTTGTGAAACAATAAAGCAATCCTCTTACTTAGGTCTAGGGTTTTTCTCCTTGTTCTCTGTAATCTTAGAAGATTCTCCAGCTTTCATTGACTTCTTAGGCACCCAATGCTTCTTTCTTGAGGCCTCAGCCAATTTCTCTTTCCGTTTACCTCCGACATTGCGTTCTTCTTTAGATCTTTTACTCTTACGAGCAGCTTCAATCTTCAAAGGAGGGAGCTTCTGGAGTCTTTTCCATATCGGCACCTTCCTAAGACCTAGTATACCTTAACAGATGTAACCTTATGCTTCTCCTGAACTCTATCCATAGCATACCCATGATCTCTCCGTTCGGCGTTACGGGCCTCTGAACAAATAGCTAGTGATTGACTCTGTATTCATCAAAATTAAGTAATGCTTCAATACATTTTAATAGCATCCTGGCAATGGAGTCACATAAATCTTTGTCCTCTTCATCCAATTACTTTCCCATTTCCTGGCAATACCGAACAGCACAGACTTCTCTTCAGGACTCACGGTAACATGATCAGGGATTACCTGTTGGATGCCAAATTGCATCATCAGGAGAAGGACAGTAGAAGGTCAAGGCAGTCAGGCCAGCCACACGAATATAAGGAGCCTCGTCTACATAGACCGTGGTTTTGATCCTCGACCACGAGACGGTCCAACGAATGTTCATCTTCTTGTGAACAAGGGTCAACAACCATTCATGCATGGCAGAATGATGATATCGCTGGCGTTGCCCATAAAAGTTCCTATGAGTATAGGTAGGGATATTCAATTGAGGCTCCACCAAATTCAGATGATCCATAAGCCACACATGCACAAGAAATATCGGGAATGTAAAATATTTTGAATGTATTATGACCTATCATATATTTGAAATAATAATAACAATCCTTACATCTTTCATGTGACTTAGCACTAAATGACCTATTTATTGCTAACAATTTAAGAGAATTTATAGTATAACATTCAATTGCTCTTTACATAGTGGCGTAGGGGTCCTTCCATATTCGAACTGCTCGACGATAGTAATCAAGGCAGCATAGCCAATTGAGTGTTCACCATTCACAAAAACAAATCTTGCAAATATGCAAATCAACAATGCTCGCCATCTATACCTCTTCTTGACTATTTCGACAGTCTTGAAATAACCAATAAAGGCAACCAAGTCTATTTCCTATCATAGACTACCTTCTCCGTCACATATGCATCAAGGTTAAGATAACACTCAAAAATAGGACAAAAGTAATCTTCGGTAGTGGGAAGACAAGGCTCTCACTTTTTTTTCCCATTTTGAACTCATACTTTTTGCCTCGATATTTGTGCACATCTTCCTTGATTTTTGTGTCCCAATCTTTTGTTTCAAGTCTGTGTCTTTTTAATTACCACTTTAATTTTTTGTTTTTTATTTTTCGGGGAGAAAGTTGGTACCCTCCCTAGACTTGAGATCCCATTGATGTGGTACGACTAAAGGCTGAGACCCCTAATAGGACACATCTGGGACCAAAGGATAAAGGGTTCAAACATTAAGTAACCATTTTAAGGCCAACACTACTAAGGAAGGCCATTTCTTTCACTACAGAGTGAATAAGACTCAACATAAACACCTAATTTCTTTAGGTAATGACAGATTCACATGAAGGCATTGGATTAGCAGAAGTTTTATACCCCACCACCACTCCAAAAGACAAATAACGAATACACAAGAGCGTTTCTCGAGGGCCTGAAGACCATAAATGAAGTCATCAAACCCACACCCCGAGAGCATGCGAAGAAGATCAACATCACGATGCCCTCGGATCAAAGCAAGCCCCTCCAAGAATGGATTACTCGAGCCAAACCCTCTCATATGGTGGTAGTCTTGCAAAGTTAAAAGAAATGATTGAAGATTGAGCACGAAAAGCTAAGAAGAAAAGAAGAAAAAGGGTTAGTTACTGACATGGCCCGAGAGGGGAAGGTAAGAAGTATGTTGAGCCCGATCAAAGGCTAACATGCTGGGATGGCACTCTCCAGGAGCTTATAGTCTAGCTCTCTTGGAGGAAACCTGGCATACGTCCTCCACCTCCACAATGTCATCAGCCGAACTAAACCTGCAAAATGTAAGAATATTGAGCAGAAACTTCAACAGCATAACTGTTGTAAATGGACATTTTCCATAAATAAACCATGAGTTATGGTTGGCCAGCCACCTGCAACGAACTATGGAAGACTCAAAGTCCCAGAAGCACTCAACAACTCAATATTTCCAAACATTTTCAGCCTCATTTTCCAACAAGACTCTCATTTCAGAATTGGAAGAAGGAGGCTAGTATGAGATAACACCTGCACCTACATGCGTTTTTAATAACAAGGAGCTTAAAGAAGCTAATTTTGAACTAAAATTTGTAGCATGACCTCCTATTCATTTCAAGACAATTTCGAACATGCTTTTGTTTCAAACAACATGTAAAGCTATCATTTAACTTATTCAGATCAAAATGGGTTAAACTTTCTATGTTGACATAAATTACTTAACTTACATGATCTATGTGAGTTTGTAATCATTTTTACGGATATTAGCCTGAAAACACCTACAAGTTGTTGCTAATTAGAGTTGCTCCCTATTTAATTATTACCATCATTAGTACATGGAGATCAAGTTCATTCATCAAGACAAGCAAGTTACGTAAAATTCACCTTAGTTCATATGAACTATATGAGCTAGTTTCACAAAATTTCACAAGACATCAACAAAGGTTCGATTCATGCCATTTCCAAGTCACAGGTACATTTTTATCAACAATTCAAGACAATGAGGCCAAATTCGCTCATTCAAACAATCAAAACCATACTCTCTACTTCACTACTTCAAACTCTAAGCTAACAAGATGGGTTTTCACTAAAATCTCATTTGTTTTAGCTCAAACTACATCCTATGGGTTTCATTACACTCATAGAAGCAAGGACATGCATCAATTTCGACATTCATGAGCAAAATAAAGAAAGCCCAATTTTGGGGTCACTACTACTTGATGAGCTAAGTGGAGTATTTTACAAAAATTTAAGCAAGAAAACAACAACATGAGCTAAGTTTATCAGACTTACATTGTTTGGTGAGAGAAATGCGCGAAAAACTTGAGCTTGGCCCTTCACAAGTGCTTCAATGGAGAACAACAGTGGTTTTTTGGGGTTTTTGGTTGGGGTTTGCTCAAAGGAGAAGAAACAAAGAGAGCAAGGTGTGTTAGTGTGAGGCAAAACACAGACCAACACAAGCACCAACAACAACAAGTACCAACAACAACAAGAAGTTCAAATGAGCCAATAAGAAGCCAGAGGGCCCCACACGAGCGCCTAGGCATTGGGGTAGTGCTATGGCGCCTGGCCTGCGCCCTGACGCCTAGGTGGCGAATTTTTGGATCCCTTGTGGGGAGCACTTTTCACTTTTGGTTTTTTTATTTTTGTAATTCAAGCAAGATTTTCTTGACATACTCCGACATTCCCCGCCGCCATTAACTAACATTCATCATCAAAATTACTAAAATGTCCCCAACAGACGAATAGGATCTAAATTACTAAAACTTCCCCAATAGATGAATTGCGTCTTAATTACCAAAGTGCCCCTGAACGCTAAATCAGGTCAAACAAGTCAAAACATAACAAAGCAACTTCCTACAACATTATCTTGTTTCTGTACGGCAAAGCTGAGTTTAAAGCGGAAATGTTTGGATCGTTAGACGACCAACCTTAGTCTTAAACGACTTATCTCTAGATGGTACAAACGCCTTTTCTGGGATTCCATATTTAGCTGGATGGTACAGGCACCTTTTTCGGGACTTCATATCTACCCGGATGGTACAGATGCCTTCTCCGGGACTTCATATCTAACCGGATGGAACATACACGTTTTTCGGAACCTCCTATACGATCACACAGCATCTAAAGGAGACCTTTCCTCATCCTCAAGAAATGTAGCACATTCAGAGGATGCATCATCTTGGTGCAGGTAAAACAAACCTTTGTTTTGCAGGTACCAAGTACTTTGACTTTCGTTTTACGAGACTAGTTATCTCTACAAATTCAATCCAAGTGGGGGCTTACTGTAAACACATATTTTTTGTCCCTCCTAATGGCCGATGATTATCGTGTACCACGTCGCAACAATGTTCGATTGTTGAAGGCTGAATGCTAGATAATAAATAAATAAGTAAAATCATTGTCATAGAGGTTAACCGATGATGAGTTACAACAGTTAAAGTACGCTTAAAATGGTTTCGCTGTTTCATTTTCGTTTCATTCTAAATTAATTTTCGAAAATTAATAAATTAATTTAAGCGTATGAATGTGACCGGATTCGACGAATCTTCTTGAATGGTTTCTTCGGTTTATGGCAAATCTAGGTTCTGGAAGTGTATAAATAGAGTCAAGAAAGTAAATTTGTTATATTCTCATAATATTTCTACATAATTAGATTTATGGAAGAAAATATACGACATAAGGAAGCATCGGAGATATCCCACGAAAAATGGAAAGTTAGGGAATTGAGCACAATAGCGCAGGGAGTGCGACCTGGCACCCAACCAGCACCCAGGTGCCGTAAGAGGCTGTGCCACAGCCCTCAGTAGGCGCCCTGGTGCTCGCTTCTAGTGTCCTGGCGCTCCATGAGCGTCTAAGCGCTCTTGTTGGGCGTCCTAGCACTTCCCTAGGGCCCTGGTGCTCAGTAACCATACTTCCAGCTTTATATATTCCCCGTCCTTCGACCATCAGTCAACACAATCATAACCTACACATCTTCCCATTCACTTCTTCTCTCACACACTCTCTCTCTACGTTGTCACTTTCTCTCTCTATAACTCCCTTCAGTTTTCGTGGCATCTATAGGAAACCGTGCCTTCCATATAACTTATAGCTTATAAAAAATTTTATTCTTTTTATTACTATCATTATTAGTCAAAGTTATTCAAGCATTCAACAAAGGAAGTTGTCCACAATTACACCAAAGGTATTTTGAATGAGGCCAAACATATCAAAATCATCAAATGAGTTCTTCAATGAGTTAGTTTACATGATTATGTGATTTTAATGCTTTATTAGATAATTGAAATGCCTTTAATTCAAATTCATTTAATATTTATTAATTGATGATTCGACATTAAACTAAAATCACTCTTAAGTAGAAACCGTGCCTTAGGTTTTATGTGAATGCATGCTAAATGTTTTAATGCTTTCAATCACATAGAGTTCAAGTTTAGCTTAAATGACCTAAAATCATGATTCCACTAATAAAAGATTAAAATCAATCTAATCCTAAAACAATCACCCATGCATGTCAAAACGGAATTATGTGTGCATTAACTAAAACGCGCCTAGCCTTATTTCTATACGTGTTTGTATGTCTACACTGGAAATATGATTGCTATATTATGATTGTGAAATTACCAGCCCCTAAAGAATGGTTGTTCTATGCGGGTGCAGGTGGCTCGGAATTTGCTCCGTTCGGTTTTGCTCGTGATTTTGCTCGTGTATTTATGCGAGCGAGAGCCGGTAAAGGAGTTTTGAGGGAGTCTAAGTTCGAGAGAATTAGTTACCCTAGTTTAATGAATGTTAATGAGTTGATTAATGAACGTTTCATGAATTTGTTGATTGTTCATGGTGAACCGCCCGCCCTAGGTTTGCGTTATTAGAGTGCAATTCGTTATTTTTCCCATTATTTTCCTTAGCTTTAGTTATAGTTTTCTTAGTTTTTAGTAGTTTTAATTGAACTTTTCACAAAGGCCCCTTACGCAGTTTAGACTTAATAGAACTAATAGAGTTTAATCGCCTACATGAGGATTCGGTCCCTTCCTCCCTAGCTATATTACTTAGAGTTGTTCGGTTACTTTTGAGAGGTGTAAGATAGCCTTGTCAAAATTTTCGCGCCGTTACCAAGGAGGCAATTTTTAATTCTATTAGTCGGGTTTAAATTTTTCTTTTTGTATTTATTTTCAATTTATTTCTTAACCTGAAGGGACTTTCACATTCTTTGAGGTAGTTCTCATTTCTGCTTCGAGTTTTGATTGTTGTGCATGTATTAGGTTTGTATGCCGGTTAGGATTGATCCTGAACCAAAAATATCATAGCATAAGCGGAGTCATAGAAGGAAGTAAAGATTGCGGAGAGTCATTCTTTCCGAACGGACACTGTCTGATCTGTCACAACTTTTTGCTGATTTGAATATTTCTAATAATTCTGATAAGGAAGAGATGGCTTAGTCACAGTTCAACGAGAATAACATACCACGGAAGATGTGCCGCCACCACCGCCGCCGCCACCAGCAAGGTCCTTAAAAGACTATTCTCAACTGAGTTCTACAACAGTGGGAGGTGGTTATCGGGTTCCTGATACAGAGGCTCTAAATTTTGAATTGAAGCCACCTTTGGTGATTATGGTAGAAAGGAATCAATTTGCAGGAACAAGGAAGATCCGAACTTGTAGTTGAACAACTTTATCCAGTACTGCAGTACAATTAAGTAAGCCAGTGTGACTCAAGATTATATACGACGTATGATGTTCCCATTCTCATTGAAGGACAAGGCCCGTTCTTGATTAAATGGTCTGAATATGGATAATATCAATAGTTAGGATGAATTGGATCTTGCTTTTCGAAAAAAGTACTATCCCATGGAGAGAACTACACATCTTAGGAGTCAAATTACGAATTTTAACCAAGAAACCGATGAAACACTTTATGATGCATGGGAGAGATTTAAGGAGTTGTTGTGAATCTGCCCTCATTACGGTTTTGAGAAGTGGTTTTTAGTTAAGTCTTTCTATAATGGATTGGGTAATGAGAGTAGGACATTGCTTGATTCTGCTTGTAGTGGTCGATTCATGAACCAAGAATTCAATGTTGCGTATGATTTGATTGAGGTGATCGCAATTCATAATTCTCAATTCGGTTATCCTAGAGGACATGCTAAAAGAGGAGGGAAACATGTGATAGATGATAAATATGAGAGCTTTGCTTCACAAATCAATGTGATTCATGAGAAGCTAGATAAGATCAACACAACACATTCTAATCCAATGACGGTAGTTGCAATGGCTATGCTTTTGGGATGTAATGATGAATTTTGTGATTTATGCGGATCGTTTAGTCATACTACTCAAACATGTCATAGTTCTATGGAGCGAGTTTGTGCATTTCAAGCTTACAAGAATAATCCATTTCCAACACATACAATCCAAGTTGGAAGGATCATCCATACTTTTCCTACAACAAAACTAGTAACGTTCAAAATCCTCAGCTACTACATTTTGCACCACAACAACAGCAGGTCCAACGATTTGCTCCACCTCAACCACCGGGTATCAGTAGACGACCACCTCCAGCACCACTCCCAGCACTTCCACAATCAACTAGCAATGAGTTTTCGGAATTTAAGAATATGATGATCCAGATGCAGAAAGCTATGGATGCTATGCAGGCCCACCGTCGACAATTGGAAACTCAAGTTGCATAAATTGCTCAATCATCAACTCAAAGGAAACAAGGGAAACTTCCTCCTCAACCTGATCCATCAGATGCTCCATCAAATCCACCTCATGATCATTGTAATTCTATTGCCACAACGAGCGGTACTTATTACGAAGGTCCTAGAATGCGTACTACTGATACTAAAAATGTTGTAGATGGAACGACGAGGACAAGTTCAGTTTTAATTGAAGAACTTAAAGAAGCAGCTGTAGAAAAGGAGAATGATGCCTCAAAGAAAAAAGAAGCAACAAAGAAACAAGCTCCAGCAGCTGATTCAGTTACCGATACAATTCCTCCCTCAAAGGTGCCGTTTCCCTTTCCGAACAGGATAACCAGGAGTAAGAACGATAATCACGTTCGAAAATTCCTTGAAAAGTTAACAATATGCAAGTTAATGTACCTTTTACTGATTTGATTACTCAACCTCCTACTTACACTAAATTTTTGAAAGATATTTTGAGCAGGATACGTGAGTTGAATGTAACAGAGACAATTGCACTCGCCGAGGAGTGCAGTGCGATCCTTCCAAACAAATCTCCACCTAAGTTAAAGGATCCGTGCAGTTTTTCAATTCTATGCAATATTGGTCCTTTTTTTTATAAGGCTTTATGTGATTTAGGACCTAGTGTCAGTGTTATGCCCTTATCAATTTGCAGGAAGCATTACATGGGAGAGTTAAAAGTTACTAATGTTACTTTTCAGATGGCGGATAGAACTGTAAAATATCCTAAGGGTATTTTAGAAGATGTGCCTGTTAGAGCAGGGAAATTTTTTATTCTTGTCAATTTTGTTGTCTTAGATATTTATGAGGATGCTCACATCCCCATCATACTTCGTAGACCTTTCTTACATGCTGCAGGTGCTATCATTGATGTCAAAAATGGAAGTCTAACCCTTTTCGTAGGAGATGATAAAGTAACTTTGAATCTTAATCATGCAATGAAAAACCCCATGATAGAGCAGTCATGCTATAGGATTGATGTTGTTAATGAGTTTGTTTTGGATGACATGCCTCGATCCCTTCAAAAGGATCCTCTAGAGGCCCTTTTTATGTTTGGATGCTTTTGCTGGTGAAGGAGATCCCGAGATCAATGCCATTGCTCATGAATTGAATAGTGACAAGATGACTCTAGAAGAAAGCCAAAGGTATCATTCGTTGCCTCAACAATCATGTTCTGTCAAGGATGTAAAACAACCCAAAATGTAACCCGTTCCCTCTAATTTGAAATATGCTTTCTTAGATGATGATGAGATGTATCCGGTCATATTTAGCTCTAAGCTTACTAATAGGCAACTTGAAAAGCTATTAGCTGTTCTTAAATCTCATAAAAAGGCTATTGGTTATACACTTGATTATTTGACTAGAATTAGTCCTAACTTTTGCATGCATAGAATTCATTTTAGGAAGACCATAAGCCTTGTACACCGGGACAAAGGAGACTTAATCCTAATATGCAGGAGGTGGTAAAGAAAGAAGTTCTTAAACTTCTTGATGCAGGTACCATCTATGCTGTACCAGATTCTCAATGGGTAACTCCGGTGCAGGTAGTCCCTACGAAGGGAGGAACAATTGTTGTGCGTAATGATAAGAATGGACTTATTCCTACTTCAGTTGTAACAAGTTGGCAAATGTGCAGTGATTATCGAAAATTAAATGTTGCCACTAAACAGGATCATTTCCCTCTTCCTTTTATGGATCAAATGTTACAAAGGTTAGCAAAGAACAAAAATTTCTGTTATCTAGATGATTATTCAGGTTTCTTTCAAATACCTATTCATCCTGTTGATAGATCAAAAACAACGTTTACATGTCCTTATGGTACTTTTGTTTATCGTAAAATGCCTTTTGGTCTATGTAATGCTCCTGCTACTTTTCAATGATGTATGATGGCTATATTTTTTGAGTACATAGAGTCTATTATGGAAGTCTTGATGGATGATTTTAGTGTCAACGGTACTGATTTTGTTTCATGTTTGGATAATTTGACTAAAGTGTTTAAAAGATGTGAACATGTGAAATTGGTCCTTAAATGGGAGAAATGTCATTTTATGGTGACAGAAGGAGTTGTTTTAGCAAATCTGGTCTCTGAAAGAGGTATTGAAGTTGATAAAGCTAAAATTCAGGTTATTGAACAATTACCTCCACCAGTAAGTGTAAAAGGTGTTAGATGTTTTCTAGGACATGCAAGGTTTTACCGCCGATTTATTAAAGATTTTATCGAAAATTGCAATACCCTTGACTCAATTGCTATTAAAATACATTGAGTTTTTATTCACTTATGAAAGTGTTGAATCCTTTAATTTGATCAAATAAGCACTAATCTCAGCATCTATTATTCAATCACCTGATTGGGACTTACCTTTTCAAATTATGTGTGATGCTAGTGATTATGCCGTAGATGCAGTGTTAGGTCAAAGAAAAGATAAGACTTTCCATGCTATTTACTATGCTACTAAGACTTTAGATTCAGCTCAGTTTAATTATGCAACAACTGCAAAGGAACTGCTTGCTATACTATATGCTTTGGATGAATTTCGTTCTTATCTTATAGGATTGAAAGTTATTATTTATACTAACCATGTAGCTCTAAAGTACTTACTTGGAAAGAAAGAAGCAAAACTGAGGCTTATTAGGTGGATTTTACTCCATCAAGAATTTGACCTAGAAGTACGTGACAAGATAGGTGCAGAAAATGTTGTAGCTGACCATTCATCTAGAATTCGGTATGTTAATGGGGAGATCTCAACCCCTATTGATGATTCTTTTTTCCTGATGATCATCTTTTAGCTGTGCTTTCTAATACTCCATGGTTTGCTGATTATGCTAATTATGTAGTTGGAGGACTCTTACCTCCCGATCTTACCTATAAGCAACTCAAGAGGTTTTTACATGATGTTAGGCGTTATTTTTGGGATGACCCTAACTTATTTCGTGGGTGTGCACATGCTTTATATTGCAGGTGTGTACCTGATTAGGAAGTCTATGGAATTCTTCATCACTGCCACTCATCACCTTATGAAGGACATGCTGGGCCCACTAAAACGATGTTCAAGGTACTACAATCGGGTTTTTATTGGCCAACAATACTTAAGGATGCTAGAGATTTCGTCATTTCTTGTGATTCGTGCCAGCAAAATGTTGATGTTTGGGGTATTGATTACATCAGTCCATTCCCTTCTTCTAATGGTAATCGTGACATATTAGTTGCTGTGAATTATGTTTCTATGTAGGTGGAAGCAATTGCTACCCCCCATTGTGATTCTAACAACGTTTTGAGGTTGTTTAAGCAGGTTATTTTTCCAGGGTCCAAAGTCCCTAGACCTATCATCAGTGATGGGGGAACGCATTTCCTTGAGAAGAGGTTAGATAAGCTGCTAGAAAATTATGGTGTCTACAACAGAACAGGATTGGCATATCATTCACAAACCAGTGGTCAGGTAGAGGCTTCGAATCGAGAAATCAAGTCCATCATAGAGAAGACGGTTACGAAATCGGGAAAAGTTTGGAGTAGTAAGCTTCATGACACTTTATGGGCACATAGAATAGCTTTTAAGACTCAAATTAGTACATCTCTGTGTCGATTGGTTTATGGAACTAAACATGGATGCAAAGCTTGCTGGAGAAAAACGATTACTATAGTTGAATGAATTGGATGAATTTCGGTTAGGAGCATATGATAGTACAAAAATCTATAAGGATAAGACGAAAAGGTGGCACGATAAACGAAACATGAAAAGGGAATTTCAAGTTGGCGATAAGGTTCTATTGTTTAATTCAAGGCTTCGATTGTTTCCTGGAAAGCTGAAATCTGTATAGACTGGCCCTTTCACGGTGTTAATGTGAGAAAATTCGCCTATGTTGACGTACAAAGCAAAAAAGGTGGAGTATTCAAGGTCAATGGTCATAGATTGAAGCCATATTATGAAAGAGATATCATCGGTTTGGTGGAAGTCATCCAATTCGATGATCCCGCAACACCTTGGTCACTAATGCAGCCATGGTCAAGTTAGTGACCTTAAAACAGCGATCTCAGGAGGCAACCCGAGCTTTCTATCACTTTCTTTCTCGTTTTGCTTTTTTTACTGGTTTTTGTGTGTTTTCGGTTTGTTTTCATAGTTTAGTTTAGTTTACTATAGCTTTTAGATTAAATTTTGAAGCCTAGCCAAGGGCCTAATGGTTGTCATGCTTAATTGGGGTTAAAAAAAAAAAAAAAAAAACGGAGAGATTAGAAGTTAAAACGTGCTTTAAGTCTAATTAATAATAATAACATATAATTTAATATGTTAATTAGGGAGAAAAAAAGAAATAAGCTAAGTAGCCTTTTCCAGGCCCCCTGTGGGCGCAGCGCACAAATACCCCTTCCCTTATGCGGCCGCATAATAGATCAGAAGGTTTGTAATTTCCTACAAAAGGCTCATGCGGGCGTAGGGAATAAAGGACCATTGACCCTTGCGGGCGCAACATCCCTCCCCCACGCCCCATCTTTTTCCTTTTTTATCGTGTGGGGCCTGCTTTCTTTGCTCGTTATTTTTTTGTTCGCCCCCCCGGCCCCCCCCTTACTTATCGTTATTATATTGCTTATGCTATTGCTATTGCATTGCTATTGCTATTGCTATTGCTATGCTATTGACTATTGCTATTGCTATTCTATTGCTATTGCTATTGCTAATTGCTTTGCATTGCTATTGCTATTGCTATTGCTATTGCTATTGCTATTCTATTGCTATTGCTATTGCTATTGCTATTGCTATGCTATTTGCTATTTAGCTATTGCTATTGCTATTGATATGCTATTGCTATTGCTATTGCGATTGCATTTTGCTATTGCTATTGCTATTGCTATTGCTATTGCTATTGCTATTGCTATTGCTATTATTGCTATTGCTATTGCTATGCTAATTGCTATGCTATTGCTATTGCTATTGCTATTGCTTTTTATGCTATTGCTATTGTCTTCTAGTGCTGTGCTATTAGTCTCATGCTATTGCTATTGCAGTCTATTATTGCTTCTATGCTAGGCTATTGCTATTGCTATGCTATTGCTATGCTATTCATGCTATTTGCTTTGCTATTTGCTTGCTATTGCTATTGCTATTGCATTATTGCTATTGCTATTGCTTTGCTATTGCTATTGCTTTGCTATTGCTATTGCTATGCATTGCTATGCTATGCTATTGCTATTGCTATTGCTATTGCTACTATGCTATTGCTATTGCTATGCTATTATTATTGTTATTATTATTATACTAACTCACTACTACTACTGTTATTACTATTTATTATTACTATTATTATTATTATTTATTATTATTATTTTATTATATTTTATCCTTTTATTTTTATTCTTTTAATATCTCTTCTCTAATCTATCTTCTTCTTCCTCCCTTTCACAATTAAAGACCCCCATAACTCAACTTCAAACCCCCAAAGTCCTCTCACTCCTAAACTCAAAACTCCTCCAAATTTTGACATACACTCCCTCTCATTCACCAAAAAAAATCTCATGCATGGAGTGAAAAATCACAAAAATCACCGAAATTGCATCCCCAGGGTCCGAAAATTTTGAAGCATTTGTTGGCTTGATTTTGGGTTTTGTTCTTCAATTTTCTTGCAATATCTTGCTCTACTATAATCTATTGAGGTATAACTTCTTTTTTTACCCTTGTTTTACTACTTTTATGAAGTTTTCATAAATTTATAGTTTTTGGTATTTTATTTACGAATTTAATTTAATTTAAACTAATTATGTAGCTTATGAATGCTTATTGTGCTTTTATGCTTAAAGTCATGTTTAGAATTGTTAATTTTTGATTATTGGAAGTTTTGTGCTTTTTGATGAGTAAGGTTTGTTGGAAATTATTGATGTTAGTTCATGATTGTGTGTTAAACTGTAAATTCGTGTTTAAAGTACTTAAAATAATGCAAATCATGCTATGAATTGAATTATATGCTTAATTTTACTCTAATTATATTCAATAATTTTTATACTATTCTCTCTTACTCGCTCATCATGGAGATTGGTGATGCTTTGAAATTTGATTACAAGTAGCTATAATTCTAAGTGTTTGATATTGACTGTCAATTATTATTGGGAGTTGTTTTGGATGATATTAATGCTATATTTTGTTAAAGTTATCTTTGGTGGTTCCCTTTGGAATTCAATTGAATTATGAGCTTGAGGATGTGGGTTATTTGTTGGCAGAAATTCATTCTGATCAATTGGAATGGATTTTGTTGGTTATGGTCATGGTCATGAGTTATTAATTAGATTACATATTTTCATGGTATTAGTTGATTTTAACAACGGGTCTGTCGACATTTCCTCGCTCCCCTTTGTTTTGGGAATTTAGCCTTTTGATGAAGACTCACACTGTGTTGATTGCTTTGTTGATCATGAAGCCTTAATTTCTTGCATTATATGAATTATCTTTGACTTGATATCACCATGCTTTTGTTTTTCATGTCCAAAAATTTCTTGAATAGAATTCGAATCCTGTTTTTTCAATACTTATTTGTTTCTAGGAAAAGAGGAAATCTATCGGGAGATTTGAGCCACTTTTGCATATAAATTATTTCATATTTTGGTTTCATGTGTGTGGGGTTAGTTCCTGGTGCAATTAATATCTTCGGCTTTAACGTTGTGATTCTAGTACTCTAATTGTGGTTTTGTGTATGTTTCGCATGATAAAGGCCTTTAATTTTCTGTTTGAGCCTCAAATTTCATTTCCTACTTTTATATTATTTTCCCTTTTGGATCCTATGTTTGTTTGCTTTTGTCCTTCAATTGTAATTATTAAAGCCACATTAAAGCCTTATTTGCCTGCTACATATTCATTTATATGCCCAAACTTGGTTTGGGGAGGTGGAGTGTTGTAATGTTTTTAATGTACTTTTGATGTTGTATTTGACTCCGTGGAGGATTGTTGGTGAAAATATTGAAATATGTTTTTATAGTGAGGATTATTTGATTATAAGTTTCACATATTGAGGCTCATATAACCAATTTCTATGGGTTTTGTCATTAATTAAAAGTTATGTTCATTCATTCGCCTATGTTTTGTATGTTGTTTATGATGTTATTTTTATTGAGTTTAATTTAGAATTTTAAGGGCAAAAATGAATTAATTAGATCCGTGAGACTACAGTTTCTCATTATGCGGAAAAGTGAAGTGAAAGAAGTTACAAAGCTAATAGCTGTAAAAGTGTGAAAGAAGTACGTAAGAATGAGAAAAAAAGTGAAAATTTGAATATACAAATTAAGAAAGAAGTTTTAAAGTTTGTGATGAGTAGTTGTTGATTAAATTATAAGACTTATGTGTTGTCTGTATCGTGATTCTCAAGCCATTTGGGTTTGCATTGGTTGGCATTGGTCTGTGGGGACTGTTGTCTAATTTTTGCATTGTTGACGTTTTCCTATTGTTTTTATTGTGTCTCCCCCCACCCCCTTAACCCCCCTTGCCTCTTCCTCCCCTATCCTCAATTACTTACCCCATCACCCGCTTCATTCTCAACTTATGTAAATCTTTGCTCTTCGTGCACATGTTATGGTTATTAGTGTGAATCCTTGTCAAGGTCGTAGAGTATAATTGCATTTCAGAGTCGACTTTAGGATGAGTGTATACCCTTAAATAGCTAATGAGGTGTGAGAATGTGGGTTTCAGGTTCCTAAAATTTGCCTGTTTAAAACACATTTTGCATTTGCATTTCCATATTTGGTTGGGGGTGAGGGTTAGAGCTTATTGTTATAACTCATCATTAAATGTTGTGAGTGACAACTGGTGAGCTACCTAGTCATCGCTTCATAAACTTGCTTGGTTATTTTGTTTGACTCCGTATTTAGGAAGAAGTAATTGGGTGCTTGATTGGCTGGCATTGATCCATGTACTTCAGATGTTCTCTCATGTTATATCCTTATTTTGTTTTGTGGGGGGGTAGTCAATTTCAGTGTGTTTGCTCGGACGAGCAAAGTTCGGTTTGGGGGAATTGAATAAACATGTTTATGTTTGTTTTTTTTCCCCATGTTTTCGGTCGATTTTTAGCTTAATAGTTGAGTTTGTGGCTTTATTTTGATTAAGAGATCGTTCTTTGGTGTTAAGTTATGTTTGGAGCGGATTTAGGTTTTAATAATTTGATTATAAGAGCTTTTTTGGGTTTTCTATGCTTTCTTAGTTATTACAACGTAGTTTTCGTTTGTTTATATGTTTACAGGAGGGTAATAGGGAGTTATGAAGTCACTAGAAGCTAAACGAGTAAAAAGTGTAACTTGTCTCGGGACTCCTAACAAGAAACTCAATTTTTGCGACGGAATAATTCGTCGCAAAAAAACGGTTCGATTCTCGTCGCAAAATGTGATCTTGCCGACGGAATTCGTCGCTAACAACTAACAGGTCCGTCGCTATTTTTTGTTTTATTGTCCAAACTAACTTGTTTGGACGGGAATTTCCGTCCTCAAACTTTTGGCGACGGAAGTAATTAATTTCAGAATTTAGGCGTACGAATTTCCCTCGCAGATTTGCGACGGAATTTCCGTCGCAAGTTTTTTTGGACGAAATTCAGTCGCAATTTTGGCGAGGGAGAAATTTTTCCTCGCAATTCCCTCGCACAATTTGCGAACGGAATTCCCCATCGCAAGTCCGTCGCAAATTTGCGAGGGAATTCCTCGCAATTTCCGTCGCAAATTTCGTGACGGAATTTTCCTCGCAAGAATTCCCTCGCAAATTTTGACGGAAAATCAATACCGTCGCAACGGTATATTCCGTCGTAAAAAAACTGCCGGATTTTTAATGTTTTATTGTTTCTTTGTATTTGTGCCTGTGAACCTGTACGACCTGACGCGTTATGTATTTCTAATCAAATACGGACAATTTATATTTTCAGGAATTATATATTTCAAATGTAACATATGCCTACAAAGTATCTTCACTCCTTTAAATAGTTCATAGTTTTAAAGTTTAACAATGTAATAATGGACTAATATGATTATATGGAACACGATATCCATCTACAGCTGCATCCCTTCCCCGGCGTCCGCTGCCGTCGTCGTCTCTTGAGTCCACGCTGAATTTGGAAAGGGACCAGTCTGTCGCTACCCGAATCGCTCTCATCTTGACTCCATAAACTCCTTCTGCGTCCTCATGCAATATGCCTAAACAACTCGCGCGCGCATACCTTTCTACCTGCATCTCGGCTCGCACCTTCTCCTCAACCTCAGCCCGCACCTCCCCGCACCTCCTCCCGCACCTTCTCCACATGTTTTCTTAAATGTTCGTTTCATTTTGAGAAAGCACAAGATGGAGTGTATTGCTTCGATGTCCAGATCCTTCTCGAAGAGCTTGAGAGCTGTAATACAGGCCTCGCACCACTACCAACCCCTTCACGCGACCTTTCTTGCTACGACCACCAGATGCCTCCCAATATAACTCATCGGCGCTTCTCTGACTCCTTCACTGCTTGTTTCCTCAATCTCTTCTGGTAGTCTCTCCTACCAACACCAATTAAAATTACATTAGGCATAATTTCATATAAGTGTAAAAGGCAAAATTTTGTGTTACACCCTATAAATTCAATAAAACATAGAACAAAAGGCATAACTACAAGTGTTACAAAGTCTAACATTATACCAAAGTACCCTTACATGTGGTTTTAGGTTCAAAATTGGGTCGAAATGGCCCGAAATGGGTCAAAATGTGCCCATTTTTTCACATCTTTCATTCAACCTATAAAATCTAAACATCCTTAAAAGGAATAACTACAAGTGTTACAAAGTGTTAATTCCGGCAAAGTACCCTTTACATGTGTTTTAGGTTCAAATGGCCCGAATGGCCCGAAATGGGTCAAAAGTGCCCATTTTTCACATATCTCTTTCATTTCAACCTAAATAAGCTAAACATCCTTAAAGCAGAACTACAGTTTACAAAGTGTTAATTATACCAAATTACCTTTACATGTGTTTATGTTCAAATTGTCCAAATGGCCCGAATGGGTCCAAATGTGCCCATTTTTCACATATCTCTTCATTTCAACCTATAAATAAGCTAAACATCCTTAAAAGGAATAACTACAAGTGTTACAAAGTGTTAATTCCGGCAAAGTACCCTTTACATGTGAATTAGGTTCAAATTGGGTCGAAATGGCCCGAAATGGGTAAAAATGTGCCCATTTTTCACATATCTCTTCATTTCAACCTATAAATAAGCTAAACATCCTTAAAAGGAATAACTACAAGTGTTACAAAGTCTACATTATACCAAAGTACCCTTTACATGTGTTTTAGGTTCAAATTGGGGTCGAAATGGCGCGAAATGTGCCCATTTTTCACATATCTCTTCATTTAAACCTATAAATATCGATGCGTGGAAAGGTCAGAGAAGCTACGAACGAGATTTGAAGGAATCGAGTGAATTGAAGAAATATAGAAAATCGTCAAAATGTTACTAAGCTTAATCCATGCGGGTGCAGCCCATAAAGCATGGTTGTTCTATGCGTCCACAACTTCGATCAGGATTTTCGGATCTCGCGAAATATTGAAGCTGCGGGCGCAGAGAGGAAACCCCTTTTGCTCCTTGCAGGCGCAGGTGGCTCAGAATTTGCTCGTGGGGTTTATTAATTTAAAACCTAAATATTTTAAATAGCCATGTATTAGGGGGAGGGGGGCACGACCTAACTTGTTTTTTTAGCACTTTTTAGAATTAGACATCCTAAAACTCTCTCTCTCTAGAATTTTAGAATTAATTTGTTTGATCTTCAAGAATCGATTTCAATTCATGCAATTCAATTCTTTTCTTGGTAACTCCTTTCGTTTACTTTTCAGTTCTTTTTAATTTATGATTACTGTTTAGTTTTGTTATTTTTTAGTTTAATTTATTTAGTTTTGTTAGTTTAGTTAATTAGTTTAATTTCTTAGTAATTAATATTGTTTAAATTCTTGTTTTAGTTAATTTCATGTTCATGGCTTTGTTTATTGAATTTGTTTTTGTTTCACTTTTCAAAGTTATGTGTGAGTAGTCTTTTTTCTAAGGCTAGGGGATCTGTGGTGTGAATTTGTTTTATGTTCGATAATTAATTCTTAATTATTAATTGAATTCTTATTATTTATTTCTATCGATTGTAATTAAATTGTGGCTAGTTTTGGTTGTCAATTAGGTAATTGTTGAAATCGAGGCCGATAGGTAAGGTTACCACAATAAGACCACTGAATAATAGGAAAAACGAATTTATGTGAGCAAGAGCCGGTAAAGGAGTTTTGAGGGAGTCTAAGTTCGAGAGAATTATTGAGCCCTAGTTCAATGAATGTTAATGAGTTGATTAATGAACGTTTCATGAATTTGTTAATTGTTCATAGTGAACCGACCGCCCTCAGTTTCCATCATTAGAGTGCAATTCGTTATTTTTCTTGCTATTTTCCTTAGCTTTGGTTATAGTTTTCTTAGTTTTTATTAGTTTTAATTGAACATTCCACAAATGCTCCTTACGCAGTTTAGACTTTTTAGAACTAATAGAATTTATTCGCTTCCCTTAGGATTCGTTCCCTACATTCGTAACTATATTGGTTAGAGTTGTTCAGTTATTTTTGAGAAATGTACGATAGCCTTGTTCAGTGTCCAAACATAAAATGGCCTATAAAGGATCCTTTTTAAGGGATCGAGGCATGTAATCAAAAACAATTTCATTAACAACATCAATCCTATAACATGATTGCTCTATCATGGGGGTTTTCATTGCGTCATTAAGATTGAAAGTTACTTTATCATCTCCTACCAAAAGGGTTAGACTTCCATTTTTAACATCAACGACAGCACCTGCAGTATGTAAGAAAGGTCTACCAATTATGATGGGGATATGAGCATCTTTATCAATGCCTAAAACAGCAAAATCAACAGGAATGAAAAACTTTCCTACTCTAACTGGCACACCTTCCATAATACCCTTAGGATATTTCACAGTTCTATTTGCCATTTGCAAAGTAACATTAGTAACTTTCAAATCCCCCATATCAAGTTTCTTGCAAATTGATAAAGGCCTAAAACTGACACTAGCTCCTAAATCACATAAAGCTTTATCAATAAAAAAAGGATCAATATTGGATGGAATTGAAAAGCTGCCCGAATCCTTCAACTTAGGTGGAGATTTGTTTTGAAAGATGGAACTGCAGTCCTCAGTGAGTGAAACCATCTCTGTTACATTTAACTCATGTTTCCTGCTAAAAGTATGTTCCAAAAATTTAGTAAGTCGGAACTTGAGTAATCCAATCAGTAAAAGGCACAGTGCAAATTCTTAACTATTTGTAGAAATTTTCGAAAGTTCTTATCATTCTTACTCTTGGTTTCCCTGTTCGGAAAGAGCAACAACACCTTTGAGGGAGGAATTGTATGAGTAACTGAAGCAATTGCAGGAACTTGCTTCTTAGTTACTTCCTTTGCCTTTTAGGCTTCATTCTCATTTTCTACAACTGCTTCTTCAAGATCTTCAATTGCAAATGAACTAGTCCCCTTCGTTCCATCTCCAACATTGTTGGTGTCATCAGTAGGCATTTATGGCCTTCATAGTAAGTATCACTCCTTGTGGAAATAGAATCAGAGCACCTGGGATCAAGTCAATCTAATGTTCAATACTCCGATTGGGAGGCAATCCTGGTGCTAAATCATCCGGAAATACATCTTTGAATTCTTTCAGTAATGGTTGAAGAATTCGTGGGATTGTAGGGGGCTTCATTCTTCACGTCCTTGGCAATTAAAAGGAACGCTTGCTGGCAATTAGATAATTTCTTCTCCCGCTCTTTAGGATTTGACAATAACATTCCTTTTATGTTCTCTGCATTTAATTGCTTCTTGTTTTGCGCCACTTTTAGGGGTTTTAAGGTAATTGGCTTGTCATCCTCATGTTTTCTGATGACATAGACATTGGTTCTCCCATTATACTTCATAAATCTATCATATTTTCAGGGCCTACAAAGCAATATATGACAAGCATCCATATGGCAAACATCACATAATACAAAATCCTCATAAAGACCAATCATGAAGTTCACCAGGGCTTATTTTGTCACCTTCACGTCACTAGTATTGCTCAGCCAATGTAGTTTGTATTCATAAGAATATTAAACAAAAGAATTTAAATATATCTTAATTAAAATAATTATTTTGTGTATATAAATAATATTTTATGTTTTATAAAATAAATTGAAAAGTTTCAAAAAATAGAATTTTTAAGATTTTCTAATTTATTTTGAGGCAAGGGCATAAAAGTATTTTCCACTATTTAGGGTGATTATTAGCTTCACCAAATCCTACTTTGGGGCCTAAACACCCTTTAAAACACAATTTTCAGATTTCATCTTTCATACTTCTGATTTAGGATTCCAAAATTTAGAGAGAGAAATAGAGATAAAAAAGGGGAGAAAGTCTGAAAAAAAAAAAAAAGAAACAAATTTTTTTTTTTGGGGGGGGGGGGAGGGGGGGAGGGAGTTCAGTTTTGGCGAAAGAAAGAAAATAGAAGTTCTGTGTTGCTTTTGCCACCGGAGCCCGTCTGCTGCCTCACTGTAGCCCGACGCTGCCATCTATCGACCACCGCGAGCCCCTTGCTCTTCCCCTTTGGCTTCGGTAATCTCGAACAAAAAACATCTTCTTCTCTCTTTTTGATTTAATTTTGCAGATTTATGCTTATATTTATGTTTAATTACGATTTTATAAGTTTCAATCATGTTTTATGAAGTTATGATTTTGTTTAAAAGCATGAATTAATTTGTTGTTCAAGAAATTGCAGATTAGGGTTTATAAAGTAATGAAATTCTTGATTTTTACGAGTTTTAATGATTTAAACTTCAATATTATGATCATGAATTGTTGTTGGGTGAATTTATGATGATTTTATAAAGTTTAGATTAATTTTTAAAGGCTTTAAACATAAAATAAATTGTTGTCCAAATTTTGTTGTCAAGAAATTCAATAGAATAAATATTATGATCCTATTTTGGCTTATGAATAATTATTCTAAAGCATAGTTTGGTTTCATAATGATGTTAGTAGATTGTAAAAGATATTTATGATGTTATTATTAGTTTTCCATGTGTTTAAAGCTAATTAATAAATCTGAATATAAAAGCAAGTTAAAATAAGTTTTAAGTGTTCATATTATGCTAGTATGATCACATACCAATTCTATAATGTTACATATGAATTTTAGTATGTGTCATGAAGTTTAAAAGAGATTTTAAGAATGTTTAGCATGCTGTCCAGATTTTTTAATGTGAATAATTAGGATTTTAAAGTATGTAATTAGCATGAATTGATCATATAAATTAAGTATTATTGTTTAGGGATTCATGTTTAGATATAATTTAGTTAATATTGTTCAGCATTTTCTATGTTTAGAATGTTGAACAATTTAGATTATTGTTTATGTTAGTTTGAATAAGTGGCAGTGAGCCAAAAAAGAAATATTAAGATGAATTAAATAATAAATTTCTTTTACCAAATTAAGCCTCGAGTAGAATAGAACCAAGGGAATTATATTTATTTCTTATGTGCTTTATTCTTATTTAATGGTTGTGTAAACAATCAAAACTAAGTGAATCATTCGCTCTAAAAGAATGAAACTTCTTTTGTGAGACGAAATGCGAAAGTGTTTTATGTTATAAGTTTATGTTGATGTAGGGGCCCCGGATTTTAGGGTCCCAAATTTTTTTTGGTCACCTTTTTCAAACCGTCCGTAGGTCGAGTTAGACCTAAATAATTCGCTTAAGGAAAGGTGAAACAAATTAATTAGACCTTTTTTCTCAACTGAAATGGAGCGCTGGAACATATACCACGCTATAGGCGTAGCGCTACAAGGTTTCTCACGCTGACCCTGCAGCATTACAAGTTCTGTGACGCTACAGTATCAGCGTAGGAAGGTTTGTAACGCTACGAAGGTAGCATAGTTAACTTCCCAGCGCTGCTCTTTTTTCCTTTTTTCCTTCTTTTCAACAGAAATGAAGCGCTGGAGCTTGTACCACGCTATAGGTGTAGCGCTACAAGATTTCCCACACTGACCCTGCAGCGCTACAAGTTCTATGACGCTACAGTGACATCGCGGGAAGGTTTGTAACGCTACGAAGGTAGCGTAGTTAACTTTCCAGCGCTGCTCTTTTTTTCTTTTAAACCCAATTTTAAATCATTTTATTTGGGAGAAACTTCAATACCGTTACCAAACATGCTAATAAGAAGTCGCCAATGAGTTTTAGGAACTAAACTCATAAACCGTGTATTTAGATTAGATACGAATGGGACTCGAATAAGGGACGTTTGTCTAAATTGCACGGAAATCCTCTCCGATCCCATGGGGATGACTCCAAGTTATGGTCGAGTGAACCAAAGATTGGACTCGGGGGCGAAGGTACTAACATGGCGGAGTGTGTCGGGTTAGCCCATAGGCGGCCATTACTAGTTTCCTCTTAACCATACAGAAATTATATTTAGAATCACACAAAAATTATCAATTTACAAAATTAACAAAAAATAGCATTATATTGTTAGTGATAACACAAAAAACTAATTAATTTAACTCAAACCGTTATTAAAATTAATTTAGGGAGCCTAATATGATTAGATTTGTCCGAAAGAATTATCTTGATTAAGCATTACAAACAATCAATTTAAGTCCTTTAACAATAATAAGGAGATAAAGCAGTAAATACATAGTGAGATGACAACTGAAAAGTCCATAAACATGATTGTTAGGGCTCTCAGGAAACGTACCAATTCTCCTTTGAATATTGTCTTCGTCAAGTATTAATTTGGGCGGAGTATTAAATTATTGTTTCGATATTATTGAAATTTGTAGCCACTTTTTAGTAAAATAAATAGTAAATAAATAATGAATAATTATTATAAAAAATAAGGTTGTTTAAAAGTGATAATCGGAATAAAAAAAAGGTGTTGAGAAATGAAGGTTTTTATAACAGCGTGGGAACCCTAATCGCGCTGGGCTGCTAGCGCGGTACGCCAAATCGCGCTGGCCCAGTAGCGCAGGAAACCCTAGAACGCTACTAGGGTAGCGCTGTTAACTTAGTCACGCTGAGCTGTCAGCGTGACTAAATTAAGCGCGCTACATTTTTTGTTTGAAAGATTTTTTTTCTATATTTTATTTTTATTTATTATTATTATTATTATTATTATTATTATTATTATTATTATTATCATTTTATTTATTCATTTATGTAAAATGATAAAAGAGGCATTGGGATAAAAAAAAGTCCGTTAAATAAGAATGGAAATTTTATAATATCCGAGACAAATGAGTTTTTTAATCATCATAGAGTCCTGCCGCGGGACAGGGGGACGAAATTAGGTGTCTACAGTTAGCCCCCACTTTGTTTGAGTCTGAGTAAGACGACAATCAAAGTATGCTCGAATTGTTTTTCGAGGCTTTCATATCCAGAGCCATGAGCTCCTCATTAACCAATGGGCGTAGCAAATTTTAGAAAGCAATGGCTCTCGAAACTGTAATCGAAAATAGATTTTAAATAAATTTGCTTATTTATCAAAACACTTAGTAAATAAATTAGTATTTTGAATAAGTTTTCTTTTGACTGGAAATAAGGTAATAAATTCGCTCATTTATTACTACTTCGAGTAAACTCGCTTAAAAAATGTGATAAATTCGTTTATTTCTTACTATTTTAGTGAATTCGTTTTTTTTTTTTTAACAAAATTATTGAAAAATCTAATAAATTCGTTTATTAATTACTATTTCGAGTAAATTCACTTATTTACTGAAATTATTGAAAAATGCTATAAATTCGTTTATTTAGAACTGTTTTGAGGAAATTCGCTTATTTACTGAAATTATTGAAAAAAAGTAATAAATTCGTTTTTTTTATTACTATTTTGAGTAAATTCGTTTATTTACTGAAATTATTGAAAAAATGTAATAAATTCGTTTATTTATTACTATTTGGAGTAAATTCGCTTATTTATAGATATTATTGAAAAAATGTAATAAATTTGTTTATTTATTACTATTTTGAGTAAATTCGCTTATTTACTGAAATTATTGAAAAAAATGTAATAAATTCGCTTATTTATTACTATTTTGAGTAAATTCGCTTATTTCCTGAAATTATTGAAAACAATGTAATAAATTTGTTTATTTTGAAATAATTCGCTTATTTACTGAAATTATTGAAAAAATGTAATAAATTCGTTTATTTATTAATATTTGGAGTAAATTCGCTTATTTACTGATATTATTGAAAAAATGTGATAAATTCGCTTATTTATTACTATTTCGCAAATACTCCTCAAGCAATGCGTTGATACGCTCGGTCTGACCGTCTGTTTGAGGATTCCAACTCTAAAGACACTTCGCCGTTAGGCGTTATTCAGTCGAGTAAATTCGCTTATTTACTGAAATTATTGAAAAAATGTAATAAATTCGTTTGTTTATTACTATTTTG
>PYUH01000017.1:2225481-2253737 GCA_016808085.1 Suaeda aralocaspica | reverse complement strand
GAATTAATGAACAGCTAAAACGCGAATTTCAAGGTCTGTTTTTAATAGCATTTTAATGATTTTTAACTTCTGTTTTCACAAAAGTTTCCTCATTTTCCATGATTTAGAGCCCTGCGAAGTCGAAATAACAAAATTTGAAAGTTTGGAAATTCCAAAATTGCCCATTTTAATTAAAGAATTGCTTCAACCCGACTTTCAAGACCCATTTTTCATAGCATTTTAATGATTTTTAACTTCTGTTTTCACGAAAGTTTCCTCTTTTACCATGATTTAGAGCCCTGTGAAGTCGAAATAACAAAATTTGAAAGTTTGAAAATTCCAAAATTGCCCATTTTAATTAAAGAATTGCTTCAACCCGACTTTCAAGACCCAATTTTCTTAGCATTTTAATGATTTTGAACTTCTGTTTTCACAAAAGTTTTCTATTTGATTTAGAGGCCTGTGAAATCAGAATAACAAAATTCAAATGTTAAAAAATTCCAAAATGTCCAATTGAATTAATGAACAACTAAAACCCGACTTTCATGGTATGTTTTTCATAGCATTTTAATGATTTTTAACTTCTGTTTTCACAAAAGTTTCCTCTTATTCCATGATTTAGAGGTCTGTGAAGTTGGAATAACAAAATTCAAAAGTTTCAAAATTCCAAAATTGCCAATTTTAATTAATGAAGAGCTAAAACGCGACTTTCAAGACCCGTTTTTCATAACATTTTAATGATTTTTAACTTCTGTTTTCACGAAAGTTTCCTCTTTTACCATGATTTAGAGCCCTGGGAAGTCGAAATAAAAAAATTTGAAAGTTTGAAAATTCCAAAATTGCCCATTTTAATTAAAGAATTTCTTCAACCCGACTTTCAAGACCCATTTTTCATAGCATTTTAATGATTTTTAACTTCTGTTTTCACGAAAGTTTCCTCTTTTACCATGATTTAGAGCCCTGTGAAGTCGAAATAACAAAATTTGAAAGTTTGAAAATTCCAAAATTGCCCATTTTAATTAAAGAATTGCTTCAACCCGACTTTCAAGACCCATTTTTCATAGCATTTTAATGATGTTTAATTTCTGTTTTGACAAAAGTTTTCTCTTTTTCCATGATTTAAAGGCCTATGAAGTCAGAATAACAAAATTACAAAGTTGAAAATTCCAAAATAGCTAATTTGAATTAATGAACAGCTAAAACGAGACTTTCAAGGTCTGTTTTTCATAGCATTTTAATGATTTTTAACTTCTGTTTTCACGAAAGTTTCCTCTTTTACCATGATTTAGAGCCCTGCAAAGTCGAAATAACAAAATTTGAAAGTTTGAAAATTCCAAAATTGCCCATTTTAATTAAAGAATTGCTTCAACCGGACTTTCAAGACCCAATTTTCTTAGCATTTTAATGATTTTGAACTTCTGTTTTCACAAAAGTTTTCTTTTTTTCCATGATTTAGAGGCCTGTGAAGTCAGAATAACAAAATTCAAAAGTTTAAAAATTCCAAAATAGCCAATTTGAATTAATGAACAGCTAAAACGCGACTTTCACGGTATGTTTTTCATAGCATTTTAATGATTTTTAACTTCTGTTTTCACAAGAGTTTCCTCTTTTTCCATGATTTAGAGGTCTGTGAAGTCGGAATAACAAAATTCAAAAGTTTAAAAATTTCAAAATTGCCTATTTTAATTAATGAACAGTTAATACGCGACTTTCAAGACCCGTTTTTCATAACATTTTAATGATTTTTAACTTCTGTTTTCATGAAAGTTTCCTCTTTTACCATGATCTAGAGCCCTGTGAAGTCGAAATAACAAAATTTGAAAGTTTGAAAATTCCAAAATTGCCCATTTTAATTAAAGAATTGCTTCAACCCGACTTTCAAGACCCATTTTTCATAGCATTTTAATGATTTTTAACTTCTGTTTTCACAAAAGTTTCCTCTTTTTCCATGATTTACAGGACTGTGAATTCAGAATAACAAAATTCAAAAGTTTAAAAATTCCAAAACAGCCAATTTGAATTAATGAACAGCTAAAACGCGAATTTCAAGGTCTGTTTTTCATAGCATTTTAATGATTTTTAACTTCTGTTTTCACGAAAGTTTCCTCTTTTACCATGATTTAGAGCCCTGTGAAGTCGAAATAACAAAATTTGAAAGTTTGAAAATTCCAAAATTGCCCATTTTAATTAAAGAATTGCTTCAACCCGACTTTTAAGACCCATTTTTCATAGCATTTTAATGATTTTTGACTTCTGTTTTCACAAAAGTTTTCTCTTTTTTTCCATGATTTAGAGGCCTGTGAAGCCAGAATAACAAAATTCAAAAGTTTAAAAATTCCAAAATAGCCAATTTGAATTAATGAACAGCTAAAACGCGAATTTCAAGGTCTGTTTTTCATAGCATTTTAATGATTTTTAACTTCTGTTTTCACGAAAGTTTCCTCTTTTACCATGATTTAGAGCCCTGTGAAGTCGAAATAACAAAATTTGAAAGTTTGAAAATTCCAAAATTGCCCATTTTAATTAAAGAATTGCTTCAACCCGACTTTCAAGACCCATTTTTCATAGCATTTTAATGATTTTTAACTTCTGTTTTCACAAAAGTTTTCTCTTTTTCCATGATTTAGAGGCCTGTGAAGTCAGAATAACAAAATTCAAAAGTTTAAAAATTCCAAAATTGCCAATTTGAATTAATGAACAGCTACAACGCGACTTTTAAGGTATGTTTTTCATAGCATTTTATTGATTTTTAACTTTTGTTTTCACAAAAGTTTCCTCTTTTTCCATGATTTAGAGGCCTGTGAAGTCGGAATAACAAAATTCAAAAGTTTAAAAATTGCAAAATAGCCAATTTGAATTAATGAACAGCTAAAACGCGACTTTCAAGGTCTGTTTTTCATAGCATTTTAATGATTTTTAACTTCTGTTTTCACAAAAGTTTCCTCTTTTACCATGATTTAGAGCCCAGCGAAGTCGAAATAACAAAATTTGAAAGTTTGAAAATTTCAAAATTGCCAATTTGAATTAATGAACAGCTAAAACGCGACTTTCAAGGTATGTTTTTCATAGCATTTTATTGATTTTTAACTTTTGTTTTCACAAAAGTTTCCTCTTTTTCCATGATTTAGAGGCATATGAAGTCGGAATAACTAAATTCAAAAGTTTGATAATTCCAAAATTACTAATTTGAATTAATGAAGAGCTAAAACGCGACTTTCAAGGTCAGTTTTTCATAATATTTTAATGATTTTTAACTTTTGTTTTCACAAAAGTTTCCTCTTTTTCCATGATTTAGAGGCCTGTGAAGTCGGAATAACAAAATTTAAAAGTTTAAAATTTCAAAAATTGCCAATTTGAATTAATGAACAGCTAAAACGCGACTTTCAAGGTCTGTTTTTCACAGCATTTTAATGATTTTTAACTTCTGTTTTCACAAAGGTTTCCTCTTTTTCCATGATTTAGAGGCCTATGAAGTCGGAATAACAAAATTAAAAAGTTTAAAAATTCCAAAATTGCCAATTTGAATTAATGAACAGCTAAAACGCGACTTTCAAGGTCTGTTTTTCATAGCATTTTAATGATTTTTAACTTCTGTTTTCACGAAAGTTTCCTCTTTTACCATGATTTAGAGCCCTGTGAAGTCGAAATAACAAAATTTGAAAGTTTGAAAATTCCAAAATTGCCCATTTCAATTGAAGAACTGCCTCAACCCGACTTTCAAGACCCATTTTTCATAGCATTTTAATAATTTTTATTTTCTTTTTTCACAAAAGTTTCCTCTTTTTCCATGATTTAGAGTATGTTACGTCGGAATAACAAAAATTAAAAGTTTAAAAATTCCAAAATTGCCAATTTGAATTAAAGAAAATCTGAAACCTAACTTTCAAGGTCTTTTTTTCATAGCATGTTAATGATTTTTAACTTCTGTTTTCACAAAAGTTTCTTCTTTTTCCATGATCCAGAGACATTTGAAGTCGAAATAACAAAATTTGAAAGTTTGAAAATTTCAAAATTGCCTATTTTAATTAAAGAATTAGTTAAACCTGACTTTCCAGAACAGTTTTTCATAACATTTTAATGATTTTTAACTTCTGTTTTCACGAAAGTTTCCTCTTTTACCATGATCTAAAGCGCTGTAAAGTCGAAATAACAAAATTTGAAAGTTTGAAAATTCCAAAATTGCCTATTTTAATTAAAGAATTGCTTCAACCCGACTTTCAAGACCCATTTTTCATAGCATTTTAATGATTTTTAACTTCTGTTTTCACAAAAGTTTCGTCTTTTTCCATGATCTAGAGTCCTTTAAAGTCGAAATTACAAAATTTGAAAGTTTGAAAATTTCAAAATTGGCTGTTTTAATTAAAGAATTGGTTAAACCTTCAAGACCCATTTTTCATAGCATATTAATGATTTTTGACTTCTGTTTTCACAAAAGTTTCCTCTTTTACCTTGATCTAGAGCCCTGTGAAGTAGAAATAACAAAATTTGTAAGTTTGAAAATTCAAAAATTGCCCATTTTAATTAAAGAATTGCTTCAACCCAACTTTCAAGACCCATTTTTCATAGCATTTTATTGATTTTTAACTTCTGTTTTCACAAAATTTTTCTTTTTTTTCCATGATTTAGAGGCCTGTGAAGTCAGAATAACAAAATTAAAAAGTTTAAAAATTTTAAAATTGTCAATTTGAATTTTTTTTTTTTGGTAAAATGTAAGTGTTTTATTACCAAAAAAAGGAATAATTACAACCTATAGCTTCCCCAGGCAAAACTGACTCAATTTTGCACCAAGAAAGCCAAAATCTTACATATATACAAAAAACAAGCAAAAACCTAACTCAGTATAGCAAAAACACCAAAGAACCAACAACAACCACAACAACCAAAACATCCACCAAACTAACAACCTTAGGCCTGCCAACAACCAAACAGCAGAACCAAAAACACACAGGCCCAAAAAAAACAGCAGCCTCAGCAGGGTCAAAACAGCACAGCAGCATACCTGTCATCAAACAGCCTCATCAACACAGCAACACCAGGCAACAGCCAAACCAGCTACCTGAAGCCAGGCCTCTCATCCACCCCTTCCTCCACAGCCCTCCAAACCAGCAAACCCCAAACCACACAAAAAACAGCACCAGACCCTACTGCGCCCCATAAAACAACAACCCCCAAACCTCACAAACCTGCAGAATCCAACTAGACCAACCTGCAGATAAAGGAGGTTTTCAAGAACAAAATAATAGCAGCCACAACAATTACTGCCACCACCTCCATACAGCAGGCACTAGGGACTGATCAGCCTTACACAACCTCAAACAGAATGCAACACTGCAGCAACCAACCACATCCAGCATTACTGCACAGCCAAACTCACAAAACAGCAACCTGCATGCAGCCACTAAATCACTGACTGCACCCACAGCACCCACAGCAGCCAAACAGGCCACTCCTTCCTCCACACACCCTACCGGCCTGCAGCTTAAACCATTTCCAATAGGCTGCAACCCTCCATAAACAACAGCCACCAAGCACAACCACCTTGAAAACTGCACCAACTGACAAGCAGTCTGCAGCCCTGCACAGTATCCAACCACAACAGCAGCAAGCCTCAAAACTGCACTTCAAACACAAACCTACAGCTTCACAAAACTGATTTGGAAGCAAACCAAAGCAGCCAACAGCAACTGCCAGCAAAACCAACCAAAAACCCACCACAAACCAACAACCTGCAGAAAACAAACCCACCCTAAACCACTCACCCAACCATACTGCATAAACCTGTTCACAAACAACCTCACACAAGCATACCAACCTACAACAACCAAACCACACAAAACAGCAACCTGAAACTCAAAACCTGCATTAGATCCCTGAAAACTGAAACTACAAAAACTGCATTATACCAAACAACCACCCAAGCTGCACAACCTGCAGGGTTCACCTACCACCAAACTTCTACTGCCCTCACAGCCTGACCTAACAGCCATAAAACCTACTAGGAAAAAACCACAACAACCCTACCCAAAACACAAATCTGCAAGATTAGAAGCAGCCTAGGGACTGCACAAAACTACCACACCCACTCCACATCCAAAAACATCAACCAACAGCAAAGCCAACACAAATCAGGCACTATCATGCTGTTTAAGAACTTGTTCAAAAGCAAAATCAGCTTCCCTCCATTTTTTCCTATCCACATTAGCCAACCTTAAACAAATCTCTTGCCTAATCCCTACAATAATCCTCTCCACTGAAATACACTTGTTACTCCAGACATACATGTTCCTAGCTTTCCAAATTTGATAAATCAAGCTTGCTAAAGCATAGAAAAACACTCTTCTTTGAATTTTCCTCACAGCAGCCCCACTCCAATGTCTCCATACAATAGAAATTGTACTGCCTTGTTCATTACCAATCCCCAACCAGTCCCTTATAGCCTCATGCACCTGACTTGTAATAGGACACTTAAAAAACACATGATCCATATCCTCCACAGCATTTTGACAGAAAACACATTGCATGTCAGAGTTGATGTTATAATGGCTCAATAAACTTTTAGTCTTAAGTTTCCCATGCATAGCCATCCAAGCTATGAAAGCTTGTTTAGGTATGTTATACCTACTCCAAACCCACCTATCCCATACCACTATCTCATTATAATTCATTAACCAAATATAACAAGCTGCAATAGTGAATTTAGATCCCCCAACATCCCACTGATTTTCAGCAAAACCAGCTTTCAACCTGTCCTTCACCTCGCAAATCTTCTTCCACCTCCAACTAGCCCCCACAGGTGGCACATAATCCCACCAAACCTCTTGTCTCAAGTAAACTGAATGAACCCATTTAACCCACAAAATATCAGCCTTCATAGCAATTTGCCGCACAATCTTACCTTGAGCTGCTAAATTCCACAAGATGACATTTATCACACCCAAACCACCATTCTTCTTAGGATTACAAATGGTACTCCAAGCAATTGGTCTCATTTTAACCCCAATGTACTTCCCTTCCCAAAGAAAACTTCTGCAAATCTGAATCACTTTGAGCATAACAGTCTTGGGAATAGTAAACACCTGTGCCCAATAAGCTTGCATTCCCATCAAAACAACATTAATCAAGGTTAGACGAGCAGCATATGATAGATGTCTACTTGACCACACCTGACCTTGCTGACAATCTTCTCAACCATTTTATCACAATCAGTTACTGTAATACATCTAGAATTCAAGGGAATGCCTAAATATCTGAAAGGGAAGGCTCCCTTGACATAGCCAGTGATATCCAAATTTTTTTGCTGCACTCCCCTAGGAACGTTACCAAAATATATAGCAGTTTTGTCCACATTAGCACTCAAACCAGAACAGGAGAAAAACTGCTGAAGAGCCTCCTGAATCAGCTTAATAGAACCAACACCCCCATGACAGAAAAGCATTAGGTCGTCAGCAAAAATCAAATGTGTCAACTTGAGGTCATCGCATCTATAGTGAAACCTAAAATGCCTCTGCTCACCCACCATAAACAAAAGTCTGGATAAATATTCCATGGCAATCACAAAAATCAAAGGAGAGAGAGGATATCCCTGCCTCACTCCTCTTTTCCCTTTGAAAAAACCATGAATGCCTCCATTAACCACCACTGAGTAAGAAGGTGATGTAATACAAGCCATGATCCATTGAATAGACTGGTCAGGAAAATTCAACGCTAAAAGTATTTCTTGCACAAAATCTCAAGCCAAAGTGTCATAAGCCTTCCTTAAATCAATTTTCACCGTGCATCTTCGAGGCCTCTTCTTGTTGTTATATTGACTCACCACATCTTGACAAACAAGAATATTTTGAAAGATAGTCCGGCCTGGAACAAAAGCAGCCTGAGATTCACTGATCACTGAATTCAACACCTCATTCAGCCTAACACAAATCATTTTGGAAATGATTTTATAGATAACATTACAGCATGCTATTGGCCGGAATTGAGTAACATTCAAAGGACACTCAATCTTAGGAATCAAAACCAAAATGGTAGCGTTTATTTGTTTCAGAAGTTTACCAGACCTAAAAAACTCCAAAACAGCACTACATATATCATCCCCTATAACTGACCAAGCTTCCTTACAAAACTTGCTGGTATAACCATCTGGTCCAGGGGCCTTGTCATCCTCAATATCCATCATAGCCTTATAGACATCTTTAGAAGTAAAATCACTACACAACCTACTCCTCTGATCATCATCCAGAATCCTTCCCTGCCTCACAATCTCTATTGCAACATTGGTTCTGTTAGGAATATCAGTCCCAAGCAAATCCATATAATAATCCAGAAAAGCTTTAGATATATCCTCCTGCTCAGACACAACATTCCCTTGAGTGTTCACAATAGAGTAAACTCTATTCATCATCTTTCTTTTCCTCAGAACTGAGTGAAAGAGCGCAAAATTCATATCACCATCCGTAATCCAAGTAGCTTTTGCCTTTTGTTTCATGAAGCTAATCCTAGCTTTGTGAGTATTAGCATAGACACCTCTAGCAATAGTCTCTTCCTGCATATCCTCCACAGTATACCCACATTGAACAAGCTTCTGTTGACATCTACACAAATGGATCTTAGCCTCATCATCAACCTTTTCAGTATCTGAGAACAACTCCTTATTTAACTGCCTAAACTTAGGCTTCAACATCTTCAACTTCTTAATAACTTTAAACATTGGAATTCCTCTAACATTCTCATTCCATCCCCCCTGAACTATATCCAAAAACTGAGGTGCTATAGTCCACATGTTGAAAAACTTAAAAGACTTCCTCCCTCCCTCTACTTCTTTAAAAAGATGAATGACATGAGGAGTATGATCAAACAAGCCTTCAGGAAGAATATTAACAACTGAGAAAGGAAAAGTACCCTTGTAGGCATCATTAGAGACCACTCTATCAATTTTAGAGTAAACTCTCCTCTCCCCTTCTTGTTTATTGGTCCATGTGAAAAACCCTCCAGACACAGCATGCTCACATAATCCAGCATGAAAAAGGCAATTCCTGTAATCAACCACCTCACTCAAAGTCACGGCAGTACCAATCCTGTCCTCCATATTCAAAAGATTATTAAACTCACCACCTACAAACCAAGCCTCCTTGCAATGCAAGCTCAATCTTCTAATAGCACTCCACAACTCCTCTCTCCTGTCCAACTGATTATAAGCATAAACCAAAGTAAAGAAAAAAGATTGTTTAGAAGCACTATGTTGAATAAAAACATGCACCCACTGACTGCCACACTCCACAAACTGAACCTGAAAACAACTAGAGTTCCAGATCAACCAAATCCTCCCAGGATTATCATACGAGTAGTTAGTACAAAAACTCCATCCTTTTCCTAACCCAGATGAAACCTTACCAAAGTTACAAGGCTTCACCCTTGTTTCTAAGAGACCAAATAGCCCAATATTTTGATTATGTAGAAAGCTTCTAATATCCTTCTGCTTAGTTGAGCTATTCAGGCCCCTTACATTCCAGAATCCTAGCTTATCCATTAGGATAACCAGGAGGGTCACCCACATCCACAACCCGACCAGGCATCAACTCATTAGTTCTAGCCAAACTTGCTCTCCTTAGCTCACTATTATCAAGCCTCCTTTCTTCTGCATCCATACTTGGTGAACAATCAACTTGCTGCTCCTCTACCAGATTAATCATAGCCCCTTCACCCTTATCAAGAACCTGCACTGGCACCAACTGAAGGCTCGTAGGACCATGAGAAGCAACCTGATCAGTATGCACAGAATCAGTAGTACTCTCATTAGGATTCTCTTCTTTTCCCTCCACACCATCTTAGGCCCTTTCTCATTTCTGTCAATCTTTGAAGCTTTGGACACACATTGTCCAGCAGTATGACCCCAGCCCTTACACTTGCTACAGGATGCTGGAATCCACTCATATATCACTTTCTGAGTCACAATATCCCCATTCTCATTTTCAAAACTCACTTCATGATTCAACTCTTGATTCATCTTCATTTCAACCATAACTCGTGCATATTTTAGCATATCTTTATTGACAGTAGCTCTATCAGATTTGATAGGCTTGCCAACCAAACTCGCAATCTTCATAAGCGCATTTCTGCCCTAATACCGCAAATCCAATCTAGGCAGTCTAATCCATACAGGCACAGAACACACCAGTTCAGGAATTAATTCCATTCCAGGAATCCATCTCTTCATGATCAAAGGCTTTTGTCAAACAAAATAGGTCCATTATCAATAGCTTTGTCTCTACCAGCACAATCATTAAAACGCACCAAAAAAATTCCATTATGCATCTTAGCAACTTTTGCCACACCAAATCTCCCCCATACCCTTCTTATAAAAGCATTCAAAACATTGTATGTAGGTCTACCTCCCATAATGAAGCAAACCAAAGCACTATCCCAAAATTCAATCTCATCTTGAATATCCTCATGAGAAATTTTAATAGGTTCATTATCAGAAATCTTACCTGATTCAGATTCGAGATTCCAACCATCCTCCCTATAATCCCCAAATAAGGACGTTTTCCATGGAAGAAGAGGCAGAGTTGAAGCAGCCCTTGTCCCCTATTCAGCCAATGGAACAGTGTCTTGGTGCACTGAGACAGTATCGCTCATAACACCTCAAACCTCTTCCTGCATCTCCACAACACTAGCAACAGCCTCACTACTACTACCAACCCCACCAATCAACCCACACGGCGTAACATCAGCACCACCACCATCTAACTCAGACGAACGAGAACCCCTGTGTCGTCGAGTCACGGTGATCCAGTTGCTCACCTGTTCATTCGTCGACCCACCCGCATTCACTATCTCCGTTTGATGCGCAGGACCAACATACACAGAAGCCTCAGACCATGTATGCCCGGATTCAATGTCACTCACAATCTCATCCTCAAATTTTTCCTTATCAGTTTCCGTTTTTTGATTTTTTGGATTTTTCCGATTTTTTTGATTTTTTGAAGTTGCTACAACAGATTAAAATAGGCAATCAATTTCTGATTTCTCTCTCTAGATTAAAATTGCCTATTTTAATTAATGAAAGGCTAAAACCCGACTTTCAAGGCCCCTTATTCATAGCATTTTAATGATTTTTAACTTCTGTTTTCACGAAAGTTTCCTCTTTTTCCATGATCTAGAGCCCTGTGAAGTCGGAATAACAAAATTCTAAAGTTTAAAAATTCCAAAATTCCCCATTTTAATTAATGATCTAGAGCCCTGTTTGTGTTATTCTTTGTATGGTCTAGTTGGTGTTTGATTGTTTGGGGTGTCCTTTTGGGCTGTTGCAAAAGTAGCATTGCAACAATGTCTAGTAATGTTGCAGTGCAATTCAGAGGGTTGCTTAGTTTGTTTACTCTGCTAGTTCAATGTGCTATTCTGCTAGTTTTTTGGTTGCTTAGTTTGTTTTGGGGGTTGTGTTAATGTTGCTTGTTGTGAGTGTTTGATTGCCTGTGTAGCTCTTGCAGCTGGCAGGGAGATTGGTAGTGGCAGGGTTGTTTTATGTTGAGGGTTTTGGCAGATGGCAGGCTTTGTTGACAGGTTTGCAGCGAGATTGCTGTCAATAGTCAAGACGTTGCTCTGGTTTTTTTGTTGCTGCTTGCTTGCTGTTAGTAAGCTGGTTGTTCAGCACTGAGTTGTTGTTATGAGCTGGTATTTCAGTTTTGTTTGTGCTGCTGTTGTCTTGCTGATGGGAGCATATTGCTGTGTAACTATGGATGCAGTTTATTTTTGTGGCTGCTGTTAGTTGGTTTTTTGTGATCAGTTGGTTATGTAGCTTGGTGAGAAGGCTGTGTTCATGCAGGTTGTGTTGTAGTGTGGTGATAGGTGAGAGGTTGGTTTCTGCAGGCTGTTTGTGTGCTTGTGAAGGTTGTGCTGCTGTGTTGGTGAGCAGGCTGCAGTGTGTTAGTTCTGCAGGTTTGGTGAGAAGGAAACCCAGGCTGCAAGAAGCTGCTGGGGTACTGATGGCTGAGAATTGGCGAGGATTGGTTTTGACTTATCCTTGGATGTAGGCTGGATACTATAGTGTTGTTCAGGCTAAGTAATTAGTTTTTGCTGTTTGTATTTGTAGTGTTCTGTAGTATGTTTAGTATTGCTTTTTTGGTCTCTTTTGGTATAGCTGAGTCAGCTACCCATTACAGGACTTTAGGTTGTAATTGGTTTGTTTGGAAATTAATAAAATACTTACATTTGCACCAAAAAAATAAAAAAATAAAAAAAAAAAAAACTGAAACCCAACTTTTAAGGCCCCTTTTTCATAGCATTTTAATGATTTTTAACTTCTGTTTCCACGAAAGTTTCCTCTTTTTCCATGATCTAGAGCCCTGTGAAGTCGGTAACAAAATTCAAAAGTTTAAAAATTCCAAAATTGCAATTTCAATTAATGAAAAGCTAAAACCCGACTTTCAAGGCCCCTTATTTATGGCATTTTAATGATTTTCAACTTCTGTTTTCACGAAAGTTTCCTCTTTTTCCATGATCTAGAGAACAGTGAAATCGGAATAACAAAATTCAAAAGTTTATAAATTCCAAAATTGCCCCTTTCAATTAATGAAAAGCTGAAACCCAATTTTCAAGGCTCCTTTTTCATAGCGTTTTAATGATTTTTAACTTCTGTTTTCACGAAAGTTTCTTATTTTTCCATGATCTAGAGCACTGTGAAGTCGGAATAACAAACTTCAAAAGTTTAAAAATTACAAAATTGCCTATTTTAAAAATTCCCAAAAAAAAAAGCTTAAACCCGACTTTCAAGGCCCGTTTTTCGTAGCATTTTAATGGTTTTTAACTTCTGTTTTCACGAAAGTTTCCTCATTTTCCATGATCTAGAGCCTTGTCAAGTCGGAATAACAAAATTTAAAAGTTTAATAATTCCAAAATTGCCCATTTCAATTATGAAAAGTTGAAACCCGACTTTCAAGGCCCGTTTTTTCGTAGCATTTTAATGATTTTCAACTTCTGTTTTCACGAAAGTTTCCTCATTTTCCATGATATAGATCTATGTGAAGTCGGAATAACAAAATTCAAAAGTTTAAAAATTCCAAAATTGCCCATTTTAATTAATAAAAGGTTAAAACCCGACTTTCTGGGCCACTTATTCATAGCATTTTAATGATTTTTTACTTCTGCTTTCACGAAAGTTTCCTCATTTTCCATGATCTAGAACACTGTGAAGTCGGAATAACAAAATTCAAAAGTTTTAATATACCAAAATTGCCCATTACAATTAATGAAAAGTTGAAACCCGACTTTCAAGGCTCGTTTTTCGTAGCATTATAATGACTTTTAACTTCTGTTTTCACGAAAGTTTCCTCATTTTCCATGATCTAGAGCCCTGTGAAATCGGAATAACAAAATTCAAAAGTTTAATAATTCCAAATTGGCCCATTTCAATTAACGAAAAGCTGAAATCCGACTTTCAAGGCCTGTATTTCATAGCATTTTAATGATTTTTAACTTATGTTTTCACGAAAGTTTCCTCTTTTTCCATAATCTAGAGCCTTGTAAAGTCGGAATAACAATGTTCAAAAGTTTAAAAATTCCAAAATTGCCCATTTTAATTAATGAAAGGCTAAAACCCGAATTTCAAGGAACATTTTTCATTGCATTTTAGTGATTTTTAACTTTTGTTTTCACCAAATTTTCCTCTTTTTCCGTGATCTAGATCCCTGTGAAGTCTGAATAACAAAATTCAAAAGTTTTAAAATTCCAAAATTGCCCATTTTAATTAATGAATTTAGATGTCTAAATTCCAAAAAATTCAGATTGTTTCTCTCTCTAAAATTCTCTCTCTCTAGAAGCAATTTGGGGATCTGAACTTTTCTGGGTTTTTTCACTTCAATTCTTGCTGCCACCATGCCAAAGGGTGGTAGGAAGGCTAAAAAATCGGGGGTAAATTCGAGGAAGAAGGAAAATGTGAAATCAAATTCGAAGAGGAAGAGTATTGTGATTGAAAGAGAGCAAGATAGTGTGGTTGTGGAGGATGCGAACCAAGAGTGGTCGGACGACTCTGAGCTCAGCGGTCTGGTGGGTGTGGAGAGCGGGAATGACGGAAGGGAAAGTGAAGTGGGGAATGTTTAACTTCAGGAATGGGTGACGGTGACTCGAAGGAGGAAGAACATGGGTACGACGCTTGGGTCGGTACCAATGGCTGCTCCAATGGTTACTCCTATTGAATCTGAGATTAGAAGATCCTCTATTCCTCCTGCTTCACAGGTTCGTCGAAGTATTTTAACTGGTGGTGGCGATATTTCGAATGACAGGAGGGATGGAAGTACTGTTCCATTGCCGAGTGGGTCAGCAGGTAATGGGATGGCGATGGCTGAGGAGAGGATGGCTACTCCTGGGCAACTTCCATGGAGATCTACGCTTTTTGGTGATATAAGTGAAGAGGGTCTTAATCTTTCAGGTAATTACATTCCTTCGAATGGCTGTGTTAAAATTACTTATGATGATATTCAGGATGAGATTAACTATTGGGATGCTTCGATTGTTTGTTTCATTATGGGTGGGAAACCTCCATACTCTGTTATTAATGCTTATGCAAGACGAATGTGGGGTCGGTTTGGAGTGGTCAAGGTTGCTAGGATGGTGAATGGAGTATTCATTGTTAAATTCAAGGATTCTAATGGTAGAGACAAGGCTTTGCAAGCTGGCCCTGTTATGTTTGACAAGAAACCAGTTGTGATGAGGAGGTGGCTGTCGGGTATGGCTCTGATTCCAGAGCGGATTTGTCAAGTTCCCGGTTGGATTCATTTTCCAAAATTGGATTTGAGATACTGGGGAAAGAATGATTTGATGAAGATTTCTAGCTTGGTGGGGAGACCTATACGAACTGATCGTGCTACTGCTAATAAGGATATCCTTGACTATGCTAGGGTGATGGTTGAGCTTGAGATGAACCAGGATTTGGTGACAGAGGTGCAGTTTCAAGATGAGATGGGTGATATAGTTTACCAAACTGTTACGTACGAATGGCTGCCTGTTACCTGTGATAAATGTAAAGGGTTTGGACATAGAGAGGATCATTGTGTGAGTAAGGATGGGGGTTCTAAGAAGCAACAAGCTAAGAAGCAGTGGGTTCCAAAGCGTACTGTTCCAACTGCTGTTCCTGCTGCAGAACCAAATGAGATACAGGAAGTCCAAGAGCAGATGCAATCTGTGGAGAGTCTGGCTCTTGTTCCAGTCCAAGTTATTGGCACTCAGTCTGTGGTTTGTGTTGGAAATGGTGCTAAGGATGATGGTAAGACACATGAAGTTGGGGATCACCTCGGATTCCTAATGGATAGGTTGGGTTTTTGGAACATAAGGGGCCTGAATAGTTCTAGTAGACAGCAGGATATTAGGTGGTTTTTGGATCACCAAAGTTTAGGACTATTTGCCTGGTAATGTGGATAAGGTCTTGCCTAATCTAGGGGAAGGGTGGAGTATTTGTGCTAATTATCAATATGATAATTCTAGTAGGATTTGGGTTTTATGGAGGTCTAGTGTCTTTGTTGTGGATGTGGTTGATATAGGAGATCAATGGATTCATGTTGCTGTGACCCATGTTGCTACGGATGTTGTTTTTTACTACACTGCGGTTTATGGCTACAATGAGGCTAGTAGAAGAGAGAATTTGTGGAGAGGCCTTTGCAAGCTGCAAAAAAGTGTTTCAAGGGCTTGGTTTGTGGGGGGTGATTTTAATAATGTTTTTAATTTGAATGAAAGGTTGGGTTCTCCAGTGACTTTGAGTGAAATTATACCTTTTAGGGATTGTCTTGTGTAGTGTGGGCTAGTTGATCATAATATGACTGGAAACTTTTTCACTTCGACAAACAAGCAAGATGTAGAACATAGAGTTTGTTCTAAAATTGATCGGATGGTGGCAATGAGAAAGGGATGGAGGACTTTCCTAATGCTTTGACCACGATTTTGCCAGAGGGTTTGATGGACCATTCGCCTCATGTTTTGAATTTGTTTACTACTGTTGAAGCAGGAAGGAAGCCTTTCAGGTATTTTAATATGTGGAGTGTTGCTCCCTCTTTTATGGAGGTTGTGAGGAGGAGTTGGATGCAGGAGGTGGAGGGCACACCAATGTTTAGAGTTGTGAAGAAGCTTAAGAGGTTGAAGTTGGCACTTAAAAAGTTGAACAAAGAGTTGTTTTCTGATATTGAGCAAACTGATACTTGTGCTTTACTTTACTTGCAAAGATGTCAGAGGCAGTCGATTGCTAAGCCAGATGATGCTTTTTGGGTTGAGGAGGAGAGGGTGGCTATTGAGGTGTATAGGAGTACTCATAAAGCCCGGTTTAGTTTCCTAAGACAAAAAACCAAGGCCACTTGGTTTAAGGAGGGGGATGCAAACACTAGAGTGTTTCATGCTTTTCTAAAGAAGAGAAGGATTCTGAATAGAGTGTATTCAATAAAGAATATGGATGGGCATATGGTTACTGATATGGCAGGAGTCTCTAATGCTTTTTTAGAATATTATCATAGGTTTTTGGGTACAAGAATGGAGAATAGAGTTCCTGTGAATGAGGTTGTGGTGAAAGTTGGTGGGGTTTTAAATCCTGAGGAAAAACAACAGATAGTTAGAAGTTTCTCAGCTAATGATGTTAAAACTGCTTTGTTTGCCATTGATGATGATAAGAGTCCTGGTCCTGATGGTTTTTCCAGCAAGTTTTTTAAGGATGCTTGGGGTGTGGTGGGAGAGGATATTTGTTATGCTGTGTTGAATTTCTTTTCAACTGGTAAATTCCTTAAGCAAATTAATGCAACTTCCCTCACTATGGTCCCTAAGATGGCTTGTCCTTCGTCGGTTTTTCAGTATAGACCAATTGCATGCTGTAATGTGATTTATAAGATTATTTCAAAAATGTTGTGCAATAGGCTTAATGAGGTCTTGAGTAGTGTGGTTGATGAGGTGCAAGCTGCTTTTGTTCCTGGTAGAAGTATATTGCAAAATATTCTTATTTTTCAGGATTTAGTGCACAGTTATGATAGGAGGAACAAACGAAAGAGATGCACTATTAAAATTGATCTTAGGAAAGCTTACGACTCTTTAGCTTGGGATTTTATTGAGGAAATGCTAAGGGCTTTGGAATTTCCAGTTGTGTTTATCAAATGGGTTATGTGTTGTGTCACTTCCCCAACTTACTCTATCTCTCTCAATGGTGGGTTGCATGGTTTCTTTCCTGGGTTGAGAGGGGTGAGGCAAGGGGATCCACTTTCTCCTTTGCTTTTTGTGCTTTCTATGGAGTACCTTTCTAGGCTCCTTAAGGAAGTGGGGGAGCACAGGGATTTCACTTTTCATTATAGATGTAAGGATGTGAAACTGAATCACCTAGTTTTTGCTGATGATTTGATGATTTTTAGCTATGGGGATTACAGCTCTGTAAGACTCATCCAAGAGGCCTTGAAGACCTTTTATGATAGTTCTGGTTTGGCTAGGAATGCTGATAAGACTGCTATTTATTTTGGGGAATGTCCCAAGGTATATCCAGGATGATATTTTGGAGCTTACTGGTTATACTAAGGGCTCTTTTCCCTTCAGATACCTGGGGGTGCCTCTTAGTTCTACTAGAATTGATGTGCATGATTGTGACCAGATGATGGAGAAAATAATGGGGAAAATTAAGCAATGGTCCAGTAGACATTTGTCTTTTGCTGTTAGATGTGTGTTAGTAAATGTTGTTCTTAATGGTATGCATATCTTCTGGGCTCAGGTTTTCCTTATTCCCAAAGCAGTGTTGGAGAAAGTGGTGCAGCTTTGTAGAGCTTTTCTGTGGGAGGGGAAGTATAGATGTACTAAGTTGGTTCCTGTGGCTTGGCAATCTGTTTGTGTCTCAAAGAAGGGAGGGGGGTTAGGGATTTTGGATTGTGGGAGATGGAATAAGGCTGCTCAAGGTAAGCTGATTTGGCATATTGCTGCAAAGGCTGATGTCCTTTGGGTAAAATGGGTACATAGTGTATACATTAGGAACCAGGAATGGTGGGAGTATAAACCCCCGGAGTCTGCAAGTTGGGGTTGGAGGAAATTGTGTAAATTAAAGGAAGAAATGAAGCAGATTCTTGTGGATCAGGGATGGTGGCATGGCAGAAAATACACCATCTCAGCAGGCTATGAGTGTCTTGGTTCTTTTCATGAAGATGTGGATTGGTATGAATGGGTGTGGGGGTCTCTAATTGTTCCAAAATTCTCTTTTATCAGCTGGCTGGTAATGAGGGGTAGGCTCAAAACTGCTGCTTACTTGAATAATCTTGGAATTATTGATTCTGATAGATGTGGTGTGTGCTCTTCTGGAAGGGAGGATGTACATCACCTGTTCTTTCAATGTAGTTATAGCATTGCTTGTTATGGTTTGGATTGTGGCTGGCTGAAGCTTGTGCAGATAGATAATGCTGATCCTGCGAAGGTGTGGCAGTCTTGGAGCAGGCAAGTACAAGGCAAGGTGCAGAGGAAAGCTGTTGCTTGCACCCTAACAGCTTTGATATATGGTATTTGGCAAGCTAGGAACAGGAAGTTGTGGAGAGCTGAACTTTGGAACCCTACTACTATTTGTAAGTTTGTGCAACACAGTGTCATTATGAGGATGCAATGCGTGACCAGAGACAAGTTGAGTGTAGCAGATAGAAACTGGTTGCATAAATTGCAGCAAACAGTTTACTGACTAGTACTTGTCATGTGGCTGTTATGCTGTTATGGGCTGGTTAATGGTCTTTGGAGGTGACCATGGTTTTCAAGGTGTATGTAGGTATGGCAGATTGAAGAGCAGGGCAGGGTTTTTAAGGTTTTGTGCTATGCAGGTGCAGTAATATCAGCACTGCAGGCCTGTTGGGACAGTGTTTTGGTTCTCTCTGGCTGTGGCTTGTTTGGTTGTGGGGATCCTAATGCTGCACTTTGATTGGGTTGCTTGCTGTTTGTGCTGTGCAGATTATGCTGCACTTTGTGTTGAGGCTGCTGCTGTTTTGGTGGTGCTGTGGAGGAGAAGTTGTATCTGGTGCAGTTGGTTATTGTGGAAGATTTTGTTGTGTTGTTTGTGGATGTTGTGTGTGGAGTATTAGTTATGAGGTGGAATTTCAGGTAGTTTAGGCAGACCTGTGGCTGGCTGCTGCATTTTTTGTGGCTGTGCAATTTTGGTTCTGCTGTTGTGGTTGTTGTTGGCAGGACTAAGGGTGATAGCTGATTGTGGGCTTGCTGGTTGTTGTGGAGATGTGGACTGAAGTAGGAGCTCTTTAAGGCAGTAAAGGGGCCTTCTCTTGCACTGATTCCTATGCTGCAGTAGCAGAGCTGTTGGCCTCCTGCGTGCAGGCTGTAACACAGGCTGTTGTGGGGTTGTGGCTACTGCTGTGTGGTTTTCAGTGGTGGTTGGGTAGCAGGTTTGCAGTCTGCACACTACGCTGCAGTTTTGGTCAGGCTATGTGGAAAATGATTGAGAAGGCTATGTGCTGGACTGTGTGGTCTGTTGGCATGGTTTGTTCTGCATGCTGAGGTTGTTATGTAGCAAGCTGCTGCTGCAGGCTACTGGTGCAGCTGTGTTGTGTTTTTGGTGTTGATATGGCTGTGTGAGGGTTGTGCTTTGATGTGGAGGAAGGTATTTTTCTTGGTTGAAGCCTGATGTTGAGAAGGATTTGCTATGGGTATTGCATTGAGTAGGCTGTTTTTGTGGTTTGTTTTTGGTCCTTGCTGTTTTTTTGTATAGTTTTGAAGCTTTGTCTTTCTTGCTGGTTTGGGTTGTAATGTTTGTATAGTTGAGCTTTTATGGTCTACTTAGTGCTGAACTGAGTCAGTTTTGCCTAAGTAGGTATAGGTTGTAATTCTTCTCTTTTTGGTAATAAAACTGCTTATATTTTACCAAAAAAAAAGGCTAAAACCCGAATTCCAAGGAACATTTTACATAGCATTTTAATGATTTTTAACTTTTGATTTCACGAAAGTTTCCTCTTTTTCCATGATCTAGATCGCTATGAAGTCTGAATAACAATATTCAAAAGTTTTAAAATTCCAAAATTGCCCATTTCAATTAATGAAAAGTCTGAATTTTGGGTATTTTTAAAGTTTTGAATTTTGTTATTCCGACTTTAAAGGGCTCTAGATCATGGAAAAAGAGGCAACTTTCATAAAAACAAAAGTTAAAAATCATTCAAATACAATGAAAAACGGGCGTTGAAAGTCGGGTTTCAGCTTTTCATTAGTTAAAAAAGCAAATTTTGGGTACTTTTCAAGTTTTGAATTTTGTTATTCCGACTTCACAAGGCTCTAGATCATGGAAAAAGAGTAAATTTCGTGAAAACAGAAGTAAAAAATCATTAAGATGCTATGAAAAACGGGCCTTTAAAGTCGGGTTCAGGATTTCATTAATTAAAAGGCAAAAATTTTGGGTATTTTTATGTTTTGAATTTTGTTATTCTGATTTCACTTAGCTCTAGATCAAAGAAAAAGATGAAACTTACGTGAAAACATAATTTAAAAATCATTAAAATGTTATGAAAAACGGGCCTTTAAAGTCATGTTTCAGCGTTCTTTAATCTATGGGTCAAATTTTGGATATTTTTAATGTTTGGAATTTTGTTGTAGGTCAAATTTTGTTGTTTTCATTATATTTTTTATTTCCTTGTTTCTTTTGGATTTTTTTTTTATTGGTGGAATTAATGGGTTATTGAGTTTGAAGATTTTTTCCTATTTTTTTTTAGGGATATTGAGTTTGAAGATAAAGACTAAAGAAGGGTTGAACCGCTGAAGATTGTTGGAATGATTAGTTTCATTTCATTTTTTATTGAGTTGTGGGACTTGTGGCGATTAGTCGAACTGGTGAAGGAACTAAGGGGTAAAGAACTAATTTTTCTTAGTTTCATTTCATTTTTTATTCTTTTTATTTTTTTTGTGTTTTGACTTTTAAATTTAGTTCTTTTTGTTTTGTATATTCTGATTTTCTGTTTCATTATTTGTGTCTTATTTATTGAATATTTGTTGTATTAAAGGTCTGAAATATGAATCATGATTTAGGGAATATCCAACTATCAGATGCAAAATTGGTCGATTGTTAGGTATTCGACATTAATCGGATCAGATTCGGAGCACGTTTTGCTAGATCCATTCTCGGATATCCAGATTATCAGACTCAAATGAACAGCTCTAGTGAATGGGCATGGGGCTATTGTGGTGGTGGTCAACAGGTGGTGGTGCTAGGGAAGAGTTAGATTGGTTAATTAAAATTATAAAATTCAAATCAATTTTATTGCAACTAATCTAATTAGCATAATTAATAAGAACTTATCAAAACAGACACATGCAATTACCTTACACATGAATTTTTCCTTTTATTTTTCCTAAAATTGGAATATAAAATATTAACCAAAGCAAGGCACATATCAAGCAAGCAGGCAATCCCCTACACCAAATAGACGTGAATCATAAGCTAATCAATGAAATTCTTGCATTCCAGCCCACCAAAAATTTCCGGTTTATATCATGCTATCTATACAAAATCATTTCCTAGTTTGCTGCTGCTGATGGCAGCAGGGTTTTCTCACTTTCCTATGTCAGTGTGAAAGAACGGGCTAATTTAATTAACCAGTCTTCACTTTGTTTATACAGTAACGTATAGCGGTTTCAGCGTTCCCAACTGCAATCAGTAATAACAACAATTGCAGCCAGTTGGGGGTTTTCCAACATCTCTTGAAACCATCCTATATTTAGCAGCCTAAACACGAATGCACCCGTATACTTGTATACATTCTATGAACCTTCAACCTATTTCCATCGCACAAGACAAGGATCACTAATGCTCCTCCATTCCGCATATAACAATGCTGCAAACATATGAAACAAGCCTCAGACATGTTAAACTTGGTTAAGCAATATCCAGTACAGCTTTGAATGGCTCCATTTCCAGGAGTAAGTCCTGGATCTTCAGAGAGCAAAAGATAAACATCCTCGATCCTTATTAAAAGATCTTGAGAAATCATTGATTAAACTTCCTCCAGCTTTCTGAAAGATATTAGTGACTTTCTGAATCAAAAGTCTCAGAAAATGCAGTAGGGCATCACTTGTGTAACAATATGCAATTATGCTTTGTAACTTCCTTATTCAATTTGCAGCTTCATAAAAGAGAACCTGAGGTTGTAAATGGCCTCTTTCACACATGGAAACTACCTCCTCCCAGGTGCCAATTACCTGAAAAAAGACTATCAGTACTAAGTTCAACAATGAAAACAAATGGACAACAAAACAGCTAAAATAATCCAATATACCTTCACCGTCTTATCATCATACATTATCCATTGTTCATGGTCAACACTGTAAGCAAAGCAATGATAATGTTGACCGTAATAACAAACCTGCAAATTCAGGAAAAAAAAGTTCCTAAGTATAAAACACTGAATAGTGCATTAAAAGATGTGATACAAAATCAACTTTTATAAGTATGACATATCATGAAGATTAATAAAAAAAAAAATAAAGGAAAAGGAACTCCAATCACCTTTTTATGACAAAGGCATTGATTAGATTATCACATAATAAAGTAGAATACCTCAAGGACACAACAGTACAACACCGCAGTGAGAACAAGAATTCATCCACTTCCCACAAGGCCACAACGAAAGCAAACCCTCAAGCATCATCCACTTACAATCTAACATCCACAAATTTCCTTGTCTGTGTAAAAAGGGGGTTGGGGAAAGGAAGGGGAGGGAAAGCGAGGGATCTATTTTCCCTCCTTTATAAACCATTATCCCTCCAAATATGGAGAGTTTTGAAGGGAAATTGACGCTCCCTTTTCTCACTCCTTATTTTCTTATCCCCTTCCTCCAATTTTCCGCCATTCCTTTCTCTCCTAGCATATTGTATTATTCAAACAAATTGTAAATGACAGAAAAACAGATCACCACAAATTTGTGTCCTTAACTCCTTAATAGCCTACCTCTACATGTCTACAACACACGTGGCTCTCAAGCTGATCTTAAACCAAAAATTTATACAGGTGAAAGACACAGTCAAGGGAAATCAAATTTTAATTTTAGCTGATGTTACATCTTGCTGAAGGCTGGAAGCCTTTTAAAGTGGACAACTGTTTTAGTAATGTGATGAACCAACCACATGAGGTCCCACTGTTAGTTTATACACGAAAGAAGAAGAATGCAGAAGCTGGAGCCTTAGTCAACTCTACATCGAATCACAACAATGGGCAAGAGAACAACAACAAGGAGCAAGAAGACAATGAGAGTATTGGGAACTAAGTCTAAAGCCGAAAAGAGCTAAGCAAGCAAAAACCATTTATCTATGTATTTCCTTTTGTCACCAAAATAGCTATGATATCTAGAACTTTGTGCAGTAGTTGTTATATGGGGAGGATTGAGTCTTAGAAGATGTCATGTGAGTTGTATGAACTTTTGAGAGTTGCAACCTCAAGTTGCTTAGAGAGTCATGGCCTAAAGCCATTCTATCTTGTGATCCACAATGCTTCAATCGATTAATCAAATTCACGCTTGCTAACCTTTTATATTCAATCTCTAATTAGATTACAATTATCTATTTGAGTAGCAAATTCTGGTACATTACAACTTGGTATCAGAGCACTGCCGATCATAGTGACGACGAGCTCTCAACGGGCAGAGGCGATGGAGGAGAGATTAACAACGTTGGAGATACAACTCATCTCTATAGATGAAAAGTTGGGCCTTCATGAAGATACAATTACCAGAGTGGTCTCGGCAGCCATGAAGCAAGCCATAGAGGAAGAAAGGAAACGAACGGAGGAGGTGCTAGCCGCTGCCACCACGCGAATGGAAGGACGACTCAACAGGTTCCGCGAACAACAGAACACCCAAGAGACGATTGGAAGAGCCAACTTAGAGAAGTTAAGGGACGAACTCAAAGCCTTAGCCCAACAGACAAAGGCCACCAATCAACCACCGCAGGGGGACGTCGAGGCAGGCCATACTCAGAATAGGGAGCAAGGGCAAGAGAGGATCGAAATCAATGACGAAGAAGAGGAGGGAGAAGTACGAAAGGGGTACGAGAAAGGATGGATGGGCGGCGGCGGAGGAGGCGGTGGTCTGCATTGGCGCCACCGGAAACTGGAAATTCCAGTTTTCGAGGGTACTGACACTTATAACTGGATTGTGAGAGCAAAGACGTACTTTGATTTTTATAAGTTGACGGAGGAAGAGCAGCTTGAGGCGGCGGTAATAGCGATGGATGGTACAGCCTTGAAGTGGTTTCAATGGGAGAATAAGAGGAGACCCTTTAATGGTTGGCCTGATTTGAGGCGCCGTATATTACGCGAGTTTCAGCCGGCGAATGCCAGCAGCTTGCACGAGCAATGGTTGGCCGTAGGCCAAACCACCACCGTAGAAGAGTACCGACGGAAGTTCATATTAAGTGCAGCCCCCTTGGAAGACGTGCCGGAGAGTGTAATGCTTGGTCAGTTCATTGTGAAAGAGGAGATAAAAGCTGAGTTAAGGGTGATGAATCCCTACAATCTAGAGGAAGCAATGGAACTAGTAGGAAGGATAGATGAGAGAAACCGGGTTTCCAAGAAGGGGGGAAATAGTGGAGCTTGGAGAAGTGGGTTGAACTACCCAAGGCTCAAACCAACTTGTCCCTAGTAACAGGGGGCCAGGAGTCAATTTGGGCCACGGGAGGAGCTAGGCCAAGACTACTGAATCCCAAACCTCAGTAAATCTAAATAAACCAACTTCTTATCACAACTCTTTTTTGGCCAACAAATCAAACCCACAAGGATCTAACACAAGAAGGTTGACTAATGCTGAATTTCAAGAACGAAGGTCAAAGCGCCTTTGTTTTCGTTGTGATGAGAGATGGAGTGTGGGACACGTGTGCAAGAGGAAGGAATTGAGTGTGCTTCTAGTGTCAGGCGGCGACGGTGAGGAGGATGAAGATGATGCGGTGGATTCCGAGGCGGGCATCGAAGTGTCCCCGTGCTCAGTGGCCGGGCTAAGCAACCCAAAAACGATGAAACTAAAAGGTGAAGTGGGAGGGCGTTTCGTGCTTATTATGATTGATCTCGGGGCTACTCATAATTTTATATCTACTACGACCATAGCCGCGGCTCGCATCACTGTAAGAGAAGGTGGAGAGCTCAGTGTTTCCCTTGGCAACAGGGATACGGTGAGGGGTGGCGGTGTGTGCAGAGGTGTGAGGGTCAAATTAGATGGGGGTGTGACGATAGTGGAGGACTTTTTACCCCTTGACTTGGGAAATACAGATGTTATTCTTGGAATTCAATGGTTGGAAAAATTAGGATCCGTCACGACTAATTGGAAGACGCACGTGATGAAATTCACTGTGGCTGGCAGCCCGGTTACTTTGACCGGAGATCCCTCATTAGAATCAACCCAAATATCACTTAAGGCTATGATTCGTAATCTTTGTAAGGAGGGGCATGGGATGTTGGTGGAGCTCAACAAAGTAGAAGGGGAAGAGGAGACTGCAGCAGCCTCACCGCCACTTTCGTACCTCACGAAACTCTTAGCAGAGTATGAGGGTATCTTCGAAATGCCATGTGGGCTGCCTCCCTTTCGCGGCCATGAACATGCAATCACACTAAAGGAGGGGAGTGACCCTATTAGTGTGCGACCCTATCGCTACCCGCAAATTCAAAAGGACGAAATTGAAAGATTGATACGGGAAATGCTCAAAGCTAAAATTATCGGACCTTCCACAAGTCCCTTCTCCAGTCCTGTTATTTTGGTGAAAAAGAAAGATGGCTCTTGGCGGTTTTGTGTAGATTATAGGGCCCTCAACAAGGAAACGGTTCCTCACAAATACCCAATTCTGGTGATTGATGAGCTTCTCGATGAACTGGAGAGAGCCTCGGTGTTCACGAAGTTGGACCTTAGATCAGGATACCATCAAATTCGCGTTAAGGAAGAAGATATTCACAAAACAGCCTTTAGAACACATGAAGGCCACTACGAGTTTCTTGTGATGCCCTTCGGCTTTACCAACGCTCCTGCAACGTTCCAATCCTTGATGAACGAGGTCTTCCGGCCCTACTTGAGAAGGTATGTTCTAGTATTTTTTGATGATATCCTTATTTACAGTAAAGATGAGCAGGAACACTATGAACATGTTAAATCAGTTTTACACAAACTTATTGAACATAAATTGTATGCCAATTATAAGGAGTGTGAGTTTCGGAAGCAAAGAGTGGCATACTTGGGGCATGTGATTTCGAGTGAAGGAGTATCGATGGACGAGGAAAAGGTGAAGGCAGTTTTGGAGTGGGAGATTCCCAAAAACCTGAAGGAACTGCGTGGGTTCTTGGTTTAACGGGGTACTATCGTAACTTTGTATCCCATTATGCCCAAATTGCAGCACCCTTAACAATGCAGCTCAAAAAAGACACTTTTGGGTGGTCAACGGAAGCTACAAAATCGTTCGAAAGGTTGAAGGCAGCTATGGCAGCAGCCCCTGTTTTGGCAATGCCCAATTTTGCGGAGACTTCTGTGATTGAAACCGATGTTTCGGGGTTCAGGTAAGAGCTGTATTAATGCAAAGAGGGCAGCCGGTGGCCTATTTTAGCAAGTTGTTGGGGGCACGGGCCCGAGACAAGTCGATTTATGAGAAAGAACTTATGGCGATTGGGTTGGCGGTAGAGAAATGGAAACATTACTTAATGGGAAGACACTTCTTGGTGAGAACGGATCAACAAAGTGTGCGGTACTTAACTCAACAAAGAGAAGTCGGGGGGAGGGGCGGGAGTATTACAAGTGGATGAGGAAGCTCATGGGGTTCGATTTCGAGATACAATATAAGCCCGGCGCCTCTAATCGAGTTGCGGATGCTCTTTCTAGAAAAGATGGGGCAAAGGTACAATTGAAAAGCATGAGTAGTTGTTGTCTGGTAGAATGGGGATCCTTGCGGGATTGTATCAAGGCAGGTGAAGAGGCCCCTAAAGGCTTCACCTTTGATGGCAAATTTGTCAGGTTCAAGGGGCGGTTAGTTCTACCTAAGGCATCTAGGTTATCTTAGTGCTACTTCAAGAATATCACAATTCTCCTGTAGGAGGGCATGATGGCGAGATCAAAACATACATCAGGTTGGCAACCGATTGGTTTTGGCAAGGGATGCGTAAGGATGTGGGGACCTATGTGCAGCAATGTGGGGTATGTCAACGTAACAAGGTATCTCAACAAAGTCCTGCAACCAATTCCGATTCCGATTCCGATTCCGGAAGCAATTTGGGAGGATATCTCAATGGACTTCATTGAGGGGCTGCCTTTATCTAAAGGGGCGGATTCGATAGTGGTAGTTGTGGATTGGTTGTATGGCCATTTTATTCCTCTCAAACACCCATTCAATGCTTTGAAAGTGGCAGACTTGTTCATCAGGGAGATAGAAGCTGCACGGTTTCCCTAGTTCTATAATTTCGGATCGTGACAAGATTTTTATGAGCCTCTTTTGGAAGGAACTCTTTCGGCTTCAAGGTACCAAACTGAAAAGGAGTACCGCTTACCACCCACAAACCGACGGACAAATGGAGATAGTTACAAGAGCCTCGAGACTTATTTGCGGTGCTTTGTGGCGGGCAACCTAAATCGTGGGCTAGATGGCTCAGTTGGGCCGAGTACTCCTATAACACGTCTCCCCACTCTTCAATAAAAATGACACCCTTCTACACGATGTATGGGAGAGAACCCCCTAAATTATGGAGGTTAGGACATGGCCATACCTCAATGGACTCCCTAGAAGAATCCTTAAAATAAAGGGAGTATGTGTTGGATGAATTGAAGACCAATCTTAACAAGGCACAGCAAGTGATGAGGAAAGGAGAAGATGCTCGAAGAAGGGATGAGCCTTTTGAGGTGGGAGATGAGGTGTATTTGAAGTTAAGACCGTACTGGCAAAAATCACTAGCTAAGAGACCATTCGAGAAATTAGCAGCCCGGTATTATGGCCCCTTTAAGGTAGCCAACAGGTGGGGCGCGTGGCTTACTGCTTAGCACTGCCACACTCATGCAAGTTACACCCTGTTTTCCATGTGTCCCGGCTCAAGAGGGCTGTAGGGGATACACCAGTTCAGGCCACCATTGCAGAACAGCTCAGTTCCGAACTGGAACTGGTGGTACAGCCGGAGGAGCTGTTAGACTACCGATGGCGACGAGTGGGAACCGCGAAAATCCTTGAGGTGCTAATTAAGTGGCAGGGGCTGCCTGAATTTGAAGCAACATGGGAAGACTTCACCATCATTGACGAACGTTTTCCATCTTTTCACCTTGAGGACAAGGTGAAACTCCGCGGGGGGGGGGGGGGGTATT
>PYUH01000017.1:2191736-2225470 GCA_016808085.1 Suaeda aralocaspica | reverse complement strand
GGGGGGGGGGGGGGGGGTATTGTGATGAACCAACCACATGAGGTCCCACTGTTAGTTTATACACGAAAGAAGAAGAACGCAGAAGCTGGAGCATTAGTCAACTATACCTTGAATCACAACAATGGGCAAGAAAACAACAACAAGGAGCAAGAAGACAATGAGAGTATTGGGAACTAACTCTAAAGCCGAAAAGGGCTAAGCAAGCAAAAACCATTTATCTATGTATTTCCTTTTGTCACCAAAATAGCTATGATACCTAGAACTCTGCAATAGTTGTTATATGGGGAGGATTGAGTCTTAGAAGATGTCATGTGAGTTGTATGAACTTTTGAGAGTTCCAGCCTCGAGTTGCTTAGAGAGTCATGGCCTAAAGCCATTCTATCTTGTAATCCACAATCCTTCAATCAATTAATCAAATTCAAGCTTGCTAACCTTTTATATTCGATCTCTAATAGATTACAATTATCTATTTGAGTAGCAAATTCTGGTACATTACAAGTAACTGAACCAATGCAGGCAAATCTAGTACAAAAGAATTTTTATTGATAAAAAGCAGCTGTGGGTTAGGAAAAGTCATAAGGTCAACTAGAAATAAGCACAGGTGACTACAAAGAAGAAGAAAACAAAGACTTGGGGGAAATGAAATAAGAGATTGATCAGAAGCTGGCCATGTTAGTTTCTTTCATTTTAGTTTTATTCATGGTGTATTTAAATCAAAGAAGGGGAAAGAGTTAATTATCCAGATATTGAGTGAGAATGCTTTATGAGAGTTATGACATTAAGTAGTGAAGTCATATGTTGAGAATTATGGCATAAAGCAATATTATCCCTTGTAATTGTTAGTTAATCATTCAATCAAAGACATCTCAACCTTCCATTAATCTTACAGTTTTACTGCAATTTAGTTCCTGAAATTTCAGTCTATCACACTTGGTATCACTGCCATATCAGAGCGGCTTCCTGGCCCTATTACTGCCGGAGACAACCACTACGATAACCAAATAAAACGGATGTCCAGGCAGCCATAACTGCAGCCATGGATCGAACGGTAGAGGCTGTCCAGAAGAGTCCCTTAAAGAGGTGGTAAAAACCACGGTCACCAGAGCAATGGCGGCGGAAAGAAAGAGGAACGAGAAGAAGTGTATGGAGTTGCTAGAGGCCATGGTGATGAAAGAAGAAAGACAGCAAGCAAGCCATGAACTATGAAGAAAGAGAGGGCAGAGGGGGTCAAACCAGCCACCGCGGGAAATCGAACCCTTTACAGGGGTGAGAAGCAAGCCCGCAACCCTCATAAGTTGTCCACTTCAGATGTGTCAGAGAAAACAAAGAAGATGGATTCAGATCTAAAGAACAATTGCTTCGACGAATTTTCAACATTCATCGGCGACAACGAGGGTGAATTATTGGCCGATCTGGTGGTGTGGTTCCAGTAAGACTCCATGGTATACCAAGAAGAATTTTCGGAAAAGGTGGGGCCAATGATAGTGGTTCCGGTGGTGGACCAAGTTGTTTGACTAAATATGGCAAATCTTGTGGTGTGGCTCATATACTACATACCTTGCTAAATTATACGAGATTCACCATCGAGATTTCAAAAACAAAAAAAAAAAAAAAAAAAAACCATACCACAAAAACTAAACGATGTACAATCTTGGGATCTAGACCACGGTAGAGCATGCTGATGTCTATCTCAGTAGCCAATGCTGCCAAGGTTGCTGTAATGTCATGAACACTCTCACATGTGTTTTGCCAACCAATTACTGCAAAACAAGAAAGGAAATCAATAGCATATTCATTGAACTGCACTGCTGAATTCAAAAGAAAGAACATCCATGTATTATTATACAATACAAGAGATATACAAGACACCTGTAGTAAAGATGTGAGGAGGGTTTGAGAGAATGTGATGAATATGATTAAGTTTTCCACACCCACCAACTTCTACGTCACATGCTAACTGATGATTCATCTCAACTAAATTCAAGAGCTCAGCAAATGAAGTTTCTGCACACATTACCTAAATAAAATACAGAATAAACTAAAGCTAAGGTAAAGGACACATATAATCAAGACAAAGGAAAAGAAAGTGATTGATAATATACAATGAAAAAACATGCCTTCATTGTTCGCAGGGCACTGGCATTAATATTATGAAAGAAAGAAGTGTACTTCAGATGTCTAGACTCCAAACCACAATTATAGCAATTCATTCGTTCAAAGATATCCATTCCAAAAAGAGTGTGCGCTATACAAGAAGAGCTACAACAATCCCAGGACCCCAAGCAGTTGCTTTCTACTGACTCACTGTCAGAACCTCCTGAATCTGAGGTAAATGATCGATGCAGACATTCAAATATGACTGCCAACACTTCAGAAGCGTCATTCATTTGACCCTGTTGATTGCAAAAACTTGAATTAGACTCCAGATAAACATTTAAAATTAAGGGCCCACTCAGTACCACTGGTTTTCTATTTTTGATTTTATGCTTTTCAAATTCATGATAAATTTTATAGAAAGAATAAAAATTAGACAACCTTGTCAAGAAAACTGGCAACAAAATAAACGTGCAAAATACTTTTTGTACTTTCTTTTCATTTTTTTTTTTAAGTTTTCAAAAAAAATAAAACTGAAAACAATAAGCGGTACAGAAAGAGCCCTTAGCTTATAGTTGTCAAATTTTCAGACAATTGCTCAAAATATCTCATAACCAACCTCTTGAAAGAAACTACTTTCTGGGTACAGATTACTCAGAGCAATTCTTAAATTAGCAGGGGCCACTGGTTCACTACTTGCATCTCCAGATGCCACACTTAGGGCTGTTAAGATATCATATAGTGCACAAACAACACAAGGATCTCCCACGTGAACGTGCTCAGAGGATGATCGCTTCAAAAACTCAGCTTGAAATTTTCTTAAGTGCCACAAGGACTAAAACCAAAGCACAAGGAATAATCAGGTCAAAAGCACCACAGACAATATGATGCAACACAAGTGATGGAATATGGCCATGTTACACAATACAAACCTGAATGATCACGTTTAAAAAACAATTGTATTCACCGATATCATTCAACAGTCCTGCACCAAAGGAATCCATTCCATTCCCATTAACACCTATACTTTCACCCGAATGTGTTTCTAATGTATCCACACTCTGCAACCTCTGTTGTGCCACCCAGGAGTGTTGAACCATTGACTGCTTCTGACCAGACTGAAAAGTATCTGGCAAAAAACAAAACAATGTAAACGAAGAGGTACACGCCTTATTGAGCCAAGAGAAATTACAAAATCCACAAATATGCAGCAAAAGCACCAAACACTTCTCCCACGACAGCTCAGACCATAATGTTCACAAATTACTCTGGTCGGTATGATTATATATCTTACAAAGCTAATTCAGTGTGTATAGGTGTTTGCATATCACAAATGTTTTTGATATGTCCAGTCAATAAGCCATTCAAAATATTATTGTCATTAGACTTGTGGAAACAAAGCCTCTTCAACGGGTCCATGGGGGAATTAACTCAAATGAAGTCATGAAAGGCTGCTTGAGAACTTGAGGGTAAACAATCAACAAGATGAAAGTTCAGAATTAAACAAAATATTCAAATTTGTAATGTCAACCACATATAATTGCCACAATATAATATAAACAATTTGCATTGAGAACATATCGCTTTTACCTAGGCTTTGCTGTACAGCTTTTTTCAAGTCAGCTTGAAACCTTTCCTCTTCATCCTCCTCAGCTTGTAGTTGTCTAAGTGTTTTTGACCCAACATCTCCAACTATTTACATGCACACACAAAGATTAATTATTGGCTATCAAACGGCCATGAGAACAGGGATTTTACGCATTGGGTAATCATCAGATACAGTGGCTTATCTGAGAAAAAGTATGGGACCAAAAAAGGGAAATCTAAGCATCTTAAGATATGGGTGCAATACATAATCAGCAAACATTTGAAACTTTTTGGAATCTGAAAACAATATAATCTTGGATCTTGATTAGATAAAGTATAATGAAAATTCTCAAATCACATTGAAATACAACAACAATAACAGCAACAACAACAAAGTCTTAGTCCTAAAATAATTTGGGATTGACTAGACATGGATCAATAAGAGTAATTGCAAAATTCAAATTGTGAAAATCCTCCCTCCAGCCCAATTTAACGGCCAAAATATCCTCAAGCCCCAAAAACCTCAAATCTATAACCACCCGGTCCAGCCCCATCCAAGTTTGCTTAATTCTTCCTCTACCTCTACTCCATCCATCTTGTTGCCAACTCTTATGACCTCCTTGTCAATGTGTTACTCGATCACCGTTTTATATGTCAAAATCATCTTAGACTATCCTCAATAGAAGCAACCTCTACCTTCTTTTCTTCCTAATCACCTCATTTCTTACATTATCCTTTTTGTGTATGCTCACACATCCAATGTAGCAAATACATCTCTAACACGCTAATCTTATGCAGGTGAGAATACACCAAAGCCCAACATTTGGTAATTTCCTATAAAGTAGTGTCAAGCAGTAGAAGTTTCCCTTCAATTTATTGGGCATACCCCAATCATATGGAAACTCAAAAGCTCCTTCCACTTAAATCAACTTGATTTGATCTTGTGAGCCACCTCTCCCGTAATATCAATATTTTGTGCGGTAGAATTTTCCCTTCAAGTAACATTTAAATGCCCAAATTAATTAACCCACTCACTTTTTTAATTGATAGGGTACTAACCATGGGCGAATCCACTATGGGTTCTGTGGGTTATAGCTACGGCAGCCTTTTGGTAAATGGTCAATATTAATATTTTACACATAACCATGTGATAATGTTTCCGAACAAGTTGGTAAGGCAATTCCACCCAAATGTGGGATTGCGATGCAGGTCTCGAGTTTTACACTTTGTGTTTAAATTTATGTTTCTCTTTTATCCTCCCCTTTTGATATGAGTCGGTCTTTTTTTTACCTTTTTGCTTCTTCATATACATTGTAAATGTTTACTCTCAATGCATTTTAAGATAATTTTCTAAATTTATATTTTCATAATAAACAATCATGCAACTTATTTAAAAAATTCAAAAGATCTTGTTTATAGTTTATTACGGAGTACACTAACTTTTCTAATTACTAATGCTAAAGGCTATGGTTCCTTTAAAAAAAATTTGTATACATTACATTACAAAATCAAATTGATTAATTTACACTCAACAACTTTCAAACTTCAAACCACAAGTTAAAATTCCTAGATACGCCACTGATACGAACCTACTCATTTAACAAGGCTACTACGATCAATCGGCTAACCTCTTCTTTAGGGCCATAGGTCATCTTCTCATTACTTCCCCATCCTTTATCTTCACCATAGAAGGCTAAACAAAGGTGATGTTCAAGATTAACACAGCTACCAAGTGCTCAAACAAAGCGAGAAACTAAATCAAGGATAAGAAGATTTGTGAAGATTGTGGCGAACTTTAGCTTATGCAAAGGAGGTCGAATATGAACTTGATTCCTTTTCGTGAGAGTATATGGTTTTATATGGTTCACTAATTTGGAAAAAGGAAATGAGAGAGGCACTTGAGTGGGCTTCACACAAAAGGCATCTCAACGAAAACAGGCGTGCATACTAGTATTAGTAAAACCATAATTGTTCTCAAACAAAGTGGAGTACATCAATGTTTTGCCTTCAACCCTTTCCTTTTAGCCATAGTTATGGATGAATCAACAAGTTCAATCTAAAGACAATATATCATGGTGCAAGGTATTTTCATATGATATTGTATTGATATACGAAAAACATTTGGAGTACGATTGAAGGGGGACAAGAGACAAGATACAAGCTCAGCCAATTTAGATGGAAGCATGGTTTAATGTTCATTAAATGTTCAAGAACCATCATATTGGTCAATGTCTAAGTGACCCCTATTGTTTAGGGACTATGGCTACGTAGTTATTGTAGAAGGCTATATATCACATCTTGCACCACTATAATTAGTTGATTCATGGCCAAATATCACATTTTGGAACTAAGACTTTTGCAATTCCTCAAACTCATTTGCGACTCCTAATTCTAAATCTACCAATATATCGCCTTAGAAGTGTTTTCCTAGTCCAATCACTTCTATGTTACCTTGTCGAGAAAAAAAGGAGAGAGAATGAAGAATACCCTAAATTATGTGAGGAAATAAAACCAAAAGACTGAAGACACTTGTAAAACATTGTCTATCCTCCTTTTCTTTTTAAATAACTTATGTAGTTGGGGAAGCACAAGGCCAACCGTTCCAAAACCAAAAGCCATCAATGCCCATGTTGTGAGACATTACATAAATCAAAATCCGTATTTACCATAAAATCATTTCTATAGTAGGAACATGATTTATGGTAAATAATAGTCGTGCGATAGTTTTTGTCATTTCCACTATAGTAAATGATTTTTAAAAAAATACTACTATAGATGATATCGGACACCAATATACGTCCGTGGATATTAGTTTATCCTTCCTTATCCTTGTCATACCCGTATAATACACGTCAACTCACAAGTTACAACCATAAGTGTGGGGATTGAGAGAGAGGTCACACATTTTTGTATTTCACTATAAGATTTCATTGTATTTCATTCTTTAGAGTGGGGTGGCGTCATGTCAACCTTGAAAATAGAGAGGGGGAACAAATGGCAAATTGTAATTGGCATCTTCACATCTTAATTAGAATAGGTTTAGTGTCGCTAACATTAAACCATACTTAAAAGTCGTTATCTTGTAAAATTTAACTATCAAGCCATCAGCCTTCATAAAATCCCCATGATCCATATCATAATTGGTGGCCAAATCCAACAATTCTAGAAATGAATAGGCATGAAACTTGCAACATCAGCAATTCAGCATTACCCACGAGTAGTTAAATTACTTACCTTCACAAAATGTGGAGTTGTGCAAATGTAAAAGAAATGAAAAACATATCTCTATCCATAGAGCTACCACCTAAAAGAACATATTTCCTTATACTCTACCACATTCTTCTATAGAATTGGAGCAATATAATCAGTGTCGGGGTTACAATGACGTAACGCTTGTGGGGCCCTTTGCAACTTCGTAAAATAAAACCCTTTATTAAATAAATAAAATATCCACTTTTTATTTGATACTAACTAGCTTAAAGAAATATTTTATTTGATAAAGTGAAAGAGTCAATAAAACTCATACACTTGGATTATATAATATAACCATTGAAAATTAATTTTGGGAGATTTTGAAGATTAATTGATGATACGTAATTTTAAAAATTAAAGATGATTTAGGGAATTAGAAAAAAATAGTTGGGAGGAAAAGATAAGTTGTGCTACAATCAAAGTTTTTTGGGTGGAAAAATAAAGGAGGGAGGTGAAGAGCACTGATGCGACATCTATAACCCAAAAGTTTTAAAAAGTTGCTAGGAACAAGAATAGAACCCAAGACCTATAAGATAAAATTAAGGTATTCTAACCACTACCCCAACTTCACTTCTCCATTAATGTATAAAACTAATATCTATATATACAATTTTTGGGGCCCTTGGAATTTGAAGGGCCCGATCCGTCGAGCACCCCACACTTGCTCATAAGTCATAACCGCCTTTGTATATAATCAAATTCAATTTGAATTTTGCATGATAACTACGATATATCTCATAATGATTCTTAAGCAAGAAGATGGGAGGATCCTAAATGCTCCGTCATTAAGTAATACAAAAAGGCTATACGTCTTAACAAGAATTATCATGTTTAAAGCAAAAGCTAGCCAAATGGGCATGAAAACTGTTGTGTTCATCAAAGATTGACAACACACATGGGCGTAAAGAAGCTAGCATCCATTCAGTTTGCGAAGGCTAGAGGAAATGAATCATTAAAGGTCATAATTCTTGTCTACAAGTGAATTTATTTGCTTAAAGCGCCGAATGAAGTAAAGGGGTCAATCAATTGCAATGGAAGGAGTTGCGAAGAATATGAAGATTAAGAGGAAGAGGATTTTGCTTAACAACGAACAAGCTATATTGAGTATTTCAAGCATTCAACACCACTGCAATTAATTAACCAACTGCTACAGCTAAGACCAACTCTTTGTTGTAGCAGTTGATTTATTAATTGCGATGGTAAAAGTCATGCACGAGGAAAATTAAAGGACAATGAGAATTAATCATAGTCTAGAGCAGACCCATTGTGTCTTACCACTACAACTGCGACCACTATCCTGATTCCAGACCTGATCGGTCTGCAGCATATCAGTAGCTGAATTCTCAATTTCCTTTCCATGGAAATTAGCTAAATACTTTCCTTCAAATATTTTGTTAGAACTTTGACGCTTCCCTTTCCCTAGAGTTTGCTGTTCACAAGAGAAAACTCCACTAAGAATCTCCCTGTCTGTAAGACCTGAAATAATGAAAGACTCATGTCATCATATATCATACAATATATTAAAAGGCGTTTCGGACAATGTACACAAGCCACATAATTCCCACACCTTTCACCAGCATTACTCCACGTGGCAAGCTCTTTCCAACACAGCGCCACGTATACAAGTTATTTCCATCTTTATGCCACGTGTGCAACAAATGATACAATATACCCAAAAATATAATAGCAACAAGGATTGAACTCATGACCTCTCTTACATAATCCAAGCCAATTACCAACTCACCCAAATATTTTTAATGCCTTATACATTACTTTTAATATAGATACATTGTTCTCAAACAATGCTTTAATTATTTCCCTCATCGTTTAAAAACGGCGATTGAGACAAAGTATGTGCGCCACGTAAGCCTCCTCAATCCTTACTAGAATTACGCCACGTATGCAAGGTACTTGAGCTATACTCAACCATTGCGCCATGTACGTAAAACACATAGTTATACCCAATCATTCAACCAAAAATATAATTGTAATAAAAATCAAATCTAAGACCTTTGAAGAAAATTCAACACAATTACCAACTCAACCAGATGTTTTCGGTGAACTTTCCCCAACGTTTAAAATATATTGTTTTATAGTAAACTTAAAATAACAACAACAAATAACTAACTAAGTCCAGTAAAAATCAAACGTAGCATACTAAAATAGCACCTTAATTGTCTTTTTCATTTTTACACGTATATTAGACCTATTTCCGGGGCATTGCTCGGGCGAAAAGATAAGTTCATATCAAAAAAGAAACTATGACATGCCTTTTCTTTCCTTACTATTTTTATGATCAAAATATATAACCAAGCACTCTCCAACATAGATACAGATATTTAATAAAAAAAAAAGAACTTTATAAATTTTACCATGTTTGAGGTAACTTCTAGCGCTCCTAACATGCTCACCATCAGCAGTTCCAGCATAATCACCGTCATCCCTAACAATTCTATCTACACCATCCATATTGTCTACCAAAAAATTTGATGCCAGTTGCTCCTGCAGATAATTTGACAGGTATGTAAGTACCATTGGGATTTTATAGTAGCACTAGGGAACATCATACCTGACTTCAATGCATCTCTTTTCACGAGGAAAAGGCTATTTGATTTAAAAAAAAAAAAAAAACTGGAAATTATGTTCACAATTACAAGACCAGGAAAAGAAAAGTACTCTTACTCTCTCACACTGTACAGCAATTAAATAGCCAGGATCCAACGAAACATTATCCAAGTATTTCTCAACACCATGGGAGGTTGCAAGAGCCTTTTTTCGACGCTGCTCAGCAAGAAGCTTCTGTTTTGCCTCACTCTCAAGCCGTCTCTGATATTCCAAAGTTTCTTCAAGCTTTCGCTCTTCTTCCTCAAGCTCAGTTTTTCTTTGAAACTCCTCATCCAGTGCTTTTAGGTCATCACGAATTTTCGAAGCCACTAGGTCAGTACGCACATTAACACTATCAGGGGTAACTGCAAGAGAACTGCATAATCATTTGTGTTACAAATAAAGTCATTTCATTTATAAAAAGAAGAAGACCAGATAGAAAACAAGTAAAGAAAGTCCTCTAACAGGTGATAAGCGGAAGGAAGATCTAGATAACGATTAGTGAATTAGGCATAGACATACAATTGTTCAGGAGGCTCAAGCTGCTCGTTAAAGCTGCCAGCCTGCAGACACATGAACAATTCAAAAGAAAGAGACAATTTAATTGCATAATGTAGATTAAAGAAATATCAATAGAATTAAAATACTACACATACAAATTTTTACAGCATATCGTAATAAAAGCACACCTTTAAATCCTTGTTTCTTTTGGCATCTTTGATTTTTTTCCTGTCCTTTAGCTTATCTTGCATTTGCTTTGAGTTATCAATTCCAACTCCAGAGCCCTTCTTAGAATCGAGAGCCAGTTCTGCCAAAAATGCTTCTCGTGCTGCATCAGATTTCTCTGTAGCATCTTTCTCAGCTAGATCCTCTAAGTGTGCCTTTAAAAGATGCACAACAATTTACAAAATTAACAAGCAAGAAATACCATATGAAACAAAGTAAAAAAAAAAAAAGGTTTTCACAAACCCGTAAGTATAACTTGATAAATGGCAGTAATATCAAACGATAATCAAGGGCAGAAACAGGTTCAAGTTTAAGCTCCAGTTGCTGCATGCTGCCCACATTCCGCATTATTCTTGCATCAATTTTGCACAGCTGCATTGCTAAAAAGGTAAGATAACAATTCCCAAAGATGTTTCCAACCTTTCATTAGACATGAATTTAGAAGAAGAACATGACACCAACCTCTACAGACATTTGTTCCTTTTGTCTTTGAATAGCAATCTCAATGCAGGTGTCAACCTGGTGAAGATAGTCCTTTGATCTCCAGTCATCTTCACCAGCTTCCAAGTCACATAAATGAGAAGTTAACCCACCATAAGTTTCTTCATAGCCATATCTATTAATATTGAGATTTTCAGCTTCTTTCAGGACACTCGAGATAGCTTCCAGCTCCATCCTATTGCTGGAAAACATATCTTCATCTTCACCTTCAACAAGCTCATCTCTGCGCTTTCGAAGGATTGAGTCATAGCTAAGATGAGCAAATTCAGTGACGTGCTCCCTCTTTTTGCTTTCTTCCAAACAAAGCTCTTCCAATCCCTGTAAAGCTTCTTCATATCCCAAATGCTCATATTTTCTATCACATATGCTCTGAAGATGGCAAAAATCTTTCTCAAGCATCTGCAGCAATTCCATTCCTTGCTGCGATCTTTCTTCTCTTAGTCTGCACCATGTTGCTAATTGTTCATCAACAGAAAAACCAGCATATATCCAGGACAAAAAAGATTCAGAAACACATTGAACCCCCTTCCCAGAGGTACCAGGAAAATGTTTTGAACCCGCATCACTGCCCATGCCATCAGAACTAAACAAACTCTCATCCAATAAAAGGGAGGATGCATCCTCATTAAGTACTAATCTTTCCTCACAATCAGAAGCTAGGGAATGGTTGATGGCATCATCTGAAGTGACTTTGTCAGGATACCTACCCACGCCACAAGCATGAGACACCTCCTGCAGAAATTTAATAATCTTCTTGAGCCGGGAAACACTCAAAAAGCATATGCACAACGGGGTCTCGTCCACACCAGAGCTTAGAATCTGTGAGCCAGGAAAAAGGCCCTGTAACTCCTCCATCGTAAAGTGTAGCACCTTCTGGATATGAGTTATAGCAAGACATTTGTGTCGGAGAAGCACCTGGAACAAGGAGTTGATCTTCTCAAGCAACTTCTCCCGCTCAATATCATCACATAACGGCCATTTAGTTGGTAGAACTTTCCTACCACATGTTTTACATTGAATGTTTGAATCATCTCCATCCCTTTTACCTTCCAAAAAATCACCGTTGCAGCAACCAGCCAATCTCTTTTTCTCCAGGAACTGCTCCCACACTACCTCAGAGCAAAAACCTCCATTACAGCGTTCATCAATTTGATGTATATGATTCTCCCAGCCAGAATACAGGGAGTCCTCAGGTTTTGATAGATCTTCAAACATCTTCACAGCAGCGGTCAAATCCAAGGGTTTCCAAGAGCAACTTACAAGCATTTCCACCCACTCATTATCAATACTCTGTGGTACAGCAGACTGCACTTTTGGCAATAGGTTCCCCATATGTTCTTCAACCACATGCTGCACATGAGCATCAGCCTGTGAAAACTTTTGCCCACAGCGACAACAGGCCCAAAACTTCCAAGTCTTAAATATTTTTCCAAATTCTAAAGCTTCTGACAAGACCTCACAGGCTTGGCCACCATTTTTATTAGACAAGCCACTAAAATGAGCCATAAGATCAATAACGCTAACACGCAACAGGTCACTTTTCATTTCAGAAGTCATTGAGTTCCAAAATGATGTCACCTGCAACGAATTCCACAATGTTATAACACCCTTACAATACAGAATATATATAGTTGGTAACATTAAGATAATTTTTGCACTACACAAAAAAAAAAAAAAAAAAAAAAATGTGATGGATTTAACANTGTGATGGATTTAACACAATAGTTGCAATTTCTTTAAATAACAGAAGAGTATGACAAAGAGATTTACCTGATGTTTCTGGTCGCATAAGCTGATATTCCTTTTGGAAGTCCCATTTCTTCTCCTTTCACCAGTCTTAGTTGGAACCAAAGTGTGAGACTGAGTACCGGTAATATGATTATTATTTACTTCCTCCTCAGCGAGCTCCGACTTCTGCTGCAGCAACCTAGCAGCAGCAACCCTAACCTCAATTTCTTTCCTCCTATCTTCAAGCGTCTTGGTTGCTTTCTTAATCTCATTGGGCCTTCTAGCGTTAGAGTTAGTGGTAGAAAAATACCTTGAATCCAAAGGATCCTCCGACAACCTCCTCAGCGGAATCAACCTAAACTTCTCCTCCCCAGGCGGACCACCCAAATTCTTCATCCAGGAAGATATGGAAGCAATATTGGACTTCTGGATGAGACCTCGAAGTTCCCCCTGCAGCTGAGCGATCCTGGCCTCAGCCGATGATGATTTCTCCTTCTCCAGATTATTATTATTACTATTATTTAGGTTATCCTTCAAAGGATCAATTGGATTCTCAATAGCTAGGGCTCTCTCGCACTCAGTAACCACCTCCTCGTAATCTTTCCCGTCACTGGCAGTATCAAACATCAAATTAGCATAGAAATGAGCAAATTCAATGGAATTGGGAGACAACAAAGCTGCTTTCTTCGCTGATTCAACAGCGTTTCGAAAATGACGGTGTTTAGCATTGGGATCGTCTATTATTCCAGCGACTTTCACACCAATTGTGGCATGAACTCTGTGGAATAGAGCCCATTTGTCGAACTTGTTACTAGATTCTTTCATCAATCGCAGTGCTTTGTTATGGTTACCACGTCTGAGAGCATTTAGGGCTTTCTCACACTCCTGCTTGATCACCGACGAGTCACCCAACTCCATATCCATAGAAGAAGACGACGACGATTGAGGAGCTTGGGGTAGGAGTAGGGGTGGGGGTGGGGACGATGAAAGTTTTCGCTGAGACGTGCTGTTCATGGGTCGCTTCTTGTGGTGCCCCATTTTCTAGGGCAAAAGCAGTCACACTGTGAGACTTTAGATCAGCCGTCTACGCATATAAAAAATTGAGAGCAATTAAGGTTGAATTTGGGAATCCACACAGGGTTTGCCGGTGACTGTAACACTTCAACAAAAAAATTAGAGGACAAATAATTAGACACCATACCACACCACTGACTGAGCAACAAGATTATGTCGCCTCTTTTGGTCTAGTACCCTCCTGACCTCCCTTACCTTACTTTCAAATTTAATTCAATCATCGTTTTGCATTACTTGCTTTTGTATTTATTAAATTCATTGATGAATCATCATTAGTGGGGGTGTGCACAAAAATCCAGTCCGAAAACCCGACTACCTGCTCACAAAAATCTAGTGTTTTTTTGAGTGGATTACAATTTTTACGGGTTAGGTACCTAGCCCGCTAAATAGACATTTAAGTCGGGGTGGGTTTGGCTAGTTTTGTGGGTTTGTCTAAATAAGGCTATGTTTGGTAATTGGCTGGTAGCTGGTAGCTGCTAGTTGGTTTGACTAGCTGGTAGCTATTAGTTATTTTGTTTAGTAACTAGTTGTTGGCTTTTGATTGTTAATATGTAAAATTAACTTCAAGGATATGCTTATTTTAATTATTTTAAATAAAAAATGAAATTGTTTTGATTTTCAAGGGATAAAATTGTCTTTTACTTATTTACCAGCCAAAAGAAAAGGCTCATATTACTAACTTGTGGCTTTTGGCTTAAAAGCTAGCTTTTCGGCCAATGTGAAAAGTCAAAAATAAACAAGTATTTTGGTTGTTTAACCAAGTCAAACAAGCCAAATGCTAGCTGAAAAACTAGCAATGAAACACCCCCTAAGTAAATATTAAAACAAAATAATAATAATAATAATAAAGTCAAGTGTGTTATAGAAAGAGAATTTTAGAGGAAATTATTAAAAGATAATAGATTCGAACTCACCTTAATAAACAATAAGGCAGTACATATATATATATATATACATACATAAGAAACAATTAGGATTTCCTTTGAGAATAACAAACCTATTATCAAGAATATCCTAGAAAAATCATAGGGGTGTAATGGGTATCCACTAAATACAAATATTATATAATACTCCCCCTTGGATGATCATTATCGACTAATATGCCTCATTAAAACCTAACTAAGAAAAACTCTATGGGAACAAAAACCTAATGAAGGAAAAACGGTACACCACTTTCGCAATACACTATAAGATGTTGCCTCATTAAAAACCTTACGTAGAAAACCCAATATGGGACAAAACCATGGTTAAGGGAAAAAGAGTGCAACGCGTATTTTTTTCCCCTGATAAATGCATAACTTGAGATCTTTTAGAATAATGAATCCAACGTCTTTGGTAGTAGCTTTGCACTTGAAGTAAAATTTATAACATTCCTTCCTGATTGGACTCCAATCTTCAACATAAGATATATTCATTTATCCATAATAATACATATGTTGTGTATATCATTACTTCGTATTTGTCAAGTTGCCATAAATATTAAACTTATGTCTTCTTCTGGAAGTTATACAAAGTAACTATTGATAACTACATATTGATCATAATTTATGGCAACTTGTGATATTATCAACATCATTGTCTAATCTTATGTAAATTAGTAATTACATTTAAGTAATTCTTTGTTTATAGTTCTTTTAGACCATAAAACGACATCCTTATAATATCAAAGTTCTCCAATAAACATAATTTTATGATTATCTCTCACATGCTCAAACTTCAAGTTGAATGTTGACAATCTAGTCATCAATACTTTATGGGAGTTTTGTATACTAAATAAACAAACCTGAAGGATTTGATATTTGGATATATCATATATAAACTCTTCTGAAACTTTTATACATAATTCATAACATATTGTTAAAACGTCTTTATATTATCACAAATATATCCTCATTGGAGTATAATTTTTGTCATGTAACTCTTCATATTATTGTAAACACAATTTACTACATTATGTACCAAATTCCACGTACATCACAATTATTGTATAGAATTAATGCATGTAAATGATGAGATGTGAAATGTATACTAATAAGATATTGAACATAAAACATGCATATGATGAGTGACGCATCTAACTACTATCTACACATGCATTGAATGACGCATTTATCTACGTCTCACGTATGCACATAAATGTAAGACTTAAAAATGCAAGACATTGTATAATGTGGATTTAAAAAATCCATTGTTAGACTTCTAATCTTTAATGAACATCATTATTCACCTTTAGTTGGACTGCAAGTCCATGATAATCTTTGATCATTGTCAATATGTCAATATAAAAGTGAACTTTTATTTCATATCCCTATTCTCAAATCAATTACTTTTGCATATGCATATAATCCATCAGTTCTTTATATACCGGTATCAAATTTTCAAGATGTAATTTGCATGCTATTTTATAATGCTATATGAATACATTTCCCATTGGTACCATTAGTCGATTACAACATCTAAGTTCTTATATCATAGGTCATCTGTTATAATACAGATTTTTATACCACTTATGGGGCATACATTATGGTATTAATATATCGTTACACTTTTAATAGTGTCAACTGCACTTTTTTCCATATATTACATATTTATTTTTGAATCGATCATACAGCCTACACTTCTGTGTAGTGATTCAAGTATTATTGGCAAGATTTATCTCAATGTATATACATAATATAAGCAAAAATGTATCTTCAATGCTATGTAACATGAGATATAACTGAATACAAATTAAACCATAGATGTGCAACATATCTTTATAACATATAGACAAAAATTGTCAACAATAGGGATCATCACTTTTTAGTAATTTTGCCAACTTATCCCAATTCTTTCTCCCTCAAAGTTGGTATAATTTTCAACTATAGGGGCATCATATTCTTAACCAACTTAGTATATAATTTCATGTGCAAAAATATTTCATCCAATAGAAGATTTTTTAACAAATTTCATTGCTTAGGAGAGATATATTAAATAAACTATTTGTCTCTTTTGAAGAACAATCAATGAAAACCATCTCTTCTCTAACTTATGATGTACATCACACATGTGTTTATAAATTCATCATAAATTATTCTCTTCTAGAGACTAATAATAATAGGGAGACAGTTATTGTGCAGTTTTCGGTTTATTCTTGTGCGTTGACATTCAACAGTCCCAATCAAAATGATTGTTATATAAACATAATCATGATTTAGCTTATACGCATGTAACTACACCCAATGGTGATCTTCTGGATTGCCAATGACTTCGATAATGAGTTTTAACTTACTCAAAGTGTTAACATATAAGGTGATTTGGTAAGCCTTTAGTCACATAATATGGAACAACATATAAGTTACTTTAGTGAACTTCTGGTCACCCATTACATATCTACATTCAAAGTTGTTCAAAAATAACTTTATATTTTTCTTGAAATTTTCTTAAAAATCACAATTCAAATATATCTCAATATCAATGTTCGTTAATTATATCTTGCCATTCAAAACATTTTACATATCAAACATGAGAGAGCGTCAGCACATTATTTCATATCAAATTAAAACTTCAGGTTTCCATTACGGGTGATTTACATTAAACCCGGACGACCTAATTTAATTAGCACATCTAAATATTTTTCTAAATTTTGGTCAGTTTTTTAACATTAGTGACCACTTTTATTATACATACTTCATGCATAGCCATGAACATTACTATGATGTGATATAAAAACACTAACATGTGTTTCTTTTATACTCCCTCCGTTTTTTTAGATGCAACAATTGCATCTGGCACGGGGATTTATGCAAGTACTATTTTACTAGTTTACCCTTATGTAATTGTTGTATTTCCAACCACCACCATCACATTCTAACCACCACCATCACCCAACAACCATCAACCCAACGACCACCATCACCCAGCACCCAACAAACCCTATAACCGAACAACCTTCATCAGCAAACGACCACCACCACTACCCACATTCACACCACGATGATTAGTTGACTACCAACCGCCCATAATATGAACCGCGACCACCTGCAGTCGAACCGCAACCACTGTCACTCATAAGTTCAACCGCGACCATCTATAGTCGAACCGCAACCACCATCACCCATAAGTCAAACACAACCACCACCAGTAGAACTCGAATCGCAAATTGAACCACAAACTCCATAGTTTCGAATCGTGAATAAAAAAATGAACCACCACTTGAGATTCGAATTCCAAATCGCAAATTGAACCACCGCAAATCAAATTATGAAACTCAATTGAAATAATTTTGGAAGACGGAAAAAAGAAGGGGTAGTTGTTGACGGTGGCGGTTGTGTTTGGGAAGACGAAAAGGTAAGGGGGCGGTGGTTGTGTCGATAGAAGACGAAGATGGGGCGATGTTGATGATTGTAGGGGTGTGTTGCTCGAAGACGAAAATTGATTATGTTATGTTGGTGGTGGTGGTGGGGACGGTGATAAAGACGGATGATGATTGAGAATGGTAGTGGTGAGGCTGGATAGTGGATGAAGAAGGGTGGCAGGGTGGATGATGGATGTAAAAGAATGATGGTGGTAGTGGACGAAGATAAAGGGTAACATAGTCATTTCATATGATAAACTTTGCTAAATAAGGAAAGCAAATCAATTGTTGCAACTAATGCCAAATTTCCCAAAAGGAAAATTGTTGCATCTTAAAAAACGGAGGGAGTACTTGGCAAGACTAATACTTTATTCAATAATCACTCATACTAGAGCATCGATTATTATCATGATACATGTTATTTGTGTTGTACATTTTATATTCTTTTGGAGTATTCTTATAATCTTGGTACATATCAATTTTACCACGTTTATCTTAAAACTCAATTGTCTACCATGCTTCAGGTGTGCTCTATATTCATTAGCAACTCAAATTGTCCTTCTAGGACATATATTTTAATTAGAACACTTATGGTTAGTATATAATCAATGACATTCATTCATATCCATCCTCGGGATGGTATCATTCTATTCATTTAAGTATTGATGTACATACTCCCCTATTAATGTAGTAACCAGGGGTAATGCTCGAGGCTAAAACTAGTTAAACTATAAAAACAAAAAGGACTGGAACAGGTAATTAAATTCATAGGTACAAATAGGCCTAAAATTTTCAACAGTTTTAGGAACCACACTAGTTTATGACTCGGACGATACCCCGGATAATTCTGAGTACTATTCTTTTGTTCAATCTCAAATTAAATCGCCAAAATCTTTTAGTATTTAGGCTTCATTTTCGACATATTTCCATTTCCAAGTCTAGATAAAAAAAAGATAAAAAAAAAAGCAATACATGAAGAAAGATGCGTAGTATATGTAATTAATTTTTTTTTTTTTAAATGTTGGTAATGGGAATAGAACACACAACCAAACATGTAAGCACTATTTTTGTGCTTAACAGATCACCACTGAGCCATGCTAGTTTAACATAGTATAATTGCATTGTTAAATATATAATTCTTTTTTCTGTCTCATGACCTTTTACAATAATTGGGCCCTGGGCACTCCGCCCCAAGACCGACCCTGACCCTCACTAACCACCCAAAAAAAAATGAAAAAACACAACACAACCACCACCACCCTAAAAACCGAAAAAACGAAAAACCACCCACCAAGCACAACTACCCAAAAAACCTCAAAAAATTGCCCAAAAATCCAACCAGCAACTGAGCTTAAATCCATTAAAAAAAAAACAACAAAAAATCCAATAAGAAAAATGAGATCTAGGGTTTTCAATCAAAAAAATTCTAATAAAAAAGCGAATAAATCCAACCACCTACCTTAAAAAACCCTAATTTTGATCCCAACTTCAAATTCAAAGCTTTTTTGGGTGGAATTTGTCCATAAAAAAAAAAAAACAAATTTGACCATAAAATACTAAAACCAACCAAAAAGAGGCGAGGAAAGATCAAAACAGAAAAAAGAAGAAAAGAAGAAGAGACGAGAGTAGAAGAAAAGACGAAGAAAGAATTGAAGAAGGACAAGATCAAAAAAGAAGAAGGAGAAAAGAAGAAGCGAAAAGATCATAAGTTCAAGGTGAAAATGAGGGATTTTGAGTAAACCAACCCTTTATATACTAGGGTTAAAACCACATTTTTGTAATAATTGTAATTTCCATCATAAATTAAATTTTATATATTTTTTCTTTTAACATTTCTCATAGTTCTGTTGGACACGTTTAAAATACGTCAGGAATTCGGACATTTCCTGTAGTGTTTATGAAAAAAAACAGTAATGCTTTTTCATATGTAGTAGCTTCACATGTTTGTAAATGGTAAATCACTTATATGGTATTTTCATATTTTTATGAAAGATAATCCATTTATATTTTTGTTTCATTTCGTGAATGATTATTTCATAATATTTTTTTTTCGTGAAAATTATAAACTAATATATAATACGCTACTATTCAAGTGGTCAAACTTCTAAAACTTTGACCATATTATGCAATGCATAAATAAAATAAAACATCACCAAATTATAACTTAAGAGATTCCTTAAGTTACATATTTTCATAATATATATGCACTTTTAATATTTTTTACTAATGTAAAATCTTAAATTGATAGTCAAAGTTGTGCATTGGAGACCGCATAAAACACAATATGTAATATCTTTATGAACAAAATAAGCAAGAACAAAATATTGATAATATTATGAACAAAATAATATATATATATATATTAACAAATAATATTATGAACAAAATAATATATTATGCCAATTTATATTAGGAGCAAATAAATTAGCAAAATAAAGAGTTGGACTGAACTAAACTAAAATCAAGTTGAAGTAAACAGACACTTCGTGCACTTATTCCCACATTTTTATACTTGGGGAGGCAAGTATTAGGGGTAGAGAATAGATTAATTTGTAAAAAGATAATATTGTCTTTAATGATATAAATGAAAAGAAAGGGTGAGAAATGTTTGAAGAGGGTATTTAAGTAATTGCATAAATTATTTTCAATCTAATCAAAACTCTATTCTCAGTCTATATCAAATATGGAATTGGGCATATAATCCGTATTAGATATTCTCACTCATCTATTTTCATTTCCATTCTCACTTTCTATTGCCTCAATTTCCATTCTCACTTGCCAAACGTCGCGAAAGTCAAATAACAAAACCACTAATACTATTACTTCATATTAAAATTAAACAAGCAATAAAAAAAAATTCCCATAAGTTACTAACAATACAACTAACGGAAATTTTTTTTTGGATGTTTGACATGATTAATCTTTTGAACTTATCCGGATCTAGAGCTCGTTTCTGAATGGTTAGGTATGAGCCTTAACCAGTTATTGTTATAGGATATGAAACACGAGTACTTAAGAAGTAAAAAATTTAAAAGTTGAACACATTGTCAATGAGGAGGATTGAATGCAGGGACACACAAGTTTTAGATTTGGTGACATATACACCAACTAAGCTTACTAAAGCTCTTTGATAAAATTGGTTGGATTATATGGTGGGACATAGCGTAGGCTGACCCCATTGGATTTGTCAGTGCCGGCATAGGTACAGCAAAGACGGAAAATTTTATTTATTAGATTTGAAATGAGATAAATTTTAGCTTTTAATTTTATTGTCTTTAATTGTATCTTGTTATTTATAAGTAATTGTATAATTTGTCTATAAGGCTCTGTTTTCTTCACGGGATTTAGTTGGAATGGAATGGAATAGAATGGATTGGATTAGAATGGAATGGAATGGATGGGATTAGAATGGATTGACGGGATTATTATTATCATTAGTTATTAATATTTTGTAACAATGATAATTATTTTTTAACATTGAAATTATTATTATTATTATTATTTCCAAATAAAAAAAATTGCCTGTTGATTTCAGCTTAATTTCAGTTTGGTTCGATTCGGCTCTAATCAACCAGGTCAGTTTAGCTCCAATCAATTGATTTTAATTCAGTTCAATTAAAAAAAGTGTACGGTGAAAAAGACTATATTAGTACGGTGAATTTTAATTACCGACATTTGTCATCACGCAATGCAGTTGAAAGTATTTTTGGAGTATTGAAAAAAAGGTGGAAAATTTTAAGAATGATGCCACAAATGGAAGAAACGTATCAATTGGCTATAATTGTGGCAACATGCACTTTACTTAGTTTCATTCGATTAGACAAGTTAGGGTTTCAATTTCTCATGGTCCACAAAATATTGAACGTGTAGCTGATTTAGATTTCACTAATCCGATACGAGCAATGTTAATGCGAGACATTCGTGCATATATTGCAGATGAAATATGGCAAGATGTGTGTGCTGGAAATATGAGGTTCCAAGATGATGATGACATAGAAGAGGAAGAAATATACGAGGATAATTGAAGTACTTCTTTATCTACATGTAAGGATATTGTATCTACAGTAAATTATTATGTAACAAAAATGTAGTAAAAAAAAAGCAAATTTGTTATGAACATTATTGTGTCGTCAAGATTTAAATTTTCAAAGAGTTTAATTAAGAATTTAATTTAATTAAGATTTAAATTTTCAAGAATAAATTGTCGGGATTAGAATGGATTGCCGGGATTAGAATGGATTGCCGGTATTAGAAAGGATTGTCGGGATTAGAATGGATTGCCGGGATTAGAATGGATTGGAATGGAATGGATTGAAATGAAATGGATCGGGATTGTAATCCCGTGAAGAAAACAGAATCTAACTCGATGACAAGGACCCAAGAAAATTGCCAAATTCAATAGTGAGTTAGGTGGGAAAAGATCAAATGAAGACGATTGATATACTTACGTATTATAACGATGTTGGTCAACGGTCAAATAATGCCCTTCATATTTTCTATAGTTAAACAACTTCAACAAATTCTTTTACTCGTATTAGTCTTTAGTGATTCTCGTAGACGGTTTGACAATTTCCACAACCCGAAACTTCCACGTCAAGAAAGTACACTTTGACTCCTACGAAAATATCCTATGTTTTGGAATAAATAATATTTTCTTTATTCCTAAATATTTATACATTTCAAATTTGATATTATTTATAAGATAGAAGAATATTTTTAATTACTTTTAATATATAAAACATAATAAAATAATCATATGAGGTCTTGTTTGATTTACCTCAATGAATATGTAATTAATATCTAATTATTACAATTTGTATACATACATAACAAAAAATATTTAAGGTTAAACAACTGTATTGATTATGTGCAAGTTAAAACGTATCAAACAAATAGAAACAAAGAAAGTATTAGTCAAAATTATCAATAATTAACTACTCGTTTCGTTCTGGGCTTATCCTTTACTTTTTGACTTTTATGTGTGAACTATGAAAAATTAGATGTAGTGATAAAATGTAGTATATTGAACTATTGAAGTTGGGAGAAGAAAAAAATTCAAAGCTTTTTTATCATTTGAAGTGTCTTGATTTGATGTATTGAGATTTTTTGGTGTAATGGCGAAAAAAAAAAAATATAATAGTGATTGACTGATTGTCGTTACTTATGGAAAATAATAATATTTATTAAAGAAAAGAATGTGAATGTAAAAAATAAAAGGAAACGGCAAAAATAGAAACGGAAAGAATAGAGTGAAATGAAGGCAATAAAAAAAGTGTTTTTGTATCTAATTAATTAACTAACTAACTAATATACATATTATTTTTTAAGGGAAGTATTATAAGAAGTCCTTAGAGCTAAGAATGGGTATTTAATAATTTTTATAATTGGTAATATTTTGTTAAACAAAACAAAAACCATACAAACATTAACGTAATTAATGCTTAAATTGAAAAATTAGGCCCTGTTCTTTTGGACCGAAACGAAACTGAACTGAACTAAAAGGAGTTGAACTGAATTGAATCGAAAGGAGTTGAACTGAAATGAAATGAAGTAATAATTATATCGGAGATGAGCTGAGTTGAACTGAACTAAAGTTTAAAAAGTTTAAACCCAAAGGAACAGAGCCTTATTTCTATTTTGAACAACTTATACATAACATTTTTCTTTTTAGTTACAAAATACACATTATAATGCTTTCATATAGGTTTTACCATTGAACGCAATAGTTTTTCAATTTTTTGATAGTTAGGGCTTGTTTACTTCAGCTGAAAATAGTTGGACTGAACTGAACTGATTGAAGCCGAAATGAACTAAACCGATCTGAAATGGAAGTTTTTTATGAAGGATTAATGAGTAGCAAAATAAAAGAAGAGTTGAAGTGAACTGATTTTAAGTTGAAGTAAACACGCCCTTAGTCTCGTAGATAACTATTTCTCTCACATTAATAAAAGAAAAACTTGTAAGGCTTTATACAAATGGAACATATTAGTCCAAAGGATGTCCTATGATGGGCTATTACTCCAAAATAGTTATTGAGAGTGATTGCTCGGAAGTAGTTAATATGCTGCGTCTGCGTAGTAAGGGTATGTTCTTTTGAGGTTTTTTTCCAGTTCAATTCAGTACATTTATTTTCAATTCATTTATTGTACTTTTATTTTTTAATTTTAATTTTTAATATTTCCTTTTATTTTAATTTTAATAATTTACTTTAAAATTTATTTTTTACTAATAATTTAATTTAATTTTTTTTATTTACATTTATATATTTAAAATTTTTATATTTATTTTCATTTTTAAATATATTCTGTATTTTTTATTTTAAATTTATTTTTTAATAAATTAAAATAGAAAAGAAAAAATTAAATTAAGTATTAAATATAAAATGAAAATAAATTAAAATTTTAAATTAAAAATAAAATAACTAAAATAAAATAAAAATAAATGAAAATAAATAAAATTAATAATAAAATAAGTAAAATAAAAATAAAATATAAAAATAAGTGCATTACAGTTCAGTTCAATATATACCTTTCAATTCAGTCTAAATAAGCTAAAAGAACAACACTCAAGTTCTCTAATGGGACTTATTTAGGAGTCATTGTGAGGGAAGCTTTAATGCTAGCACTTAATATTAAATGTATCTCTTTTGGTCATGTTTAATTTGCAGGGAAGGAAATGTTGCGGCTCACACGATGGCTCATATTTATCCTCTAGACTATTCCACGAGAGTTAGCATATAGAGCTTGAGGATGTAATTGTGCTATATATTATTAATTAATAAGTTTGGCATATTCATTTCCCATCAAAAAATAAAATAAAAATGGAGCATATTAGTTATAGGTGGGACTGATCAGGAAAAAGGAGTACAAAAACCTAAATAAGACGTTCTTATTTGGTAAGACTACTAGATTATTAAACAATATATATATATATATATGAATCAATGCATAATTAAATAAGACGGTCAAAGAATTATTACAAGAGAAGATCGAATTTATGGCAATTGGTAGTGAAACATATACAGAAGCATTATATTAAATAGTTTTGTAACAAAAAATATGTGGGATATATTAAATAATCCAAAAATGAACTTTAATTTCCCTTGAGAAATTATACATGCACAATTACTATTACCTTCTAAAGAATAACTCATATTCAATTCTATCACTTCAATCTTGACACAAGCAATGAATTTCGTTGTCTTTGCATCTTCCAAATCAAGACCTTCACAGCTTGATTTTGTGTAAGAATTTTTCGATTAAAGAGTTGATGAGAATTGGAGTGTTCAAAATATGGTCTAGACTGGACCAAACCCTTTAAACCAGGTGATCTTAAACCAGGTTGGTTTTTTACATATAAAATTATGTATAACCATATAAGCCTACTAATTTTATTCCTTGATAAGTAAGGAAAAATAGCTTTTAAATGACCTACCTCTATTAAGCTTCTAAAGTTTCATGAAATTCGTGATTTTCTTTTACTATTTTTTCAATTTTTGTTTTTAAGTATATAAAAAAGTATATTTAACAAAAAAACATTATTTAACCGGTCTAATATGGTTCGGTCCAGTTTGGGTCATCCTAATTAACACAACCGGTGCGATCTCAAATTGGTTCTTAGATATATTAAAATTGATCTTCGGTCCAGTCAGGTTTTATACCAATGAACACCGGGCCCTGGATGAGAATCTCTAAACCTAAGAGACTAAGAGAATACAAATAACACACCTTTCTAATAATTAAAACCCTAAAAATAAAAATTCTTACATAAGAGAAATAAAAAACCATAAAGTTCAAAATAACCCTAAAAATTGGGATCAACAAAGAAATTTAACCAGAAAAATAATTACAAGCACGGAAAGGGGCCGGGAATACTCTAATATTAGGAAAACTGTAGAAGGCATGAAACTATGACAGAGGAGGCCGAAGGAAGAGAGAGAGAGAGAGAGAGAGAGAAGGAAAATATTGTGAAACTTTCTTTTGATTTATTGTAAAATGATACTTATATAATATTGTTGAAATAATACATTGTTGTTCTAAATAGTTGCACTTCAAAATTAAATTGTAAACTAAGGTTATTTTACACGGTCTCACAAAATTGATCTTTTTTCCCTACTCAATTATGGGTTAATAAGATATGCGAGTCCGACCACTAGTTTTTTTTTTTTTATAATATTTGTTTAGGCCTACAGCGTTACCCATCTACCCAAAATATAAATATTTACTCGTAACAACAAATGACTTTGAAAAGAGAACTCTACTTATTTTGACCATGGTATTAAGAAAAAACTTATTTTGACCAATTTCGACTACTCTGCTATAGAAAAATCGTCGCAAAATATTCCTTCCGCATGTAGTATATCCTTTAAAGAGGGTATGCTTTTAAAATTTAGGGGCCTTTTGGTTTGACTACGGGGCTCGGTATGGGCTCAAGAAAGGAAAATATAGAGAATGGAATGGAATAGTGTTGGATCTAACAAGCAGTTTGTTTTGCAAAGAATAGGAATGAAGGTTGATATGTGTGGTTTTTATAGTGTTTTTCCCCTTGTTTCGAGTCAATTTTATGCCTAGTAGTTGTTAATCTGGCTCGTTTTTGGTTTATTTGATGTTCTTTAGCTAAATTGAAGTGTCTCGCTAAGTTTGGTTGATTTCCGGCAATTTTAGAGCTTTTTAGTTTGATTTTTATCATTCGCGGTTGTTATGCTCGGTTTTGGTATGTTTTGTAATTTCAGGCACGAAAACCGAGGCTCGGAACGAAGCCGGAAAGCTTAGACGGGATAAGAATGAAGATGCATGGAAATGCGTGTCAAGAAGTATAAAACAAGCCTTAAAGAACTTATGAAGAAATAAGAAGAAAAGGAAGCAAAATAAACTTCTGAGGTCATTATGCGGGCGCATAAAAATACTATGCGGGCGCATTTAATGTAATCAGCAGCTGAAGAAGCGTTCTGGAGGTCAGATGCGGGCGCATAAACCTCCTATGCGCCCGCATCAGACGATTTTCCCGACTTTTTTGTTTTTCTTTTATTTTCTTCGTACTTAGCTTTGTAAGCCCAACTTGGGTACATTAGGCACGGTTTTCTAGGCAAAACAACTTATGTTTTTCAAATTTAGAATTACTCTCTTAGATTTTAGAATTAAGCACTTTTCTTCTAAAAAATTAATTTAGGGAATTAGGGTTTGTTCATAACTTTGATTTTCAATTCATTCAAGTCTTCAATTGTTTCTCCCAATTTGGTAATTTTTCTGGTTTTGTTCTTTATTTAGTTTAATTTATGCTTTTTAGTCTCCTTAGTTTAATTAATTTAGTTATTTGTTTATGTTAATTAGTTTATTGTTCATTGCTTCATGAATTCAATTAGGGTTTTTACAACATTCTTGTTTTAATTTTCATAAATGAGTGAGTAGTCTAATTTCTAGGGTTAGGGAAACCTTTATCAATCAATGGACTATTAAATTAGGTTGTTTTCAATCCCTAACTAGTAGTCATTTCCTATTATTGGTTTCTTTTTTACAATTGAATTGTGCGCAGATTTAGTTGTATTCTGGTAATTGTTGAATTTGATGCCGAGAGGTAAAAATACCACATAAGACCACTGAATAATAGGCGAAATTAGTCTAGGCATGAGCGAGAGCCGCTAGATGAGTTTCGAGGGAGTCTAGATTCGAGAGAATTAGTGAGCCCTAATTTGACGATAGTTGTAAGATTGAATGATCTTTGTTAGTGAATCCATTAGTTGTTCTTGGTGACCCGAATGACCCTAGGTTTAGTTTATTGGTTTAATCCTTTGTCATTTCCAGTAATTAGTTAGTAATTAGTCAATAGTCAGTTAGCTAGTCAATACTTCTCGACCAAGGCTCTTTACACAGTTTAAGCTTTTTAGAACTAATAGAGTTTAACTGCTTCCCTGAGGATTCGATCCTTACTACCCTAGCTACATTAGTTAGTGTTGTTTGGTTTACTTTTGATAGGTGTGCGATAGCCTGTTCAAAGGTCACCATATACCACCACTACACAACTACCCAACCCTAACCACCAAAACAATTACCCATCTTACGCCTCACCTGATCTACCCACCAACCGTCGGCCATCAGAGGCAGCCCCCCACCCCTTCGCCGCCATCCCATCCACTTAAACCTAGCCCTAAAAACTACGAAACCACCCAATTACCAACAACTATCCCTTGCCGCCCCCATCCACCCTTGCGCCGCCCATCGTCCAGGCCTCGTTGGCCATCCCCCCCCCCCCCCCCCCCCCCCCCCNCCCCCCCCCTCCGTCATCGAAATTCCCTCCATCTAAAAACCTTTAAAACACCCTTAAAACTCCTTTAAACTTAAAGGGTGATTTTAAAGGAGTTTTGGGTGTAGGGATTTTCGGTGAGGGGTGGGGGATGGCTGGCGAGGCCTGAGAGATGGCTAGAGAAGAGGTGGGTGGAGTGGTTGTTGGTTTTTGGGTGGTTTCATGGTTTTTAAGGTTAGGTTTGATAGAAGGGAAGGGCGACAAAGGAGAGGGGACTATCAGTGGTTGGGGTAGGGCCAGTGAGTATACTATACTGGGTGGTGGGAGCGGTGAGTATAGTATAGTGTGGTGGAGGCATGGTGGTGTAGTGGAGGATGGAGAAAGGGAATGGAAAAGTGGAGAGGGGGGGGGGGGTAGGGAATGGATTTGGAGGAGTTAGGGGAAATGGAGAGGAGAAAGGGAATGAGAACTAACACCTAACAAATATGGGGATGAGTGGTTGATTCTCATTCTCATTGATGATTAACTCCAACCAAACCACGCCTTATTGTAACTTAGAGCATCCACAACAAGGGGTTAGTTCTCATTTTTTAAGGTTAAAAAACAAACCCCTTTATTGTTGATATGTGCGGTTTTTATTGTGTTTTTCCCCTTGTTTCGGGCCAATTTTGTGCCTAATAGTTGTGATGCTGGCTTGATTTTAGCTCATTTGATGTTCTTTAGCTAATTTGAAGTGTTTCGCCAAGTTTGATTGATTTCCGACAATTTTAGAGCTTTTTAGTTTGATTTTATCATTTGCGGTTGTTATGCTCGGTTTTGGTGTGTTTTGTATTTTCAGGAGCACGGAAACCAAGGTTTGGAACGAAGCTGGGAAGCTTGGATGGAACAAGAATGATATATGCACGGGAGTGCGTGCCAAAAAGTTATGGAAACAAGTCTCGAAGAAATTATGAAGAAATAAGAAGAAAAGAAAAAAAATAAGCTTCTGAGGACTCAATGCGCCCGCATAAAAGTCTTATACGCCCGCATTTTAATTGAAAATCACCTGAAGAGGCGTTTTGGGAGGTTGATGCGGGCGCACAAAACTCCTATGCGCCCGCATCAGCTGTTTTCCGGGAATTTTTGTTTTTCTTTTATTTTCTTCGTACTTTGACTTTGTAAGCCCAATTTTGGGCATTAAGGACACGACTCTCAAGGCAAAAGGACTTTATGCTTTTCATAATTTAGAATTACTCTCTTAGGTTTTAATTTAAACACTTTTTCTCTCTCAAAATTAATTTGGGAATTAGGGTTCGTTTTGTTCTTAACAATCAAATTTCAATTCAATTCAAGTTCTTCAATTTGTTCTTCAATTTGGTAATTCTTTTGCTTTTATCCTTTTTACTTAGTTTAATTATGCTTTTTAGTTTCATTAGTTTAATTAATTTAGTTTAATTGTTGATGTTAATTAGTTTAATTGTTAATTACTTCATGAATTTAATTATGAATTTTATAATTATGATTGATTTGATTTTCATGTTCATGAGTGAGTAGTCAATTTTCTAGGGTTAGGGAAACCTTGACTAATTAATGGACTAATTAACTTAGATAGTTTCAATTTCGCAATTAGTAGTCAAATTCCCATTGTTGGCCTTTTCGTCTATAATTGAATTGTGCGCAGATTTAGTTGTAATTTTGGTAATTAATTGTTGAATTTGATGCCGAAAGGTAAAAATACCACAATAAGACCACTGAATAATAGGCGGAATTAGCCTAGGCATGAGCGAGAGCCGCTAGATGAGTTTCGAGGGAGTCTAAATTCGAGAGAAATAGTGAGCCCTAATTTGATGATAATTGTGAGATTGAACGATCTTGTTAGTGAATCCATTAGTTGTTCTTGGTGACCCGAATTACCCTAGGCTTAATTTATAGTTCTAATTTTCGTCAATTCCCGTAATTAATTAGCAGTCAATCAGTAGTTAGTTAGTTAGTCAACATTTTCTCAACCAAGGCCCTTTGTACGGTTTAAGCTTTTTAGAACTAATAGAGTTCAATTGCTTCCCTGAGGATTCGATCCTTACTTCCCTAGCTACATTAGTTAGTGTTGTTTGATTTATTTTTGATAGGTGTGCGATAGCCTCATCAATTGTTACTCATGGGGGGTGTTTGGAATATGGGAATTAGAGGTGGGAATGGGATTTTTAATTCCAAATAGTAAGAAATCAAATGTTTGGAATATGGGAGTTGGATTTTAGAGGGGGAATGGAAGTAGGAATAAATGCTGTTAGGCCCTGTTCTTCTCGTCTTATTTTTACTTATTTTCAGCCAATTTAAGTTCAGTTCAGCAAAAATAAGTTCAATTCTACATAAATAAGTTCAGTTCAGCAAAAATCAGTTTCAATCCTTATATAGTTTTTATTTTAATATTTTTCCCATCTAAAATATAACTTATATAATGTATTTTTGTAATAACTATATAGTGGTGTTATCAAATAATTAAGACCTTATATAAGTTTTTGTATAAGAAACTGTAGATACAAAAATGAAAGAAAATAAATAAAATAATAACCTTTAGCTACGTTACTACGTAATTGATTTGATGAGAAAAAAATATACTCTTTCCGTCCCAAATTACTTGCTACATAGCCTACATTTATTTTAAATGGATGTCCCAATTTACTTGCTACATTTCTTCTTTTAAACTTATGGTCCCCAAGTAATTTTACTCTTATTATGTATCTTTCCACCCAATTTTTTCCTACTTTATCCTTATTTTTGTTGTCATTTATTACCTCACCTTTCCACCCAATTATTTTATAAAATAATGGCCCCTACATATTTTATTCTTTTGCATAAAAACTCGATCCAAAATGATATTTCCTCTATTTCCTTTTGTTTGATATGTTTTAATTTGTACATATGTCGATGCGTTTGTTTGACCTTAAATATTTTTTGTTGTATATATGTAAAAATTATAATAATTAGATATTAATAATATACTCATTGTATGACTATATATTGTTTTATGAAAATAATTATAAAAGATTATCCCATCTTATGAATAGTGTTAAGATACGGGATAGAAATAACAATACTCGGTATTCCCTCTGTTTCTTTTTACTTGCGACATTTGTTAAACGTTTATATCTCGAGCTACATGCTCGTAAAAAATACAACAAATTATATAGTTAAACAGCACACATCATGACGAATCAAATAAGACTTCATATTAGGTATAATTTATCATTAGCATATAAAACATACTAAAGGAGTAATTTTTTTAAGTCAATGGTTTGTATGATGTATTGATGAACTCAGACTCCATATTATCTTTAGATAAAGAATGTTAGATATTTACGAAGCGGTTCATTCATATCCACGTATTAGAGTATTAGTATTATTATTACGATCTTCTTTTTTTATTAATTGTAACATTTAAATATTTTATATTTCGTGTTTATAAATAATAATTAGGTGTTGCAATTACTAAGAAACGAGAGTAATATTATAGAAAAGTATTAGGAGTATTGTTGCAGTGTAGTATGAATGATGAGTACCAATAGGCAATAGACAAACGGCCCCCCTAGTTGTTAAGTAGAGTGGCGCCTACTGATCAAAGTTTTTACATAATAGTAGTATACTATTAGGGAAAAGAAAATGAGTAATGAAGACCTCAACTTGTATTGATTTTCATATATCATATATCATATATCATATATCATATATCATATATCATATATCATATATCATATATCATATATCATATATCATCCTCCTCTTGTGCTATAGTCAGTGCCTCTCCGTTTCCCACATATCTATCCAAATAAAAAAAAAAAAATTGTATTAATCTCCATAAATATTTATAATCCGATCCTTATTATTATTATTATTATTTTTGATTATTCGTTGGTAGACATAGTCGTCGTAGCACACAGCGAAACCACAGATGGGGAACTGCAACGCTTGTATGAAAGCGGAACAGGTCGAAAGAGAAAGCCCAAAAACAAAGAAGAAAAAGACACGGGCAAACCCATATTCGATCAACCAACCAGCAGCAGCAGGACCGGCACCGGCACCAGTCAGAGTGTTAAAAGACATAATCCCGGCAGTTGGACCACGAATAAGTGACAAGTATGTAATAGGAAGGGAGCTAGGGAGGGGAGAATTTGGTGTCACATATTTATGCACAGACCGTGAGACCAAAGATCGGTTAGCTGTAAAATCAATATCAAAACGGAAACTTAGAACGGCTATTGACGTTGAGGATGTTAGGAGAGAGGTTGCTATTATGTCCACTCTTCCAATTCATCCGAATATAGTCCGTCTTAAGGCAGTTTACGAGGATAATGAAGCGGTTCATTTGGTTATGGAGCTTTGTGAAGGAGGCGAACTTTTTGATAGGATTGTGGCTCGTGGTCATTACTCTGAAAGAGCTGCTGCTACTGTTGCTAAAACTGTAGCTCAAGTTGTCAAGATGTGTCATGATAATGGAGTTATGCATAGGGATTTAAAACCTGAGAATTTCTTATTTGCTAATAAGAAGGAAAATTCTCCGCTTAAGGCTATTGATTTTGGTCTTTCTGTTTTCTTCCGCCCTGGTACGTTACGCTGCTTTTCCATTTTCATTTTCATTTTCATTAATTAATTTTTAAATTTTATATATTGATAAAGTCAAAATAATCTTGATAATAACAATTAAGTATAGTAATTAATATAACCAATTGAAATTGTTTGTTTACTTAGTTACTTACACGTAGAATGGTAATTCATATTGGAGAATATATATCATGTGTCCTTATCTTAAGATTAAAATTAGTGCAATTAAATCTTCATTATTTCATCTATGTTCCTACTTCCTTTTCTTTGGTCTGGATATATAATAATATCTGTTATGGTGTTGTTATAATGATTTAGGTAGTAATGGTATTTATTGGAGTAAATCAGTCAAATCATTCATCAATATAAAATTCATTTGACTAACCAGAAGCCTAGAAATGTGGAAATTTTCAAAGTGTATATATAGTATTTTGAATAATGTTACTGCTTGATTGATTTAATTAATGATATAATATAGTATGGGAGTATTTAATTAATAATGGAAAAACAAATAACAGGAGAAAGGTTCACAGAAATAGTGGGGAGCCCATACTACATGGCCCCAGAAGTGTTAAGGAGAAATTATGGGCCCGAGGTGGATGTGTGGAGTGCTGGAGTTATTTTGTACATTCTCCTTTGCGGGGTTCCTCCTTTTTGGGCAGGTATATATATATATATTGCTTGCCACCTATTTCTTATAATCTTCACAGCTCATTAGCACATGAACTCTATTACTTTTTGCTGGAAACTACTTGCAGTGTTTAACTACTACTACTATTATTATTATTATTATTATTATTATCTTTCGTTAATTAGTAGTAGTAACTAGTAAGGCATAAGCAATTAACCCCACGATAGGAGTAACAAGTACACAGTCTTAACTATAAAAAGAACGAATCTTGTTCCATACACCGTAGCCGCGTAGCTTATTGATGTAGCTGGTGTTAAATAATACTCCTACTTCAAATGATTTGCCAAAAAAAAAAAAAAAAAAAAAAAAAAAAAAAAATAAAATTTT
>PYUH01000017.1:2161742-2191001 GCA_016808085.1 Suaeda aralocaspica | reverse complement strand
CATTAAAATAATTTAAAAAAAAAAAAAAAAAAAAAAAAAAAAAAAAAAAATATATATATATATATATATATATATATATACATGAATTGATTAGTTGACACATATTAGTTATACATTAGGTCTCCATCACTAGTCAGAGTAGTTGCTAAAATGATATTATCTTGATATGTAGTTGTTGGCTATTACCTTCATTATTAATTGATGAATTGTTGGTATAGTACTTAAAGCATGTTTTCTTTTGATTCTAATAGTGCATGTAAGGGTTTACACCATACCATGTTACTGTCCGGGAATTTGGATCATATTGCATTAAGGTTTTTGATTTGATTCTCGATCTATGAAAAAATATTTACAAGTAACTCATAAATTATATTTTTTTTTTCTAACTAGTTAATAAAATAATTGTAGCTGACTTAGCAGCGCACTATCCACTTAGGTCAAATTTTCATAGAAAATTTTCCCTTTTTTATTTTTAAATTAAAAGGTTTCTTTTTTGTTTTGTAAAAATGAAAATTATACTTATTTGTTTTTATAATAATATTTTTGTTAAAAATATATATGTTCACCTAATTAGGAATTGATATATTTCAAGTTTTGCTCGAATCATTAAATTTTAAGAGCTAGGTTAAAAATCGTTGATAATAAAAATCGGCTCCCCTTATTCTTTTATATGTGCAAGGTTAATCTAGTATTTGTATAAAAGTTTAACATGTTTTAATGGTTTTTCCAATAAAAAAATAAATATGTTTACATTTTATGTATCATGACTATTATATTTAATATCATACTTAGTGTATGAATAAAATTGTTTTTTCAATGGATACTCATGAGGTATTACAAAATGCAGCAGGCTAATTTAAAAATGTACTAAGTACTCTTCAAGTTTTCAACTATTACACAAAATACCCTTGGTGACTAATGGTGTAAGTGGAATGTTACTTGTTACAAAATTTATGCACCAAATGCCCCTTAGGTTTTTATGTAATGTTTATGGTAACCTTAGTTGAAAAAAAGAATGGACAATACGTGAAACCTCAAATGTGAGTTCACGATTTCAAAGATAAATGTTTATAACAACTAACTACCCACTAACTTTAATTTATAAAGATTAGAGCAATGTTTTATGAAAATGGTTTGACATTTTATACGGCGGATAATGATTAGATGGGTGTATATCTCTTGATATACACTAGAGTGCATAGTCTCGTACTCTCATGGTTCATGGTTGTTGGTAGGGTTGTGCAAAAAAATCTGTTTCTGAATTTCTGGTTCGATTTTCCATTCTAAAAAACCAGATATCTTATCCTTCTTTACCTTTTTAAAAAAAATCGAGCCGGATATCCAAATATTTTATTCGGAAAACAAATCAGATGTTGAATAGATTTTTAAAAAATCCGGATGTCGGATTTTTAAGGGAAACAAATTCCGAAATTTTGATTTTTTGGTTTTTTAGAATTTTCTGGGATTTCTGATCCGGTTTTTTAAGGTTAAAAATATAAGTTTTGGTGCAAAATCAGGATATCCAAATTTCCGATCCGGATATTCGGAATTTCGATTTTCCCGAAACAAAAAAGAAACCAATTTTTAGGTTCTGGAAATTCCGGTATCCGAATTTTCATATCGAAAAATTTCCGATATCCGGTTTTGCACACCCCTAGTTGTTGGGTGTGATGTCCACTTGATACTCTACACTAATTCCCTTACTCATCCTTCATTAGTCTTTATTTACTTATGATATTATAGAGAAATAATGTTAAGTTATAATTAATTGCCAAAACTCAAATAGAAAAACTTATATAAGACGATCTTATTCGGTAAGACCACTAAATAGTTAGACAAAAAAATATTGATTACATCAATGAACCCAATAGTTAAAGAAAATTCATAAATAGTTGGTGATCTTACCGCAAGATGGTTTTACAGGAGACTTGTTAATACTCAAATTACATGATTTCAATGTTCTCCAAAATTTTTGCAATCTTAGGTATCGTTTGGTCCACCAGTGGAACTTCCCATGGAAATTAGATTCCATAGGAAATTTGTTGAAGTGTTATTTCCTTAAGAATTAGGGTAAATTGTTTGGTTGTCACCATAGGAATTTGTAATTCCTAGGAAGTAATTTCCCATTTCCTATTTAATGTTCCTAGTATATTACAATATTACCCACTAGTTAACTATTTTGACCTTGAATATTGTAATTGGGAAATTATTTTAAGGATATAATTGTAATTTCAAACAATGATGTCATGGGAAATTATACTTACCAAGGGGAAGTGGGTGAGTTATTTCCCATGGAACAAAGGAAATAATTTCCTAGAAAATGGCTATTTTCCTCCAACCAAACAAAACCCCTCAAAGCTATTTCCTAGGAAATTGATTTTCCTAGGAAATACACCTTCAACCAAACAACACCTTACCTTAATTTATACTCGTGTTTAATTGAAATTTGGGAATAACATTCACTAAGTCATTCTTAATTCAATCATCTCTCAATAATTATAATTAAGTTTCATAGGATGAGAAGGCTAGGGTAGTGTGCAGTGTCCATATGAATTTATGATAATACCCTTATTTACCCTCAATTTTATCATTTTCAATCAAGTATTTATGACAATTAGGTAATAAAATTTTGAAAATGTCCATTATAAAATTGATTTATGATATCAATAATAGCCATATTTGAAACAAGTAATTATATCAAATGAAAATTTTCAATTATTTGAGGTTCCATTTCCATTTAAGATACAACTTTCAGCACTCAACTTCGATCTACCAAGGCATAAATTTTCCGAACTATTTCAGTTTACGTGATAAATATTTCTTTTTTTTTTCAAGGTATGAAAAAAAAATAAAGGAAAAAAAATCAACTAATATACTTAAAAAATTGTATTGAGTTATTAATCTTTGTCAAAACTAATATTGCCAACCTTTTTCTTAATTTGTTCTCACATTTCAATGAAAATATGGATTGCTTTGACTAATTTTATGGCAACTTAAACTTGTTTTGAGATTGCTTTTAACTTGTTATGCTAATATATATAAATATTTCGGAAACGTTAGAGCTATTAACAATGATTTTTATCACAAAAAAGTTGGAAATTTGGTCTTAAAATGAGGTACTTTTAAATAATTTTAGCATAACTTTACATCACATACCCTATCCCCATTGCATGATAAATAGGTCATAGTAGGTTCAGCTGTAACTTTTTTAGGTACTTATTTTGTTGTGAACTTTGTAGAGACCGAGCAAGGTGTTGCTTTGGCAATTCTTCGAGGCTCGCTTGATTTTAAAAGAGAACCGTGGCCTCAAATATCTGATAGTGCCAAAAGTCTTGTCAAACAAATGTTGGATCCTGACCCTATAAAGCGATTGAGTGCTCAACAAGTTCTTGGTAAGTTCTTATACTACTACTTGTAGCTTTGTGACTGAAAGACGGTTGACAATTCCCTCAATAAAAAAAGATGATCCACAATTTAATTTTGTACATTCAATTTGGGATAACGGCTTATTTGGACAAATTATTTTGAAGGAAAGAGAGGGGAATGAAAAGGGAAGAAGAGGAGGTGAAGGAAGGGAGCGGAAAATAAGTTACTTTCCTTTATTTGAATAGGAGAGGAAAGCAAGAGAGAGTGAGGGAGGGAGCGAGAAGATACAATGGTGGTGGTAGCAGTGTTAATGGAGAAGGGTCATGGTGTGAATTTCCTTTCAAATCTTTTCAATTTTGGAAGGATTTGTTGCTCAAGGATGGAAAAGAACAAATTCCTTCCATTTCTCTTCCTCCTAATTCCCTCACCTTTCATTTTTGCTATCCATATGGAGGAACCTCCATCCTTTTCTTTCGATCTCTTCCCTTCCTTTTCCTCCATTTTTATGTATCCAAACATAACATAAATGATCAAAACGTCATTTCTATTATGATCCTATTTAGAAATATTTAATAATAAAAGTTGTTCATTAAAACTAAACAATTCAATATACTTTATAACCTTTCGTTCTTAAAAAGTTCTAAATCGTCACTTGCTCTTGCATTATTATTCATTAGGATTATGATCGATACATTAATGCATTATATTACACATAATCATAGTTTATACAAAATTTATCTTTATTTTTTACCTAAGAGCTTGTTTACTTTAGTTCAGTTCTTGTTTTATTTTGCTTATTTATTTGTTCATAACATTATTAATGTGTATTAGTTGTGTTAATATTATTTTGTGATTAACTTTATTTTTGTTCATAATATTATTAGTGCGTTCATAATATATTTTTGTAACATTAATCATCGATTTTTTGTTTCATATACATATATATATATATATATATTAATTTATAATTTCCAAAAAAAAAATATTATGAAACTATCATTGGAGAAATGAAACAAAAATGTAAACGAAATCCTTTACAAAAATAATATTATACCACATAAGTGGATTACCATTCATAAAAATATGAAAATATATTACTGATTATATTTCATAAAATATAAACTACCAATAATGATTTTTTTTGGTTTAATAATTATTAGTGGATTAATGTCAAAATTATTATTATGTCATTACACCATAATTAAAAATCAATAGTCATAGTTAATCCATAAAAATCATAGTTAAAAATCAATAATTCATATAAAAACTTTCAATTCAGTTCAACTCTAGTCAGTTTAGTTCAGCTATTTTTAGCTGAAGTAAACAGACTCTAAGCCATCAAAGTTGTCTTGTTCATTAAAGAAGCCTTGTGTTAATAGTAGATACTTTCAAAGTGTATTGCACGAATAAGTTTATTGATTCTTTATTACGTATGATAATACAATGTGATTACCTTTTTATCGCACTAAAACTTGAAGTCTTTAAATGGTTCAAATTTCGGGCATAGGACAAAAATTAGATACTTTTTTCCCCTTACTTGTGTATGTTTTTAGATATGCATGCGTAACTAATAAAAATTTATAATTCTTTCCTATTTGTAGAACACCCTTGGATACAAAATGCAAAAAAAGCACCTAATGTCCCATTGGGTGACATTGTTAGAACAAGACTAAAGCAGTTCGCAGGAATGAATAGATTTAAAAAGAAGGCGCTACGAGTAACGTTTACTTATCTATTTATCTTCAAATCCTTGAGATCACTAATATATATATTGATTTACCAGGAAAAATTGTTAAACGACTTCTCATGTTTGAAATGTTGCAGGTCATAGCTGAACATTTAACTGTTGAAGAAGTTGAAATTATTAGAGATATGTTCGCGTTGATGGATACGGATCGCGATGGAAGAGTAACCTATGATGAATTGAAGGCTGGCCTCCGAAAGGTTGGTTCTCAACTTGGTGAGCCGGAGATAAAGCTCCTCATGGAAGTGGTAAGTTTCCAAAGAAGTATATACACCCTTTTATTGTTGCTAATTTTTATCTTGTGTACCCGAAATAGGGGAAAAAAACTATATAATGTAAGTATTTTTTTTTTTCAAGTATATACATGTTCACCATTAAAAATATAGATGGGAAAGAGAAGGTTCACCATTAAAAATATAGATGGGAAAGAGAAGGAGAAAAATGATGGGTACAACTAAGGAAATGATCAGTATTATTTAGAAGGGAAGGACATAGAGGGATTAGGGAAGCGAAGAGATTTTAACATTTCAATTAAATTTTATTGTTAGAAAAAAAGTGGAAATGCAGAAAAAATGACACTTAGGCCCTGTTCTCCTCGTCTTATTTTTGCTTATCTGAACTTATTTTTGCTGAACTAAACTTATTTTTGTTGATCTGAACTTATATTTGCTGAATTGAACTTATTTTTGCTGAATTTGTTTTATACTAATTAAAAATTATAGGGCAATTATATACTATAATTGAATTTTATTTACATGAAAATAATTGATTTATTATAATCTCTAAATTATATATAATTTGATTTTTTCCCTCAAATTTCAAGAATCTTATGAATAAAGGAATGCACAATATTTTATCATCTTTTTTTTAGTATCATATAGTTTCCATGTATTATAATATTATCATATATCTATATTAACATATATTTATTTTCATATAAAATAATATATTTCCAATTTTCCATCAAAATTATAAAATCATATGTAAATATTTTTTTACATATTATTTCCATACAATACATATTCTCTTCGAAAATGCTCCCTAAATATTTTTAAAATTATATTCAACGGTTTTTATACCATAATTTATCATTTAAAAAGATGTGCACATATAAATATCCATGTATAAATTAATTTGCATAATACATATAGATTTTTGTTTTTTTGAACTGAACTTATTTTTGCTGAACTGAACTTATTTTTGCTGATCTGAACTTATTTTTGCTGAAAATAAGTAAAAATAAGACGAGAAGAACAGAGTCTTAGTTTCCAAGTTACCTATTTTTATAAAAGATTAGGCTATCAATGGGCAAGGATCCTCTAAATTTTTACTCTATAGATTTCGACAAAGATCAATGGCTAATTTGATCCTTCAAAAATTTAAAATTAAAGTAAAATAAAAAATATGTAAAAACTCCTACACTCACAACTCCTCAACTAGCTCTAAAGGTTCCCTAGCCGTTATTAATGGTACAATTCACAATTATAAACAAAAGGTTAAATAGCGTCCATTAGTTAGCTACTTTAACTTTTGTTACAAAAATAAAAAAATTAAAGTACATTAGTGAAAGTGAAAATAAGTAAGTTAAGCACATAACTGAGCCCTACACTTTTATTAAAGTAGAGATACAATAGTTGTAAAAGTTGTAATTTGGGTACTCACTCTAACTTCCGTCGAAAGTTAAGTACACAAAATTTCGATATCTATTGCAATTTGAGTGCGATAAATAAAAAAGAAATCCTTTAATTAATTACAACATTTTCTGATCGAAAGCACCACCCCTAAATATGGATTATTCTATGGTAGTATTTATTGGAGTTATGATTATCACATAGTTTTTTTGCTAGATTTGAACCACAAGCTTAAGATTGTACATGTCACCTTTAACTACTTTGACTTATATTTATATTCTGAAGTTTTTAATTATATTAAAAAAATACTTTTAAACTTAAGAAAAATATTTTATAATTTATGGAGTATATTTCCAATCATTTTTGCTTTTGTAATTTTCGAAAATTTCCAATCAGAAAAAATATTTATTTTTGATTTTCGAAAAACATAGAATATTTAATTTTTGATTTTTGAAAAAATTGAGTCATTTTTTCTATCATGTAAATTGAGGCATTCTAAATATTTTTGGACCAATTTTGATATAATTTTTATCTTTTAGGGCCTAAATATCCCTTTAAAATCCAAATAGAGCAATTTTATGGCACGTTAATAAGAAATACAAAGCAAATTTGATGAAATGTTACGGCATAATCTAAAATTAAAAGTACAATGGTACCATTTGGAACCAAAAAGAAATTGAGTACTAAATGGAGAAGCCAAAAGTTCAGGAATACCAAATAGAAAATCCCCTCCAATTAAATTATACTTCGTCTCAAATGTCATGTAGGAGTGTTTAGGGGATGATGTTGCATTAAAAGCTAACAAAATTTACATTAAATTTATAGGATATATATATTTTTAATAAGTGTATGACATTGTACAAAAATGATTTAAGTTGTTTTTATTTTAACATTAACATGTAGTCATAGATAGATTAAAAAATCAAAAGATCACCATCACTTTATTAAAGATTTTAAAACTAGCAATGGTTATTTGGTGGTCGTCCTGGTGACAAAAACTATAGTAGTTATGGTGCCGATGGATGAGATGTTAGGAATATGGTAGAAGGGTTGATGGATAGTGTTAGATATTTTGTAAATTGATTTTCCTTTCAAAACTTCCGGATTTGGGAAAGATTTATTTCTTATTAATAAAAGGATACAATGCCCTCTGCCTCACGTTTTATTTTTACTATATTAATAGAGGAAAATCCATCCCTTCCTTTCTCCTCATGTTCTCCCATGCATCCATACAAGTTGTACATGTTTTATAATCTCCATAGCCCATAGGTACTCTTATGGTTAGGTGTTTTCCTAGAAATTCTCTTTCTTTTTGGCAAATTTGAAAATTCACTTATTATTGGTTGAATGACTAATATTTACTTCTTGCTATTAAACGTGATGAGATAATTAGTGAATTTAGGGACGCTACAAAAGTCAATCTTACTTTGTAGTATGCAAATTTATAAATTAATTTTTTAAGGATTTGACATAAGTATGTGTCAACCAACATCGGAATAATTTTTTTAGGAGCGTTGTAGGAATTGAATAATTTACATAGAAGCAATAGTGCTTAAAAATTTTAGCGCCAATCTCGACTATTATATATGCATTCACACACCATTTTTTTTTTGGTATGGAATTTTTGATTTAAAATGATTACAAAACTTCTCTTTTAATCTCACAATACATTTTCTAGTACATTTGCTAACACACAACATTAACCTTACTATTTATAGTTACGTTACGGTAAATATTGTAAAATTACATCTTATTAAAGTTCAGATCTTGATGAATCTAATGAGATCTCTTATAAGTATATTTTTCCATATATAAACACTAAAGCTAATGATATGAGAGACAATAATGAATAGTGACCAAAATGATTGTTGCAAGTATTTTGGAGGAAAGAAATTAGGAAAAATCTAATTCTTGGTATAGTATGAAGCTTGAAGTGTACACACGTGGGACCAAGGGTCAAGTGTTTTACATGTTTACTTATGTAAATTAATCACAATTGCTAATTTAATTACACACGCGAACGTAATTCTTTTCTACATTACAATAATAATAGCTTATGTTCTAAAAGGGTTTTTATTTTTTAGGCTGATGCTGATGGGAACGGTTATTTAGATTATGGGGAGTTTGTGGCAGTGACTATTCACTTGCAGAAAATGGAGAATGATGAGCACTTTCACCGAGCTTTCATGTACTTTGACAAAGATGGAAGTGGTTATATTGAGCTAGATGAGCTTCGAGATGCTTTAGTTGATGAATCAATTGAAACCGATGCAAACGTTCTAACAGAGATAATGCGTGAAGTTGACGTCGATAAGGTTTGTCTTACTTTCTCTTTTTAACCCTCTCTTACTACTCTTTCCAACTCATATTTCAACATATGCATTTTAAGAATTTTATTATCTTTTAGGATGGTCGAATATGCTATGAGGAGTTTGTGGCAATGATGAAAACTGGGACTGATTGGAGAAAGGCTTCCAGGCAATATTCAAGAGAAAGATTCAAGAGCTTGAGTCTTAACTTGATGAAAGATGGTTCGCTTCAACTTCAAGATGAAATGACTGGTCAAGCTATCATGGTTTAATACACGACAAAATGTTTGTCATCTATTTCCAATCTTTCTCAACTTCATCGATCATACCAAAGTGCAATAAAAAAGTATAAGAATTTACCATATTTTTTTTGGGTCTTATGTTTTGTCAAATGTGTGTTTTAGCATGTCATAATTAGTGAAATTATAGTCAATTTGATTGTGATTGAAAATTGGTTTTAGAAGCTCTTGTATGGGGTTTGCATTTTTTCGTGTACACTATTAATTAACTTGTAATCTTTGTATATTTTGAAATTTAGTTTTTTTGTAACCTTAACTATTATTTCATACCTTTTTATGTTTTTTGTATATAAAGATACACCTTATTTTGGATCTATGTTACTTGTTTTTTCAGTTGGAATGTATATTGGATATCTCATTTTTCTAGTGTCTAAAAATACGGGAGTTTTGATCAATGAATTGTATTGACAACTAGTGATAGTAGAGCTATTAATTATTTTATTTTTATTTTTCAACATCGATTTAATCTAATGGTATATATATTTACATTAATAGCACACATATTATGTATGCTTTCAAACTAGTACAAAGTATTAAATACTATGGCCTTGTTTTTCATCATGAGAAGTAATTTCATATGGATAGTAACATTTTATGGGAAATTCTTTCCCGTGTTAATTTCCAAGGAGTTAGGCCCTATTATTCTCGTCTTATTTCTACTTATTTTCAGCAAAACTAAGTTCAGATTAGCAAAAATAAGTTCTGTTCAGTAAAAATAAGTTCAATTCACCAAAAATCAGTTTCAATCTTTAATAAAATGTAAATGATTTTAGCAAAAATAAATTCAGTTCAGCAAAAATAAATGTAAAAATAAGTTCAGTTCAGCAAAAATAAGTTTAAGTCAGCAAAAATAATATTAGGTCAGCAAAAATAAGTTAATGAAAACAGGACCTGAGACAAAGTTATTTGGTTAATGGTAAATCTTAGTTTCTAATAGTTAGATGCTAAGATAAAAAAAAAATAAAAACCTATTTTGGTCATTCCATTTAAAATTTATACAAATTGAGTATACAATACCGCTAGTATGCCACCACCACCACCACCACCGCACTTCCACCACCACTTGGCCACCACCATCTAAACACCACCACCACCCATCACCCAGAACCACAACCATCTCCACCTAGAAGTCGAAACCCACGACCATCTCCACCTAAAATCCTAACCCACGAACACACCTCACCAAAAATCACCACCACCACAGCACCAACACCCAAAATCCAAACCCACGACCGACAATCACCTAAAACGACTGATTCCCATCTAAAATGACCACCACTCTTGAACTCCACTAAAAATAACAACAATCCTGATTCGTGATCGAAAACTCCAAATCAAAACTCCAGATCTTCACTTACCCTAAATTGAAAACTAGAATGGGGTTACGGAATGCAAATGGTGGTGGTGGTGCTCGAAAGAGGGTGCAAACGGTGTTTTTGGTTTGCGAATAGGGTGCGAGTGTTGGTGGTTTTGTGCGAATTGAGGTGTATTAGAGGTGGTTTTGTGTGAAAATGATGCAAGTGGCGGTGGTCATGTGCAGGTGGTGGTGGTGGTTATGGCGGTAAATGGTAAGTGGTCGTGGTCATGTGCAAGTGGTGGTGGTGGTGGTTATGGCGGTAAGTGGCAAGTGGTCGTGATTCTGTGCAGGTGCTGGTGGTTTTATGGCTATGAGCGAAGGTTAGTGGTGGTGGAGCTGCAGGTGTATTGGTGGTGGTTGGTGAAAGGCTTGTATTTGTATATGTATAATATATGCATTTGTATTTGTATATGTTGTCATATATTGCCCTCAATGTTGCTTGTATTAGCATCTAATTGTTAGAAACTAGGCATTATAGAAAATTAAACTCACCAAGGAGAGGGTAAGTAAATTATTTCCTACACTCCATGGGAAGTTTGAGTTCTCAAGAAATTTCCTCCACTTTTACTTTTTTTTTTTTTTTTTTTATGTCAAACAAACAACATCATTGTAATACCCCGAAATTTTACAAATAATATTTATTCAGAAGTGTAATTTAGTAATACATTTCTATGCAAAATATTAATTTAGTATCTTGAAAAAATAATAATAAAATGCTACTAATGACTTTAGTCTCTAATTTTATGAAATAATATTATGTAGCAAAATTGTTGTTGATTATTTTAATACTTGTTTGAAAGATATCTACTCTACAATATAGTATGGGGATTGTTAAATGCAATCTTACTTTACTTAGCGCAACCTAAAACTACCTCATTTGTTAGTTTTTTTTAAAAAAACAAACTCTCTCTACTACTTTTTTTCTCTCAACTCTGTAAAATTATAAAAAATATATATATGCTTTTCTTACCTAAAACTTATTGATTCTGCTATGTAGGATTATTAAACTTAACCGACTTTAGGATATGTGGTAACTTTGAATTTAGATGAAATTTGAATTTTTGTTTCTTTCAAGTAGATTGAACAAATGAAACATAATTTCATGTAAATCGAACAAAACTAACATGACTGTTGCATGCAAATTGAACAAATTAAACATGACTATTTCATGTAAATTGTACAAAGCTAACGTGGCTATTTAATGTAAATTGAATAAAACAAATATGCTTATTTCATGTAAATTAAACAAAATATAGGTATGAATAGGGGTGTGCATGCATAATCCTGCTTGGATCGACAAGGACTGGAATTTAGACTGGTCGGGTCCGGCCCGACAATTCCAGTTTGGTCTTCGGTCCGAGAAAATTAAAGATGCCGAGTTTTCGGTCCGGTCCAAGAGCGAGAAATTGAGGTCCGGACTGGTTGGACCAGTTTCCTTGAAAAAACAATTTTTTTTTAATTAATTAATGTAAAAGTTTACTATATATAAAAGTTTTTTTTAGTTAAAACATTAAATTTATTTATGTTTTATATATCATTATATTTTATGTTCTAATTAGAATATATATATATATATATATATATATAAGTAGGAAATAATATTTTTTTTGTAAATAATAAGTATTTTTTAGAAAAGTTGAAAAAACTAAAAATTCACGTTCAACCGAACCAAAATAGGTCCTGACCGGAAAAATCAGGTCAGGTCCGCGGTCCAATGAAACCGGTGGTCCCGGTTTTCGGGTCCAGCCTGTTCGGGTCCACGCCCCTAGGTATGAAATACAATAGGGACATTAAAGTGAATTTAGTGGGCTACGTTGAAGTAAAGTGAAGTGTCATTTAACAATCAGGTATAATATTCTTCATACTTCCTATAAATACCCAAATTGGATAATTATCAGTAACAAATTGTGATATGCAAAAAAAAAAAAAATATCAAATAACATTTTTGTAAATAACAAACTTTATTACCATATTACCCCTTGAACTGCATAGGAATAATAAGATATACTTAGAGGTGATCATGGGCGGAGCCGGGCTTGACTTGTTAAAGAAGGCTCGTTGATCAGGCTCGGGCGGGGTCAAGCCTAAACTTGTTGTCCAAAGCTCGAAAAAAATAGAACGGGTTTGGCGGGCTTTTTCAGCCCGGACCAAAAAAATTAACTAAACTTCTTAAAATTACGTCACCAAAGCTTGCGGGATAAATTTAAAAACCAGAACGGGCCCGAACCCGACCCGAAAATGCAATGTCCAAAACCTTTTTCCGAACCGGGTTGGGTCAGACTCACGGGCCGGACCATGTGTTGACCGGCTGTAAATTGACGCTTAACTTTTAATATATTATTCTAAATGCCCTATAATTTTGTGGCAAAATTGTGGGAAGGTACTTTTTAAAGACATTTTGTTGCGAGTTGACACATTTTATAACTTTTTTTGTGGATTGGTACTTTAAATATACATATTTTTGGTGAGTTGGTACCTTAAGCTAATTTCTGGCGTTGGCTTGCCGGAAATTATGTTTGACTACCTATTTACACTCTTATCATTTCCCCTCCTTCTCCCCTTTTCCCTCCTATTTTTCACGTCTTTCTCTTGTTTTCTTCTCATTGCCATAGCCACCAGTCCATTGCCATCTCCTCCCGAAACACCACATCCCACCCATTTACGGTTTACCCACAACCCACCCATTTACCTAAGTACCACTGCAACCCATGGCCACAACAATTCTAGCTAACCACCTTCTACTGAAAACACCACCATTCTACCTAAATTAGACCCTTATCGAACCCATACCACCATATATCATTTTGCCCAAATTAAAACCCACGACATTAATTCGTCGAAGCATCAAATCGAACCCATACAACCACCAATTCCTCAAATTGAACCCGCATGATATATCCCAACTAATCACTACATGAAGTAGTTGAAGTCCACAAAACCACGAAGCAGTTGGTGACCTTTCTGTAAGTGTTTTTTTTATTTTTATATGACCGAATTGGTAAATTTAAGGTAGTTTTGGTGGCGATAATGTTGATAGTAAATTTATCGAGTAGTTGTGATGATGAAGAGGATGTAGGTGAATATGCTGAGGGTGAGTGGAATAATTTACTAGAAGGTGAAGGTGACAAGTTAAAGAAGGTGAGAAGAAGAAGACAGAGAAGGGGATGAGAATTATAGTGAAAGCCTTTTGGAAATTTTAATATATAGTGCAAATATAAACAAAAACACTACAAACATCCAATTTAATGGAGTCAAATCATGAAGTCAATTAGTCAACGCCGAAAAACGAACAAAGGTGCTAGTTTGCAAAAAAAAAATTTTTAAAGTACCAATTCACAAGAAAAAAATATAAAAAATAATAACTCGTAAAATAAAATTTATAAAAGATGTAATCAGACAATTTTGCCTAATTTTATATCAAAGTTTGATATTGTCAATTTGTCATATTGATGAGCCCTCGTTCTCACCACTGTTACTATTCACTCACTTAATAAAACAATAATAAAAATAAAACAACACTCTCATCTCTTATCTCTCTCCCTCTCAGGCTCTCACGGCTCTCTTTCTCTCACCGGATTCCAACCGACCACCACTTCAAGGTAACCACCTTCTCGTCTCTTTTCTTCTCCTTTTTCTTAGTCATCTTAGGTTGAGGTTTAATATATATAAAAAAAAATTACTGCTGCTGCTGCTGTTGTCGTGGCTGCTGTCGGCGTCACTGCGGGCACGCCGCCGCGCCGGCGGTGATTCTGGTGGTGGCCGCCCTCTCTTCTTCTTCTTTTGATGACATTATGTTAGTTTTCCCAACCGATTATGATTAGTTTACCCAATTCATGATGTTATTTTACCCCCAAATCAAACCCTAACTTGAATTCGTTTAGATTTTGATTTCTATGTTGTCTTATATAAATTAGTTTGCTTGTATTATTGATTATATAAATTTTCAGATTTTTTTGTACATGTTTAAGAGAGGTTTTGGGTGTCAAAATCATCAGTATATTATCTATGTTATGTTTCCCAACTTTGAACCATAACTTCTGTAAAAATTGATTTGAATGTTTTATGCATAATGTTTGAATATCGCGGGGGTGTCCCTTACTATGCGATGCGCTGCACTTCTCGGGCCCGGGTGTAGCAAAGTATGCAAGGGTCCAGGGGCAGATCTAGGAGTCTGAACCAGGTGTAGCACCATGAAAATTTTCAACTTATTAATCAATGTTCGGATCAATCGAATTTTGTATCAATCAATTCGGGTAAAGAACAAAAATTTACAAATCAACCTTTATTATAGTTAATAAAATGACATAAAAATCAAATTTGCTTTCTCTGAATTCTTAGTTTGCTAATCACATTAATCTCAATAACTTCCCCCTTCACATTAATCTCAATTACTTCCCCTTCATATATAGTCACATAGCGCAACTCTGCAAGTCTTAGTCAATTCTCAATTCACACGACCACAATTATTTCAATACTAATTCACATTAATCACATATTACTAATTTACAATCAACAAATAAACAAAATAATTTCAATATTATCATATCCTAATTTACTATAAAACTAACATAAATAGCTTTTTTCGGTCCACATTTGTTACAAGTGCACTTAACAAATTTCCAACTAACACTAGAAAAAGAACACAAACATTCAAACTATCATCAAATAAGTAGAAATTGAAGTACATAGATCAAAGAAGAAAACAAGCAAGCTAAAAACTAAGTCTACACCTACTATATATGGTAATAAGAATTAGAAGAATCAAAAGAAAAAAGCTAGCTGAAATTAAACTTAATAAATTAACAAAGAGGATATTAGAAAGTCATGTAATCATTATCAACATATAATAAATCACAATAAAAACAAATAATTAGACTCCAAAATCGTTTAAGTTTGGTTATATCCAATGCATGATTTTGTAGGGATATTTAAATGAATAAAAACCTTTGGTATTGGCCTGCTCATCATCTACCCTCTACTACAGCTTATAATGCTTCACCTTCAGTTAGCTTGTGAAGGATTTGGACAGTTTTCCAATTTAAAAAGAAAATAGCTTTTAATTGGACATACTTATAGATAACTAAACTACTCAAAAGTGCTTGATTTGATATTTTTTGAAGGAAACTCAACAGGGAAAGTGATAAACAAACTCATTAACCATATCTCAAAGCCATTGATTAGGCAACTGCATATTCACAACACCATGAAGAACAACTTGAAACAAACTACAATTTTTATCCCAACTATCAATCCTCAGCGTTGGTTGAAGACATGCGTACAAATGACGGAACCACATTTCCAAATACAAGAAGCATAACACGTTATCCTTGTCCACCTCAAACCCATGAAGGAACAACTAGATGAAAGGCTCAAAGTTTGTTTGTCTTCTTAAAACCCACAAAGGAACATGGAAAAACAGAGAGTTTATAAAACTGATTTTGTGGTTGCAAAAATGAATTTGCTACCAAAATTTTGGTTGCAAAAAAATTTAGTGATTGACTTTTGGTAGCTAAATTTGGTCGCTAAATTATTTAGAAGCTGATTTTTCTGGAAAAAATGGGGTGTAGCACATGTCTCAGCGTGCTACAACTCTAGATCTGCCCCTGCAAGGGTCGCTAGGTCGTCGCCCAGAAGCGACGCACCATCTCGACGCCCGGGGTGGTGTTAAATGAGCAATGGTTCTCGCATCATGGATGAGTGCGGGTAAAGAAGTTAGTCTAGGGAAAGGGCAAGAGTTGTAAGCTGTGGTGTGGGGCTTGGAACATCGGGTCTTTGTATGGTAGATCATCAGAACTAGTGGAGACTATGAAGAGTAGGAAAATAAGCATTATGTGTTTGCATAAGTCTTAATGGGTTGGACAAGAGGCAAGGGAAATAGATGGGTTTAAACTTTGGTATTCTGGAACTGACTCGCGAAGAAATGGAGTGGGTATTCTTATGGATAAGGCATGTAGCAATGATGTAATGGAGGTGTCTAGGAAGAATGTTGTTGGGAGATGAGGTTATGATTATTGTTAGTGCCTATGCACCACAAGTTTGATTGGATAAGTGTATTAAGGGTGACTTTTGGGAAGATCTTGAGGAGGTTATGAGGCAGGTCCCTATAGGAGAGATGGAGAGAAGTTGATCATTGGTGGTGATCTTAATGGGCATGTGGGGCTCAAGAGGGAGGGCTTTCAAAGTGTGCTTGGAGGGTTTGGTGTTGGAGAGAAAAATGAGATGGGTAGAGATATAATGAACACTTGGTTCGAGAAAAGACTATCCCACCTAGTGACTTGTACGAGCGGGGATCATGCAAGTTAAGTAAACTTCTTCTTAGTGAGGAATGTGGTCACCCAACTTAGGTTGGTGGTGCTAGATTTCCGAGGAAAAAAATGTTTAAGGATAAAGAGGCCAGTTGTGGAACCTCGAATAAAGTGGTGGAAGCTTCGAGGAGAGAAAAAACAGGAATTTGTGGAAAAAATGGTTGGTACGAATATTTGGTCGGTGGGTTTGGATTCGGATGTAAATGTGGTTTGGACAAAAATGGAACACTGTGTAAAAGATGTGGAAAAGGAACTTTTTGGAGAAACCAAAGGAATAAGCATGCCATCGAGTAAGGACACATCATGGTGGAATGAAGAGGTAAATCAAGCTATAAGGAACAAGAGGGAGTGCTATAGAAGGTTGGGAACGTCTTGAGATGATGATAATTTTGAGAGGTATAAACAAGTTAGAAGAGAAGCTCAAAAGGCGGCCAAAGATGCACAGACAGAGGTAAATCAAGACCTTTATGCCAGGTTGGATACTAAAGAAGAGGAGAGAGACATCTTTAGAATCGCTCATATGAGAGACCAAAGAATTCGGGATATAGGGGCGGTTAAGTGTGTGAAAGATGTTGATCAAAGGGTGTTGGTTGATAATAACAAGGTACAGAGTAGATAGAGGTCCTACTTTGATAATTTATTTAATGAGGTTAGAGACCAAGAGATTGAGGGTGTAGTTATTACTCATGACATATTAAATTGGGATTTTATGAGGAGGATTCAAAAGGGGGAAGTTAAAAGAGCTTTAAAAAGACGGGGTCAAGGAAAGCTGTGGGATCGAATGGTATTCCTATGGAAGTATGAAGATGTTTGGGAGATATAAGAATTGAGTGGTTGATAACTCTCTTCAACAAGATATGGGGAAATTACAGAATGCCAATGGTATGGAGGAGGAGCACCATAATCTCGATTTATAAAAATAAAGGTGATGTTCAAGATTGTGCTAACTATAGAGGGATCAAGCTAATGAGCCATACCATGAAACTTCGGGAACGAGTTATTGAATTGAGGTTGTGAAGATATGTGCAAATTTCGGAGAATTAAAATGGTTTTATGCCAGGAAGGTCAACTATGGAGGCAATCCATCTCATGAGGCAGCTTATGGAGCACTACAGGGATGAGAAGAAAAACCTACATATGACTTTTATCGACTTGGAGAAGGCATATGATAAGGTATCGAGGGAAGTACTATGGTGGGCACTTAGTAGGAGAGAAATCTCAAAGAAATATATTGATATCATTAAAGATATGTATGAAGGGGTTAGCACGATTGTACAAACTAGTGTTGGGAAAACAAAGGAGTTCCCTATCACAATTGGTGTACATCAAGGTTCTACAATTAGCCCTTTTTTTTCCATAGTTATGGACGAATTGACAAGTTTAATTCAAGATGGTATCTCGTGGTGCATGTTGTTTGCGGATGATATTTTGTTGGTCGATAAATCAAAAGAAGCATTGGAAAGCAAAGTGGAATTGTGGCGAAGAACGTTGGAATCACAAGATTTTAAGTTGAGTAGAAGTAAGACAGAGTATATGGAGTGTGTATTCAGTGGGACAAGGAACAGGATGACAAGCTCAATTAGCTTGGATGGAAAGAGTGTCCAATGTTTGGATTTCTTTCGGTATTTGGGATCCATTATCCAAAAGGATGGTGAATTGGACAGAGATGTGGACTACAGTTGAAGTGGAAAGGAGTTTCTGGTTTTTATGTGATTGGGGTATGCCCAATAAATTGAAGGGAAAATTTTATTGCACAACCATTAAACCAGCATTGCTTAATGGGATCGAATGTTTGGCGTTAAAGCACTACCACCTCCATAAGGTATGAGTGTGGCGGAGATGCGTATACTACGTTTTGATGTGTGGGCATACAAGAAATGATAAAATACGGAATGTTGTCATTAGGAGGAAGTTGGGGGTTGCTTCTATTGAAGATAAAATGAGGGAGGGGCTAAGATGGTTTGGTCATATAAGACGGAGATCGAGTAACGCTTCAGTAAGGAGGTTGGAAGGGTGGCAACAAGAGGGAAGGAGGAGAGTTAGAGGAAGACCAAAGCAAACTTGGATGAGGGTTGTTAGTGGAGATATGAAGGTGTTAGGACTTGAAGAACCTTTAGTTTCAAATAGGAAAGATTGGAGGAAGAGGATTTGTGGTGATGACTTTTGCAACTCATATTGATTCATGTCTAGCCGATCCCATTTTAATTGGGGACTAAGGGTTTGTTGTTGTTGTTGTATGCATAATGTTTGAATAAAGGATTGTTGTCATTTGAAGACTACTCCCTCCATTACAATTTATTCTTTACATTTTGACTTCAAGCACTATTCACAAACCATGCTTTGTGCGTTGTTTGTGCCTTATATGTAAGTAAAAACGTATTCATATGACGTATTCTTTGATTTGTCTTGATTTGTTCTATTAGAATATCAAGTTTTTATAACTTTTACAAATACAAAATTATAGATATAAACGGTACAAAATTTACATTGGCAAACGTGTATAAATGAAACGTAAAGAATCAAATGAAACGGAGAGAGTATTATGGAAAACTTGTAAACCTTTACCATGCGTTATGAAAACTTAAAGAGCTTTAGCTTTGGGACAAAACTAACTTAAATTCAAACTATACAAGTTTGTTTTCAATGTGAGTTGCATTATCTATTATTTATAATGCGTTTAATGAATTTTTCAGATTTTGTAAATTAGTTTTATAAGGTGTAAGAAGCTTGAATTTGACGTTTTGAAACACTAGCTTGAAACATATTATACTTATGATGGATTTTACAACTTAGAAATAAAAGAAAACTAGTTTATTCAATTATATTTGAAGAAGTACAAAAAAAATAAATTCTAATTGGATTCTTGGATACTCAATGTTTCTATTTCAAAATATAAATTATAAAACAAGTTGCACAGATTGATTTTAAATATTTGAAATGCTTACTTTCAAACTAACCTTGAAATGAAATTTTTTGAGAAAAGCTTAGAGTGTCACTAAACTTATTTTCTCAACTATATTCTTGAGCCTTTCTTGAGTCTTGATATCGTTGTGACCAAGTCTTTGGGCACGAACCTTCCTTTGTCATCTTGGTTTAGATTTCAAGCTTAGAAACTAATTCATTGCTTTTGCTTGAATGACTCATGAATCTAACTTAGGAGAGGAAGGACAAGTCGAAGAGTAAGAACCTTCAAATTGTGCTAGTCTTCACCCCAGGTAACCCCGTGGACACCTCCTCCAATAAATCTCTCAATCTTTGTGTGTTGTGGTTTATAAAGGCAATTTTAAAACGTGTTTATAAGCTGTCCAGATTTTTAAAAGAGTGTTTTTGCAATCAAAACATCACCCTTATATGAAATAAATGCATGAGTATAATGCTTTGATTTAGAACCTTTAATACAAATTTTCTACTCTTTATAACAATTTGATTCTAATATATATGTATGAGTTTATAAAATATGTGAAATGCAAATTAAAAGTTCTCCATACATTTGTTAAGGTGCATGATATTATGAAGAATGAACTTGAAATTATATTTTGAGTAAATTGTTGCCTTATGGCCTTTTGGAATGGTTGGATTATTATGGTCTTATCATCAAATATGAATCTTATAACTCCTTGGATCAAAAGAATGAATTGAAATGACAAAAATGAAATGATTACAATAGTGACTCGAATATCTAGATGAATCTCATAGGACGAGAAATAAGTCAAAGACTTTGTTATTGCCGTATGTGGCAAGAAATACTTATACCGCGGTATGTGGCAAGATGTTAAACTGTCCCCAACTACAACTGTGATCGACAGGGACGCATGAGTTACAAAACAAACTAGAGTTTGGGGATGTGCACACTTGAAGTTCTGTGAAATATTGGCCATTGATATTAGAGTAAACCCGTCAGGGATCGACGGATCGACGGGTTTACTGGGCAAGCACACACGGGCTTACCTTGTGAATTGGCAGGGATACACGAGCTGGGCTCACAGTCTAAGATAGATTTGCAGTTCACTAGTCTATCATAGTTTAGGTTTTCAAATCACAAACTCTAGAATAAAGTTATATTGTTGTATGAGATTAATTATTTATGATTTGTCACTCTTCTTGCATTATTACTACTATATTTATATAAAAGCATGTTGTGTGATTTTATTTATCTTTACAAGGTGGAATGTTGGTTACCAGCTTTGCTGACGGTTTACTTTGTTTGTGTTTGCATTTCCTTCTTGGATTGAACCTGTGATGACCCATTTATAATGGCGAGCAGAAGCTTGAAATACAGGTAATACTTCGAATTACGAGAATGCGATGGAGTGAGGACGCCTTGATTTTCTGAATACTTTTATTGAGTTGAACTCATGTACTTTGGTTCTAGCTATGTATTTGGGATTTAATGTTAGGAGACAAATGTATGGAGTAGAACTCTATAGTTATCACTAGTTTGACTTTCTTTTATATTTTGAGATAGCCTTAACACCTACTCTTAAAGTAAGTGTGGCGGTAACACCCTGGTTATGCAGGTTAAATGTAAAACCCTTTTTGGTAATTATGGTTTGTCCAATTTACAAAGGAGGTTCTGCCGAAATTTTCGCTCAAATTTTATAATATGATTTAGTTACTATAGCTTTATAGTCCTATAATTATCGGGGCGTTACGAGTTGGTGTCAGAGCCCAGGCTTATTTTTCCTTGGGTTTTAGTATAGAATATGAAGTTATGACATGGACCTCTTGGGATAGGGCATAGGTTAAGATGTATGGAGTAGAACTCTGTAGTTATCACTAGTTTGACTTTCTTTTATATTTTGAGATAGCCTTAACACCTACTCTTAAAGTAAGTGTGGCGGTAACTCCATGGTTTGTATTTGGGATTTGATGATATTTGGAACAGGTTAAATTTAAAATCCATTTTGGGAATTATGGTTTGTCCAATTCACAAAGCATGTCGTGCCGAAATCTTCGCTCAAATTTTATAATATGATTTAGTTATTATAGCTTTATAGTCCTTTAATTATCGGGGCGTTACAACTATCATTTTGCACTTAAATTAAAATTCGTTTGTAATTTGCTCCCAACCAAACAACACCTATGTTTATTTCAAATTATTTGCAACATTTATTAAAAATATATGTTTCGTATTATTTGTAAGTCTTTTTCCTTTTACGGTTGTCTTTTTTTTTTTTCTTTCTTTCTATAACATTTATATTTTCTGATTATTTCTTCCTAAAACAAATTTAGCTGTGGAACTTGTTTTGTCGCAAATAATATGAAACCGAAACAGACATAGTAGTAAAAATGGTGTTGCGGTGCAGTAGTACAAAACTTCAATTTACCTGAAAAATAAGGCTAGAATAATTTGGAGTGGATGGAGAAGATGTTATGTACATTGGAGTGGAAGGCTGAAGGGGTAAGTGGTGAGGGACTGAGGGTGAGTGGTTGTGCATTTTTTAGTTGAGTAATTGGGGAATATTGTTAGCGTCGCTGTTGTTTTGAAACTCTACGACCTAATCTGATACTTGAAAAAATTAGTTCTTCTTTTTCTTACCTACTCAACTAACTACCCTACTGAAATTGGTATTTTCATGGTCATTTTGCTATTTTTCACGGTCATGGGTCTGTAATTATTGCAAGAAAATTAAAGGTGGCCATGGGCGACAAGTCTGAAGTTTTAGAGGCAGTGCTCAAGGAAGCCGTTGATTTGGTAAGTAATGGATCTGTTGGCGTTGTTGTTGGTGGTGGTGGTGCTTTGAATTATAATTATAATTATAATTATATGTTTGTTTTGTTTGTTCAGGAGAATATCCCTCTTGAAGAGGTGTTTGAAAATCTAAGATGTAGCAAAGAGGGCCTCATCTCAGAGGGTGCTCAAGAGAGATTAGCAATCTTTGGTCCCAATAAGCTCGAGGAGAAAAAGGTCTCTTTTCCTCTCCTTTCTATCCATTACCATTAATGAATGATTTCTGAGTTGTGGGTGTTGTTCAGGAGAGCAAATTGTTCAAGTTCTTGGGTTTTATGTGGAACCCTCTGTCATGGGTTATGGAAGCTGCTGCTGTTATGGCTATTGCTCTTGCTAATGGAGGGGTCAGAATAATTCTTAGGTTTATTTATCCTTAGTTTATTTTATACTCATTTACATTACATTTTTGAATATAACATATATTCCACTCCAGGGCAAGCCTCCTGATTGGCAAGACTTTGTGGGTATTATTACACTGCTTGTCATCAACTCCACTATTAGTTTCATTGAAGAAAATAATGCCGGTAATGCTGCTGCTGCTCTCATGGCTCGTTTAGCTCCCAAAGCTAAGGTACCTACCTACCTGGTCATATAATACGTCGTTTGTATTTTTGGGAATTCTAATCTTCCTTAATAATTATAATAATATAAAAAAAAGGTCCTAAGAGATGGGAGGTGGAGTGAGGAAGATGCTTCAGTGTTGGTTCCTGGTGATGTCATTAGTATCAAACTTGGGGATATCGTTCCAGCAGATGCTCGTCTTTTGGAAGGGGACCCTTTGAAGATTGATCAGGTATCTTCTTCATTTTTTTTTTTTTTTTTGAGGATAGTTCATTATTTCACAATTAATTTAAGTTGCAATTAGCTATTGACTCGTTGTTGCAGTCGGCATTAACGGGCGAGTCCCTTCCTGTTACAAAAGGCCCTGGGGATGGTGTATACTCTGGTTCCACTTGCAAACAAGGAGAAGTTGAAGCTGTTGTCATTGCAACTGGTGTCCACACTTTTTTTGGAAAGGCTGCACACCTTGTTGACTCCACTAATCAAGTTGGTCATTTTCAAAAGGCAAGCACATCAAATATGATTACTTCTCATATACATAGTACAGCTATTTTGTTGTTGATCAACTGATCTTCTGTCATATTAACTAGTCCTGTCGCTCCTTCCATATTCTGTAGGTTTTAACGGCAATAGGAAACTTCTGTATATGTTCTATTGCTGTTGGGATGTTGGTAGAAATTATTGTCATGTATCCTATTCAAAACCGAGAATATCGCCCTGGTATTGACAACTTGCTTGTCCTTCTAATTGGAGGAATTCCTATTGCCATGCCCACTGTTTTATCAGTCACAATGGCAATTGGTTCACATCGTCTAGCCCAGCAGGTTGTTGTTGTTGTTTTTTTGTTTTTTTTTTTTTTTGGTGCAGGATTTCTTATTACCTGGTCTGTTGACAGCTTTGGATCTGACAACTTTTGAAGCTATGATGGTGTGCAGGGTGCCATTACAAAGAGAATGACTGCGATAGAAGAAATGGCTGGCATGGATGTTCTTTGTAGTGACAAAACTGGTACTTTGACGTTGAACAAGCTCACAGTAGATAAGAATCTTATTGAGGCAAGTTTTACGGAACTTATAACTTCTTTTGAATTGCTATTTGGTTCATGCAAGCTTATGCCAATAATATCTGTTGCAGGTATTTGCTAAGGGAGTTGATGCAGATACTGTTGTGTTGATGGCTGCTCGAGCTTCTAGGACAGAAAATCAAGATGCAATTGATGCTGCAATAGTTGGCATGCTGGCTGATCCGAAGGAGGTTACTTGATTGCTTATAATCAGTTTCTTCATCTTTGTACACATATTTTCTCCTGATTTTTGTTGAGTTGTTTCTTTCTCTGTATATAGGCTCGGGCTGGCATTCAGGAGCTTCACTTTCTACCGTTCAACCCAACTGACAAAAGAACAGCATTGACTTACATCGACAATGAGGGTGGAATGCATCGGGTTAGCAAAGGTGCTCCTGAACAGGTGTGTTGTAAAAGTCTGACATTTATGAGCAATATTTGTAGTTTCAAGACAAGTCTGTTTTACTTATTGCCTTCTATTACTTAACAGATCTTGCGTCTTGCCCACAATAAGTCAGATATAGAACGAAGAGTTCATGCCGTCATTGACAAGTTTGCCGAACGAGGTTTACGTTCACTCGCAGTGGCATACCAGGTAATTTCCTATCCATAATGCAAAGAATTCTGCTAGAAAAGGATGACCAAATTTGTTATTGACAATGGCCTACTATTGATATTCTGTATATGCTTTTTTCAGGAAGTTCCAGAGGGGAGGAAAGAAAGTTCTGGAGGTCCATGGCAATTTGTTGGTCTCATGCCTCTCTTTGACCCACCAAGACATGACAGTGCAGAAACTATCAGGAGGGCCTTGAATCTTGGTGTAAATGTGAAAATGATCACTGGTATGCCTATCTTGGCATTGCAAGAGCATTTCTTTTAGGGTTGTTTATATACGCTAGAACCTGATGCTGATGGATTTTCTTCGTCTCAATGGCTGGAAATTCTGTTTGTATAAAAGGTGATCAATTGGCAATAGGAAAGGAGACTGGTCGTCGCTTAGGTATGGGTACTAACATGTACCCTTCGTCGTCTTTACTTGGGCAGAGCAAGGATGATTCAATTTCTGCTTTACCTATTGACGATCTGATTGAAAAGGCTGATGGATTTGCAGGAGTTTTCCCTGGTAATATGCTTTATTGTTGTAGAATGTCTGCCATCTATTTTAGTTGGGAAAATATATGTATGCTAGTTTCAGGTTCTGCTGTTTGGGCTTTGACATTTTAGTCCATCCAGAGCATAAATATGAAATTGTCAAGCGATTGCAAGCTCGGAAACATATTTGTGGAATGACTGGTGATGGAGTGAATGATGCCCCGGCTCTCAAGAAGGCTGATATTGGGATAGCTGTTGCTGATGCAACTGATGCTGCTCGTAGTGCTTCTGATATAGTTCTTACTGAGCCTGGTCTCAGTGTCATCATTAGTGCTGTTTTGACAAGTCGAGCAATCTTTCAGAGAATGAAAAATTACACTGTATGTTGTTTCTTTGAACAGGCTGACAGTTTAATTTCAGATATTGGTAACTTTAAATGAATCCCCCATGTCGTCTGTTCAAAAAGAATCTGACCACTTGTCCCCGTCTGGTTGAATTAATCTGTTTTCAACTTTCTGAATTCCCGGATCGGGTATGGATCATGATTTTTGAGATTGTGGTTGTCCAAAATGTAAACTTTTTTTTAAATGCCCCAAAAAAATCTAGTCTCACTTGTCACTATCGCTTTATTATTATTTATTCTTCACCATCTCTTTAATCTTCTCCCTCTCTTCAAGCCAACTCTCTTATTACCTTTCCATGGTCGCTGATAATCTCCGGGCCTTTGTTCAACAATTTGGTCACTTTTACTGTCTGAAAAGATGGGTTTTGGGAAATTTACCACCTATTAATCATTGACAAATAGCAGAGTGGGAAGAATTTGCTGACTTAGTGATTGTAGGGATGTCAGCACAAGAAGAGTTGGAATTGAAAATTCATTTCTCATATGTGTGTGTATATATATATATACAAACCCACACGTATATGAGAAATGGGGTATATATATATATGTACATATCCCGTGGCACTCACTGTCCTTTTGACTTTTCTGCTCAATCCTTTTGTTTTGCCCCATTTGGATTCTATTTATCAGTACTTTTTTTCACTGCTATTAGTACTGGAATAATATATTTAAAAAAAAACCAAAAAACTGGCATGATTGTAGCTTTTAGTATGACAATATGAGGCAAAAAAAGATTTATTTCCTAGGATTGGTATATTTTTTCGAAATTTCGGACATCCTGTAAATTGTTTTGGACTTTCCCCAAACTAGAGTGTTCAGGTCTCCAAAATTTTGGATTTGATGGATATTCAATTTGAATTTTTTTAAAAAGAATATATTTTTCACATTCTGTGGCCTTTTATTTCAAAATGTCTTTTCAAATATATTTTACAAAAAAAGAAAAAAAAAAAAAGACTATATGACCTTAATTGTCATTGTTTCTCTAGTTCTCTTACCCTAGAATCAAACTAGGAACAGTTAATTTCAGATTCCATTTACAGGTATCTGTTAATCATCCTAATTCAATGGTTTGTCTTCCAATTTGGTACCTGATACTTAGTGCAGTTGACGGAGTGTTTATATCCAAAATACCGCTTTACTTCTTTGTGGCTTTATCTTATGAGATTGTTTTTCACCTGCAGATTTATGCTGTTTCCATTACTATCCGTATTGTGGTAAGTTATTTTTTATTTATGAGAATTTCAATGAGTATAGCTGCTGTACTGCATTTGCGTGGTATGCAACTAATCATTTCACATCTGTTTTCTTACCCTTTCCTTCCGAATTTCAGCTGGGCTTCATGTTACTAGCTCTTATATGGAAGTTTGATTTCCCACCCTTTATGGTTCTTATCATTGCCATTCTTAATGATGGTATGCCTTTTATTTTATCTGGTCTCTTATGTTATCTGTTCCGTTTTCCTCCCCCTCTCCTTCAATAGTCTTTCAATGGGTCAAAACCAAAAGTCTAAGCACCGCCTTTTCTCTTAAATTTGGCCCAAAACTTCTAGCCCCAAGGATCTGACCAGTAAAGAGGCTTTACAATCCCAAGAACTAGAGAATGGGCCTCTCTGGGTTTGTGTCCTGAGTCCTCTAATGAGATGTGTAAGCAGTACCAGTGAGTCAAATGTTCAACTGACCACAATTTTTCCAATGCACTCATTCCATCATCCGGCTCTATGAAAATATCTGTGAGATGGTCCCCTATTTTTGGAGTGTCACTTTCCAAAAAAAAAGAAAAAATAATGTTAACAATGTTTTTTCTTTTTTTGGCAAGCTATTATCCTCAAATTTATGTAGATGACCACATGGAATATTATTTTTGGTTCATGTAGGCGACCCCAATTTTTGGGATTAAGGCTCTAATTGATTGTATTATCCACTAATTGAACTACTGAAATCTACAATAGCAAACCCCTCTTTAGAGTCCTTTACCAGAAGTTGCAGATCCTTGAAACATTAGCCATCCTGTTTTTGTCTGACACTACATTTTCATCAAGAGACCTATTGTTGCCAATGACATTTTAGAACTTTCATCAGAGAGTTGCTAGAAGAAAACTCACTTGGGTTGTCTTCTTGGACATTCTGCTTCCTACTTCATTCTGTAAGGATGCAAATTTGTCAAATTGGAATGTGATTGTTACCGCTATGACTTTTTTTTGCATTGCTTGGCAAGTGTTTTTTTTAGGGATATAGCCATAGGTAGCCCTCAAATCTTTAGAAAAATATAATGGTAGCCCTCGAATTTTAGAAAAATTAAATGGCAGTGTAATTATTTTTTCTCTCTCTCTTCTTCTTCAATTCTCGTTGATAACCCTCAATTTTGGTAAATACTCAATGGTAGCCCTATATTTATTGCTTAATTTCAAACCTTACATTTTCATTTTCAAGGTTAGAATTTCAATTGCCTAATATGTTCCCATCTAGTTTTTGTAAGTAGTTTTTTTTTTCCATCCAAAAAAGTATGCTCGTGCTTGGGTTCATTTATTGGTATTCGCATCTCGACTTCCAAAAAATGTTATTACAATATTTTTTTCACCATGGTTTATTCTTTAATTAGTTTAATTAGCAAAAATAAACCTAGAAATACCGTAAATGTTTCCTTAAAGATACAGATGGCTACCATTAAGAGTTTTTGGAAGTTTAGGGCTACCTATGAGAATATGAAATTTTGAAAAAAATTTGGCTACCGTTGAGAATTTTAAAAACTCAAGGGCTACCGGTGGGGATTTCCCAAAGTCTCAATCATATCTCTAAATGAAAGAAAACCTTGTTTTGTGTTTTCTGTCTTTCCAACCATGATTGAACTAGTAAACTCCCCTTTCTGTCTGAGGAGAGGAAATATATAATGAATTAATTATATTTTCCTTGAGTTTTATTTATTTATTTACTGAGAAAGCTATTTTTATTTTTTGTTCTCGAAATACATATTTCTGTCATTGATGCCTTTGCTAAGTTTAATATTTGTGGAGTAATTGTTTCTGTTAGTTGACCATCATATGCATTCAGGTACCATTATGACCATTTCAAAGGATAGAGTGAAGCCATCTCCTTTGCCAGACAGCTGGAAGCTAGCTGAGATTTTTGCCACTGGAATCGTCATTGGTAGTTATTTGGCTATGATGACTGTGATATTTTTTTGGGCAGCATATGAGACTGATTTCTTTCCGGTATGTGGTTGTGCTTTGTGAACATCGATTTGAATTGTTTTGCCTTGAAATATACTACTCATAATGATAATTTCTCACTCATACCATGTTTCCCGGTACTCTCCGAAGTTGCTATTCTAGGTTGCTGTTTGGTGTTGATTTCCACTTCAAAAAGGTTTTTTTTTTTTTTGGGGGGGGGGGGGGGGGAAAG
>PYUH01000017.1:2098900-2160855 GCA_016808085.1 Suaeda aralocaspica | reverse complement strand
GGGGGGGGGGGGGTGGACAGTAGGGTACAGCTGTACCCAATTCCCAAAGATTCAGGAAAAAAATAAAAAGAAAGAAAAGAAAACTGAATAAATTGGCTGTATAAATTAAATACTCTGCAAATAGAAATTGTGAAACATAGAGTGACGTAGTGGTTAAGGAAATGCACAACTTGACAGTTGTTTTTCATGTGATGTGGGTTCGAATCTCCCTACTATAGCTTTTTGGAATTTGTTTTCCTTCCAAATCCTAGAACTTTATTTCGCTTTTCCTTTTTTAACTTGTCTTTTTAAAGCTATTTTTAAGGCATTCCATATTATTTTCATTACACTACTTGTTATTCATACTACCTCCGTAATACTTTAGTTAAAATTTCTAATATGTTTCAATTAATTTAGTAGTTTATGTGGAATTTATTTTCCTTGCAATTCCTAGAACCTTATTTCGCTTTTCCTCATTTTTTACTTCTGTTTTTAAAGTAATTTTTAACACATTCCATATTATTTTCAGTACACTACTTCCGTCTACTTGTAATTTATACTACCTCCGTAATAATTTAGTTACAATTTCTAATATGTTTCAATTAATCTAGTAGTTTTATTTGTGATTGTTCGTTGACATTTTTATTTCTTTTTTATTTCAATATGGAGAAAGTATTCTTGTTTTTTTTCCACAACCAAAACATCATTATTACATAAAGACACCCACAGAACTTAAAATATTTTTAAAATTTGATGATACTTCTTAATTATTTTTATTTTATTTTTTATGTTATTTTTTTATTTTATACAAAGATGTATATGTACCCTATGTAGCATGATCGAATGGTTATTTCATATGGACAGTCATCTCTGTACCTAATTGTTACACATATATGTTAGGGATGATGCCAATATTTAATGTTAGAAATTGGCATACCTATTAACTTTAACTGTTAGATTTGTCATTTTTAGTCCGAACGTATCCGTATTCTTTCTTGTCCTCGTCCAAATTTCCGACTCATTGCAACCTAATCCGTACCCCCATTCATATTATCCTGGATCCGCCACTGTTTTGTGGTATAGTAACTTCAAACCTTTTGCATTGCATCTTTTACAACCTTTTGGTTGATGGTAAAAAATGGAGGTTATGGCAATGAGCATGTAAATTGTATGATAACGTGTAAAGATAAAAGGCGATGACAACGAATATGTAAATTTTACGACCTGATTCCTTTGATGAGATGTGTAAGTGCCACTTACTTAGTGGTGGTACCTGTGAGTCAAATGTTCAACTTTGCCTTATTCTTCCACATTTGCTCATTCCATCTTTTAAGATTGTGATAATATTTTGCTCATCCCCTGTTTTTGGGCTGCCACTTCCATTTCTAATTTATTTATTTATTTAGATAATGCCAACAATGACAAGGTATTATCCACAGGTTGAATTATTAAAAGCTACAATAACAATCCCCATTTTAGAGCTCGTCTCTAGAAATTGCAAATCCTTGAAATTTTAGTCATCTTGTTTGTGTGCAAGTGTACATTGACATGAAGTGACCTATTGTTGGCAATGACATTTTAGAGTTTCCATCATGGAGTTGCCTGATGAAAATTTGGATTATCCTTTTAGATATACCATTTCTCACTCGTGTCATTTTCCGATTACTTTGCTGAAGTTGATATGGTTGTTAGCTGTTCGGTTTTCCACTTCGGATGGGTTTTTTTTTTTGTAGTATAGTAGCTTCAAGACAATGGTGATGTTGACCAAGATATGGCTCACAGGATTAAGTCAGTCAGGGTGGCTTAAATAGAGTGCGGTTACGAGAGTATTTTGTGATCGAAGCATCCCTTTAAAGTTGAAGGGGAAATTATATGGGAGTGCCATTTGGTACAGGATGTTGGACTTCTAAAAAGGAGCACTTTTAAAAGTTAGGGGTCTTGAAGATGTGGATGTTGAGATGTATGTGCGGGAACACTGTAAGGGATAGAATCATAAATAAAGAAAATGCCTGGGGGGTTTGGACATGTGAGACGGAAACTTTAGGAAGCACCGGTACGAAGAGTGAGATCGGGGAGATATTAAATGAGGTAGAGGGAGATTGAAAATGGCTTGTTTGGAAGGAGTTAGAAAAGATATGAAGCAATTGAATTTACAAGAGAACGAAGTTCTCAATTGTAGGTGATGAAAGAAAATTTATGTGGACGACCACATGGAATGATCAATTGTGGTTTGTGTAGCCGACCCCAATTATGGGACTAAAGACTAAGGCTTCGATTGATGGGGTAGCTTCAAATTTTCTGCACTGCATCTTTTACAGTTTTTTGGTTGATGGTAAAAATGAAGTTGATGACAATGAAACTATAACATGTACGGGAGGGTTCATGCTAATTTTATGGTAACCACTGCCCACCCCCAACATTTGTTTTTCTTTACGAATCCTTATTAACACTTGAGAGATGGTACCAAGACTCTGAGAGGAATGAATTTTTGTGTAGAAAAACAGATGTTTTGGGACAGGACTCCATGACCTTCTTAATGAATATGAATGTTTCCATATAATTTGCTTATAATTGATTGCCATTATGATCATTTATAGCCTCTAACCACATGTGGCGATAATATTGTCATAGTTCTTTTCATTGACCAAGTTTCTTGGTCATTTTGCAGAGAGTGTTTGGGGTTTCACACTTGAACAGACAATCAGCTCTAGGTGATAATGAGCGTGCAGTTATCGCACACAAGCTTGCATCTGCTGTATACCTCCAAGTCAGCACAATCAGTCAGGCTCTTATTTTTGTTACTCGATCTCGAAGCTGGTCTTTTTTGGAGCGTCCTGGCTTATTTTTAGTTTGTGCCTTTATAATTGCTCAGCTGGTAACCTATTGTTGTGTCATATTATCCAGAGTTATTATAGAATGCATTTTTTTGTTCATTACGACAAATCTTATCTGTTCCTCCTTGTAGGTTGCTACATTAATTGCAGTTTATGCAAATTGGGGCTTTGCTGCAATTGAAGGGATTGGTTGGGGCTGGGCTGGTGTCATTTGGCTATATAATCTCATCTTCTATATCCCACTAGATTTTGTCAAATTTTTAATTCGCTATGTTCTGAGTGGAAGAGCCTGGGATCTCGTTATTGAACAAAGAGTATGCATGGCAGTAAAATTTTTTAATGTGAACCTTGAAGTAAGTTGTTTTTCCTGTTCAGTAACTAACTATTGTCTATTTTTTGGCAGATTGCCTTTACTAAAAAGAAAGATTTTGGAAAGGAAGAGCGTGAACTTAAGTGGGCTCATGCTCAAAGAACCCTTCATGGACTGCAAGCACCAGAAGCCACAATGTTCACTGATCGAACTACTTACCATGAATTCAGCCAAATGGCTGAGGAAGCTAAGAGGAGAGCTGAAATGGCGAGGTATTTAAGTGCACACAAATCGAGAAATCCATCCCACAGCTGATTTAAGTGGAAATTTTGTTACAATTTCTTTGTGTTCTTTTATTCGTCAGCTTTCTGTTGTCTTTGTTACAGTTTGAGAGAACTTCTTACTCTGAAAGGACATGTGGATTCAGTGGTGAAGCTGAAGGGACTTGATATTGAGACAATCCAAGGAGCATACACAGTCTGAGTTCAAATTATTGGTCCACAATATATTGCATCAATATAAAATGCTGAGGCTAAAGATTAGGGCATTCACAACAAGAGGTTTGTATTGGGGATTTTGAGGTTTGAAAAACAAACCCCTTGTTAGTGGGGTGGAGTAAGGTTTTTTGAGAGCGGTTTGAAATTAGTGAGTGGATTGTATGAGTGAGGTGGAATTTTGATGGGGTATTGAATAGGAAAAAAGGTAAGATAAAAATCATAATATGTTAAAGCTTTTCTTTTCAATTTTTTTTATCAATTAGATAAATGTATATATATATATATTGGGTCTCATGTATAAATCCTTTAAAGGTTTGAACGGTTTTAACCATTGTGGAGACTTTAATTATGTAACATGCTTTTCACATGGGCCGGTGTTTTGATGTTGCAATTGTCTTGATGTCATTCTTGATCTTAGTGATAGCTTTAATGGGTGTTTTTATTTTTTTTAATATTCATAAATAAATTTCTAATTGTTACACATGTTGTCATGGTATATAATAAGAGGAGAGGTTTGAAAATAGGAAAATTTGCCAAAATACATCTTTTAAATATATTTTTTTGCGAGAATACACTTTTTAAAAAATTTTTGTGAGGACACACCTTAAACTTAATTTTTTTTGCGAGAATATACCTTGAAATTAGTTTCTGCTGTTAACCGACTTTTTCAGGCACGACAACTCCATAAACAAAAATCATCACTAACCTCTCTCATACACCACCACCATCACTGCATTAACCACCCCCACATCGTCTTCACCACTACTAAGACGACAACACCACCAAACTGCCTTCTCATTTACTAGGTTTATGGGTTTTTTGTTCTAATTTGAATATTTGGGGTTGGGTTGAATTTGAATTGGAAAAATTCATGAAAATAATCCCAACTTTAGGCAGTCACCTAATTAAAGCTTCAACTTTTGATTATCCATTTTTAGATCTAACTTTGCATATGATTTTCCAATTTTGGACTAAGTGACCGGTAACCTGATTAAATGGTAACCTTATTTGATTTTTTCCTTTTTTTTTGTAAAAAAAATTCAATTACTTTTAAATTCTATATTACATTTTAATGTGATGTAAAATTTCTCAAATGTTGACCCAAGTCCATACTTTCATTAATTAGAAGTGTCATAAGCTGTACCATTCTTTTCTTCACCCAGTAACTTCCTTCCTATAAAACCTTCCAATCATCGAAACCATATCACTAAGCAATCGCCACGCTCGAGGCTCATTGTATCATAATCCAATTCACAATCTCGAAGAGCATCATCACGAAGAAGGCGAACTTGAGAGGACGAGGATGAGGTGTCGTGATCTTCTAGTTTGTGTTTTGAAGGTAGACATGTTTTCCATAGTTCGCCGAAGTCGAAGGTTGAGCCTTTGCGGAACTTGGCGGCGCCATTACGGTGGTGGTCGTGGGCCTTCAAAACAACCGGCCTCTTCATCATTCACCACCTCCATCGACCTCTTCTTTATCCATCATCACCACTCAACTTATCATTCTTCAAATTTATTTTCTTGGATTTTGATTATTGATTCTCTAACACATAGAACCTCTTATTTTGATTTTGAGTTTTTGATTTCGATTGATTGAATTGTTTGTCGTCAGAGTTTTTTATTTTTTTTTTGGGGGGGGGGGTCGTCGTGGGGTTTTCAATGGCAGTGGTGGTGAGTTAAGGGTGGTGGTGGCTCTTGCACAATTGCTTAGATTGTTGATCTTTGTTGTTGGTTTAATGGATAAATACTTGTTTGATGCTTGATGTATTATGTTAAATTGGTTTATTGGATGAATATTTGTACAAAATAATGAAGGGATGACGATGGAGAAATTGAGAATAATGGCCCAAATATAGTGTAAGAAATGTTTAATTAATTAACTAATACTTGGTGGTGATGAATTTTTTTGGGTGGTAATGAATTGATGATAATGGAAGGAAAAGAGAGATGTGAAAGGGAGATCGGTGAGGAAGAAGATAAGGAAGTAAAAGAAGTGAAGGGTCAATGCAAATTCAAGAAAAAAAAAGTCAACTTCCACCTGCTAATAAATGAGTTTACCTAATTTTGCAGGTTAAAATTGACTAGGGTCCAAAAGTGGAAAATCATATACAAAGTTGGGTCTAAAAATGGATAATCAAAAGTTAGGTCTTTTATTAGGTGACCGCCTAAGTTGGAATTATTTTCATGAATTTTTCCATTTGAATTTGATTTAATGTACTTCAATTTTGTTCAAAATAGGAAGAATTTGGGTTTTTTTTTTTTTTTTTTTTTACTGTATTTAGGGATTAAAATTTGGATATCCTTGGTTCAAATTTGATTGAATTGGTTCAAATTTAATTGAAATGATTCAAAGATTTGAGAATTTTATATTGACAATATGTTTTTATTTTGGTTTAAAATTTGGGGAATTTAGGTTCAAAGTTTTTAGTTTGATTTACCAAGATAAATCATTTTACCCAAACGAATCATTTATCATTCAATGAGGTGGCTATGGAGGTATGACATTGTTCGTTTGATTTGGGTGCATTCATGAATTTGATCTTGGTTCATTTTGGTGTGTTCATTCATGAATTTGATTTTGGTTCATTTTGGTGTGTTCGTTCATGGATGAATGAGGTGAGGTGAGGTGGTTATGGAGGTCATATGAGAGAATGAAGAAGGTAGAACATAGAAGAAGAGCAAAAAAACAGTTGAAGAGTGCAGTTAGGTGGAATAAAGTGGTCAATGCCATAAGATTTTAGTCAACGCCGGAAACCGGCCTCAAGGTGTGTTCTCACACAAAAAAAAAAAGTTTAAGGTGTGTCCTTACAAGAAATTTTTTTAAAAGGTGTGTTCCCGTAAAAAAAAACAATTTTAAAAGGTGTATTTTGGCAAATTTTCCTTGAAAATAAGGAGAATTTTGTTTTTACATATGTGACATTTACAAAAGGATACACATCAACATATGTACTATGGTAATATATTGGTTGGGTCAGTCTCACCATCGCTCTATTTATGCAATTTTGTAGTTGCACAACCTTTGTGAGACTTAATAGAATGTTGTAAATTTAATTCTTTATTCATTTATTATTATTATTATTATTATTATTATTATTTTTTATTATTTTTTATCTTTTTTTTTCCTTTCATGGTGAGGAAGAGGAGCAAGCTCAGGCGTTGCCAATAGAGGATGCCATCATTAAGGGTAGTCGACATATCTGATGATGTGATGCTAATTTTTCCCGTTATTTTTACTTTTTTAGGGGATTGTTGCACCGTCAAATAATGGTGCGGCCATCCATGTGAAAATCGTTCTTTGTTTTGTGTTTCACTGCAATGGTTACTTAGTAGAACAACAACGGTTACGAATTTAAATTAAATAATGATAGTTACATATTTGAACAATGATGGTTACTTGCGTTCTATACTTATTTAAATAATTTCTTACTTATTTAAATTACAATTGGTTTGTTATTTAAAGTATGTGGATTATTTATTTGAATCATGATTAATAGTTACTTCTTAAAAATATAGAGGTTATAATTAAACATCACTCCAGAAGAGGAGAGGCAATTCCTAGAGCTCAACAGAATTCCAGATCTCAACAGCATTCCAAATGAACAAACAGACCAGCAACAACAGCATCAACCGGATGTCACAAATACGACTCATCATAATCGAAGGCTCAGCAATTCAGAAAGAGTGAAAATTCTTGGTTGGCTTTTGAATAACCAAGTGAATGATGTTCTGAAACACCGTAGTATCGAAGTAGCAGCATATAAATTCAAAGTGGGAAGGAAAGCAATTTCAGAAATATGGAACACAGCAAAAAGGCGAAAACAGGCAAACCAATCATTCAATGTTGACAACAAATATTTTCGAAGTAGAAGAAAGAGAGTTCAATGTGCAGTTGACATAATTTGTCAACTATCAATGGGGCAGAGAGCTTGCATTAGAGATATAAGTGCAATGCTTGGGGTAGGATCAACAACTATATGGAGAATGAAACAAAGAGGCCTTATCAAAGCTCATACCACTCCCTTACGACTAGGATTAAGTGAAGCTAACAAAATTTAGAGAATGAGGTGGATTTTAAATTTACTTATAGGAGACTCGGGACACCTAAAGAGCAAATCTTACCCAATGTAAAACTTCGTACACTTGGATGAGAAGTGGTTCAATCAAACGCGAAAGTCAAAAGGTATTATTTGGATGCAAATGAAACACCAGATTACAGAGTAGCTCAATCAAGCACAAACATAAAGAAGGTCATTTTTACAGGAGTTGTAGCAAGACCAAGGTACAATTCAGATGGTGAATGTACTTTTGATGGTAAAATAGGGAATTTTCCATTTTCATACCAAGAACCAGCAAAAAGGAGTTCAAAAAATAGAGAAAGGGCAGCTATGGTCACAAAGATTATCCTATCACAAGTGACTAGAGGCATGCTCATTCAACAAATTATTCCAGTAACCAAAGCAAAATGGCCAGCAGAAGAAGAGACTAAGACAATATACATTCAGCAAGACAATTCAAAGGCTCACATACAAGTATACAACAGTCTGGCCCTATTTAGCAACAACATTGCAACCAAGACGACTTCAAATTCATGTTAGTTCAGCAACCACCAAACAACCCTGATCTAAACATATTAGATCTTGGGTTTTTCAACAGTATTCAAAGTTTAATGCACAAGAAGATGCCAAGAAATGAAGATGAGATTCTACAAAAAGTTAATGAAGCTATCAATGATTTAAACCCTAAAAAACTAACCAACCTGTGGATGACTTATCAATATTTCATGACAGAGATTTTAAAGAAGAAATGTGTCAATGATTATGCTTTACCTCACAACTACAAAGAAAAACTAGAGGCTCTTGGGATACTGCCTGAGCAAGTGCGAGCAAATAGGTGGAATGCAGGGAATGTTGGAATTTAGTTGAAGCATATGAAAATAAGGCATCAACATCTAGGGAACCATGATGAAAACTGAGGAGAATATTCAAGTAAAAATGTTGACACATTTATTGTTGATGTTAAATATAAATGTTTGGTGAAGTTAAGCCACAAAGTTCATTATCAAAACAATCATTTGAAGGTTTGGTGTTGTTTAATTTTTTTATTGTTCTAAGAAGTTCCCAAAAATCATTGTCAATTCAAAATAAATTGATTATGTCGACTAATTAACGCCTCCAAAACAACAATTAAGTTGAACTGTTTTAATATTTTGAAGCATCTCACAATTTATATTGTTAGTACCATCAAATAATCATTCAACAAAATTACCGGTGGCAGTTAAGTAGCCGACGTCACCAACAAAACTATAGTTGTTGAAAGTCTCATAACATCCGGACTCATCATCGATTGGTTGTTTAAAAAATCAATAGCAACATTAGCAACAACAACTCGGAAAAGAATCCAAACAACTCAAGTCAATAACCAACAAATTAATTCAGAGACCAAACTAAAAAATCCAAACAACTTAAGTCAGAAACCAACAAATAATTCAGAAGAGCAAATTAATTAAGGAGACCAGCTTTAATGAAATATTCATTCGAAAACGCAAATGAATTCAGAAACCAGATAATTGAAATATTCATTCAGAAATGCAAATTTATTCTAAAAATGAATAACTTCAAATATTAATTCATTATTCAACTAACAATATATTTTTCAACTCTGAGACGAATAATCACCAGCAAATAATCACCCACAACGCTAAGGCAACAAACCAACAACCCAATCGAAAAAATAGGGGACTTAACACTGAGACGAATCGAAATCATCATGAAACACATTTTCATTGTCGATGGGACATTCAAAGTTGTCATTTTCTGAACCATTACCATCATCAAAACCATTTTCATACTTAAAAGATCTAGTTCCGACCCAAGCACCTTCATTACTTTCGTTTATTTTAATGGATTTCGAAGGTGTTGAAAGGGTGGTGTTTAGGTGTTTCACAAGGGACGTTTTGGGTGTTGATAAGGGGCTTATTTTTGGTGAAACGTGGTGTTTCAGACGAGAAGTGACATCGTCATCATCATTTTAAGTTGGAGGCCTACTTCACCATCTGCAATCATCTGATGGAAGATCAGCAAAAATTCCCCAAATTCGACCTTTTAAAGTCTTCATTGAGTAGCTGTGATTTCCATTGCACCAAGATCGTTTGTCACAAAGAGGATAGGAGCATTTTGAATATGTGTATGACCCATTCGTATAATTGCTTGGATTCTTAATGATTTCATCTGGATCAGGATAATCTCCAGAAGCCATTTTTGAGTTTTCAAGTTTAACGAACAGGGGACTCAAGGTTTGGTGTTGTTTCAGTGAAAATACGAAAGATTAGCAAAGGGATCTTATAAAGGAGATTAAAATGAGTTGGATAGCACAAAAAACCGAAACCCCTAAGAAGTTTTGAAGACTAGATATTGGGAAAAAGCGTTGAACTCCATAGTTACTCCTCTTTTTTTTTTTTTTTTTTTTTTTTTTTTGGAAAATTGAGTGAGATAAAGCGTAAAACAGAGAGGTAAGACAGATGAATGCGTGAGATAGGTGTGAAGGAGGTAGGTGATGAGTGAAGGAGGTAGGTGATAGATGAGGAAGGTATGGAGTAAATAAAAATGTGTGGTGGGTAGTTAAAGTGAACAGATTTTTATGACATTAACTGGAAAACATTCAAAGAATCCAAGAAAAAAAAGAAAGGGTAAATTATTCAATAAGGTAGTGAAATAAGTAAGAACAACACTAAGCGTAAAAACATAATCTAATACATTCCTAAAATAATAAAATTTCAAGTGTATCAAATAAAAGGGAATACTCTTTACGGAAATCGTATCAATCTTTTATGAACGGAGGGAATACTACATATATGATTTTAAAGAGAATCGGTTAAAATAAAAGTAAAAAATAATATTTTTAATACGGAGTAGGAAATTAACCAAAACAAAACAACTTAAATTTACTCCATATTTGCTAAATGAATTTAAAAGTACAGCTTAAAATAAAATAAAAAATACTTATAACCAAATAATTGATCTAGTGGTTTCAAAATTTGAAACAAAAATGTATTGTATTTGAAAACTAAAAATCCCGCCACATGAAACCCTGAGAAAAAAAAACAGTGTCCCGATTTATCTCTCTCATCCCTTCCATCCTCTCTGCAAAGCACAACATCCCAGGTGTCTTTTCTTATCAGTCAGCAAATGGATAAAAGAGATAGGCTAATTATATTATTATTATTCTTCTCTATTCGTATTGGATATTAGTGCCCACCTAATTTATAATTACTCCTATGTTATTATTTTATTTCTACTTATATATATATATATATATATTTTTTTTTTTTTTTTAAAAAAAAAAACTTGGAAATTCATAATTACACTAAAAATTATTCAATCTAGTCTCTCTTTCTACATAGTACTTATGGATGTCCAAAGTTGAAATTTACTGTAATTAGTAATAATTTAATTAAACACAAGAACGAACAGGGAAACCTAATTGAAAAGTAGAAATCTGAAAATGGGTTTGTTGAGTTTGATTCTGAAACTAGTATTAGCGTTAGCGGCTACCCTGTTTGGCAATAGCGCTCTTGGTCTCACGCAAGATGGTAAGAATTTAAATTTGGTTATGTAATTTTTTTTTTTTTTTAATCCGCTAATAATGTAGTATAACTGTATTTTATACTAGGCAAGACATTGCTGGAAATAAAGAATGTTTTAAATGACACCAACAATGCTCTAGATAGCTGGAGAGATACTGATGATACACCTTGTCAATGGACTGGGATTTCTTGCAATTCCCAAGACCATACTGTCATTTCTATGTGCGTATCTCCCTCCTCTTCCTTTCAATTTCTTTATTTTTATTGCTTTTATTGACTTTTTTTTTTTCTTCCAGAAATCTGCCTTACATGCAACTTGGGGGAATCCTTTCTCCCAGCATTGGCAAGCTTTCTAGACTTCAACGACTGTGAGTTTTTTTTTTTTTTAATTTTTACTTTCCACGAATACATGCGTTTATAAGTTGGGTAATTGGATTAAAACCCCTCCAAAATTTTATGCTTGGGTTTAATTGGTTGGATGAACATATATAATTCAGGCTGTTGGTTGTAGGTAGTCTCAAAGGGACTTGGAATCAACATTCATTTGATGGTGGGTAGGAGCTGTTGGGGAAGTTTGGGTGGTTTTGTAATTTATAGGATTACTTTTGGGGGAGGGGAGGCCGGTGAAGGGTGGTGGAGGGCCGCTGATGGCTGGTGGGGTGAGTAAGCTAGGTGGGTTGAATTGTATATATCTAAATTTTGGGTCCAAAAAATCTGGGGGCCTTGTTTGGTCGATCACTTTGCACTGGCCCAAAAAATTATATATTGATTTTAGCACCCTAGATAAATTTTGTGATACTCCCTCAATTTTGGCTGTCTTGTGTAAATTCAGGAATTTAGATAATGGGGCTTGATTCTTTGTTGTGTAGCAAACAAAAGTGCAATTTTTTTATCCTTGGATGATGATGAAGGAGATTATCAGAATAATCTCTTTTAATCTTTTGTTTGTTAAGAAGTTATAAGATCTACAAAATATATCATCCATAGGCTATTTATATTGGCCCAACATAACAACTCCAGGAAATAAGGTAATGTTCTAAGATATTTAGATAATTACAACATCTAATATAATGATGTAGCTACCTAAAATATATTACTTTCCTTATATTCTATCTTTCTTATATCAATCTGAAAAATGCATCACACCAATATATTTTCAATATCTTATATCGTCCTAACATTGAGGAATCTAAAATCAAACCTAACACATTGAATAACCAAAAAGCTATCACAATTCCAGCAATGACGAACATAACATGTTGAAGACCCAAAACCATTAATTCTAGAAGACAACAAGAAAAAAGAAGGGGACAAGAAGGATACTATTACTTAATTGGTAGGCTGCTTTTGGTAGGTTTTAAAATATTTCACGTGAAAATGATTTCCAATGTAAAACAATTTAAATGGAAAATTCATTTTCATGAAGATTTTTTGTTGTTTTGTTGTATGGTAGAAGATTTTCTATTTATAACATTTTTCACTATTTAGTCAAACTGAAAATCAATTACTTCAAATGTAACAAATTCTTTTTTTTTTGTTTTTTTTTTTTAACTTCTAATTTTCGAGGTAAATGTTTAATAATGTAGAAAATGATATTCCATTCCAAGTGTTACATTTTAATATTTCACCCCAAATGTTTTACCTTTAGACATCCTATCAAACAAACAAACCCTAGGAGGAATTTACAACAAATATGTCAAAACCTAAAAGTTGGATGTTTTTTTATTGACCAAAAATAACCAGCAACACTATTTTTACAAAACAAGGGACTAAAAAAAAGATAATATCAACAGAAAGAGAGGGTTGAATAATAAATTGAGCAGGAATTGATTAGGTTTGTGTAAATTTTTCACTGAGTAAGTGTTGTAAAATGGAAGATTGAAGAGGAAATGGAAGGAGCTTGAGAAACTAGGATAGAGAGATGATTGAAAGATCAAAAGAAATCGTACTAGTTAAAAGAATCTAGGAATGTAATGAGGAACGTTTACTGAATAAAAAAATTTCACAAGGATGTAGTTGTAAGAAAAAATGAACAGAAAAGGAAAGGTTCAAAACGTAACCATTATAAACATAACCAATAATCTCAAATGAAGGGAGTACAAAAAAAGAATTAGTCACAAAATTATCATGAGCTTAGTTTTAAAAGCGCTCATGTAGGTGCAAGGCGCATATACTCATATAGGCACCAAGAAAAACGCCTCTAAAGACTAACGCACATACCCCTATGAGAGGCGCACCATAGTGCAGCGAAGCATACTTAGGCAAGGCGCAAAGACGTGCTCCTCTTGTGCTTGTTTGGGATTTTTTTTTTATTTATTATCCTCTCACGCCTGACCAATGAGAGGCACACCAAGACACAAGGTGAAAGGCACGCACCCGTTTGCGCCACTTACCTTTTAAAACTAAGGTCACAAGAAGATAATTCCTAGAGGCCAAAATAAGGACTTTCACAAAAAATAGGGAGAATTGGGAAGTTGGAGCCTTTTACATTTAAAGATCATACATTCATACCTCTTAATGCAATGCCAATGAATTTTGAGTGTCGATTGTAGTTTTATGTTTTGATCGGAGTACAAGAAATGCAAAGTAAATATTATTTATATGTATTTTAAAGGAGTCAAAGTTAAACTAAATTTAAGGTAGTGTAGGTAGGGTTCTTTTTCAGTGAATAGTAATGGAGAAGTTCCATTGAAACAACTTTTGTTTATAGTTAGTTTTCTTTCGTCAAAAAGAATATGTGTAAGGTAGTTTTAGTTGAAGATTCAATTTATTTGATTGATAGATATTGTTTGGTATAAAGGAATGTCAAGGAACACTAATTCTTGATCTAAAAAATGAAAATCAGAGCACTTCATCAGAACAGCTTACACGGTTTAATTCCTCATGAACTTGCAAACTGCATGGAGCTCAAAGCCTTGTAAGATTTTTAATTGTTGAACCTCATGCTTTTTAAATTTCTCTTTTTCTTAAATGCTTGCTTAATTGATGATATTAATTACAATAAGCCTGCCTTTAATCACAGATACTTGAGAGCCAATTATTTACAGGGTGGCATTCCTTCAGAGATAGGAAATCTCTCTTATCTCAACATTTTGTAAGACTTAAAATTTCCTTTTGTCAATGGATAAAATGTCATATCATCAATTTTTTTTCCTGGCATTTCCTTTAACCCTTCCATTATTGTACAATATTTTCTTCTTGACAACTCTACTTGTCCATTTCTACATGCATTAATTACAGGGATTTGTCTAGCAACTCATTGAAGGGTACTATACCTTCCTCCTTGGGCCGTCTGACTAGGCTTCGCTATTTGTAAGCTCTACAATGACATATAAAATTTGAGTTTTGTAATCTCTTTAAAAAAAAACTTGGTACTTATTTACCCTTGGTGACTTTGTTTGGTAGGAATAATAGCATATGTATTAACATGAACCTCTTTTCACTAATTTGCTTTAGGAATTTGTCAACAAACTTCTTCTCAGGGGAGATACCAGATTTTGGCGCTCTTAGTGCTTTTGGAAATCAATCGTATGTTATATGTTCATGTCCTTACAAGTACTTAAAATGCCTAAAAAATGTTGTAAAACTCACAAAATCCTTTTAATATTGATGATGTAGTTTGTATATGTTTATGTATGACTCTATTATTTAATTAGAATAATCCTATTTCTAGTATCTATTGGCCTCTATACTTACACTTTGGTGTCCTCTATTTTTTTTCTTATCTAGTAGAATTGTTATTGATTAGATTTCTTGTGTCTTTTAAAGTAAGCCTTACCATACCCCCTTACCAAACACTGATTGTAATTGACTGGAAATAATTGTGAATAGTACTAACAAGAATGAATTATTCACCGAAAAGCATCAATTGTTGAGCATCATGACCACTAGGACTCATGTTTAGAATGAATATTGTTGTTATTGAATACCAAAAAAATTTATCTCAAGTTTTCATATATTACGAGTTATAACATCTTTATACACAATCACTCTAATGGAAAATGGCAATACAAGCACATTATACACTATTCTAAAATCTTGCAATGATGTGAAACTATTATCTTGTCTGATTGCATCATCCCATTTATTTTTTGGGAGTTCGGATGAGGCTTTATAAATATGATAAGTATATAATGACTCTGTACCTTAGTCATTTATAAGTTTTAAATCCTTTATCTTCGCAACAATAGGTTTGTTGGTAATTTGGATCTTTGTGGACGGCAAGTGCATAAACCTTGTAGGACGTCACTTGGCTTCCCTGCTGTCTTGCCTCATGCGGAGAGTGATAAAGCTGGTGGTAAGTTGCACCCTTTCCCTACAAAACAAATGCTTTTGATAGTGTTGTCCTTTTCTTTATTGAAATATCCAAAGGCGTGTAAATCTATGATTGATTTGGCAGTCCCAAGTAAGCATTCATCTCACTACATCAAAGGGCTCTTGATTGGGGCAATGTCCATGCTAGGAGTGGCTCTGATTGTAGTCCTTGCATTACTATGGGTTTGTTCAGTATCAAAGAAAGAAAGGGTAGCTAAGAGATACACAGAAGTCAAAAAGCAAGTTGAACCTGAAGCAGGTAAAACATTTACATCTCAGCAATTTCTTAATATTTATATCGTAGACCTTTATATTTCACAAAATACATGCATTTTTATGTTTTACACTTTGTTTATTGTCACAAAATATCTACTGCTCTGCTTTATAAAAAATAAAATAAAAAGTTGATATGAAAAAACTTAACATTAAGACAATTCTAACAAGATCACACATGACTATATTATTTACTATATCAATCAATCAATCACAATCAATTGGAGTTAAATGGGGTCGGTTACATGAACCAAAAATAATCATTTTATGTGGTCATTCACAAAATTATCCTCCTCTATCCCCTGCTAGCGAGAACCTTATTCTCCTCTAAATCCAAAAGCGTCACATATATCCTTTCTAACCCCTTTGCACCAAGTCGTTTTCGGCCTCCCCCTACCTCGTTTGTGATCTCCGTGATCCTACCCTTTCACTCGTTGCGCCGGGGCTCCCTAAGGTCTTCGTCTCACATGTCCGAACCAACGCAAGCGGTTTTCCCTTAAATTACTTGCAATGTCTGCGACACCAACTTTCTGATGGATGACTTTATTTTTGATTCTATCTTTTAGAGTGTTCCCGCACATCCATCTCAACATCCACATCTCCTCAACTCCTATATGTTTTTTCCTATATGTTATAGTTTTTTATGTTTTAAATTTCTTTTTCCTTGTACCTTAGATTTCAAACGTAACAAATTCAAAAAAAAAAAAAAAAAACAAACGGAGTAAAATTTTGTTCAGGAACTCTGTGGGTTTGCAGAAAATGCTCTAGACAATCTTAATTGGTAATGAACATTGATATTTTATCATAAACATCAAAAACCAATCAACCCTAACCTAATTTTTTAATTAATCCAGACTATGCCAACCTTTTTGAATATAGGTTGAAATATCTTTTGTCCTATGTTACTTGGTCTCTCTAAGGAGCGTTTGGTTCAAAACTTGGTATGGGTTTGGGATGAGGGATGAAACTACGGTGGTATGGGTTTGGAACTTGATTTTTCGTACCACTTGTTTGGTTGTTACTTAGATATGAATTTTTTTTTCCTTTATTTGATAACTAGAGGTATGGGTATGAGTCAAACCCACCACCCTTGGGTTTCTAAAACCCATACCTTGGAGGTTTGAGGTATGGGTATTAAATTCATAATTTTGCAAAACAAACATAATATATGGGTTTTGATCATTCTAATATCATACCACATTCCATAATGGTTTGAACCAAATGTTCCCTAATTTACCTTATTAGTCGGTATCAATGTTCAATTTTCATTCCTCACATATGGGTACAAATTTAGGATGCTTTATATAGCTCATTTTTGGACAAAATCATGGAAATTTTTCGCAAAATTGCCTAGTCTTGGTCACATATCCATGTCTAACATGGGTACCCGTGATTAAGTGAAACCCACATAGAAAGCTTATAGTGGGACATAATGTATTGATAGTGGACACACAAATCTATAATTAAAAGCTTATATAAGGTACCAAATTTTTAATGAAAACCTGATGAGGTCGTCGCAAACCTATCAAAAATAATAACCTAGCAAAACCTCCTAATAATGTAGTAAGGTAAGTCAGGGTCGATCTCATAGAGAAGGTTCAATCAATTAATGGTTAATATGAATAAAAATTAGTAGAGCCGGGAAAAAAACAAGAAAGTTGATTGATCTAAAATTATGACTAAGAAATAAAAACTATGAATAAAAAGACTCTAGAATTAAGTATCTCCACTAATATGAACTAATGTAATCCTTAATCGCTCCCCCAATCAATTAGAATAAACTCAACAGGATAGATGCGCCTTAAAAATGCCAAGAATTTCTTTCGATCAATTAATGGCTTACCTAATAATGCAATCGCACCTATTTTCATGGAGTCATGCATATTAAAGACATTACGAATAGCATCCTAGAAATCCTACCAAGTAATATTCACTATTTTCATGTCAATAAAACCTACTTTTGATTAGGGTTCTAAAATCGATCAAGAACCAACTTTCGTTGCGAACCTAATCACATTTAATAAATACTATTTCTAGTCAAATATTGATAACAACCCTAGCAAAAATGAATAACAAACTAATTAAATTGAGGGATTGGGAAATTGGGATTAATTCATATTAGGGTTTAACTTAACTGTAGATAAAATACTAAAACATAATTAAAAGAGAAAAGTAAAAGCAAAGCATAAAATTAAACAAGAAACTAAAAACTTACGAGGGAATTGAATAGATTAGAAAACCAATAAAGAAATAAAGTATGTTAATGGTTGCATAAAGTAGTGGACAAATTCCCTAATGTCTTCCACTCTTCCGTAAGGAAGTGGTGAAAAACCCCCAAAAATCCTAAATCATTAACTATTTATATGCTAGTGGAATTTGGTAAATTGCACGAATTAAAAAGCCCATTTAATTTGTTGTGTAAAAGCCCATGCAGCCTCATATGTCGACCAGCAGGCGATGGGTATCCAGCGTCAAAGACAGCAACAGCATGTAGAACAAAACAAACCCCATCGTGCGCTGGCCGGTTTCAGTTTCTGATCTGTTGGGTCAACTTTGAGGGGCTGTAACTTGAGTTCTAGGCATTGAAATGAGGTGTGTGACCTATCGTTGCGAAGCTCTATGAATCTAGTTTCCAATGCAACTTGAATCGCATAAATCCGACCAGTATATCTCGAGATATGACCAAAATAGTGAGCATTGGTCAAGCTGAACTTTCACAAAATTCAACATTTTTTCAATTTTAGCTCGAATTCACCTCAACAAGCTACGCCATGACCCCTATGGATGCAAAATAGATGTCATATGGTGATAATTCTCGAGTCAAATGTCCATAATCTAAGACTCTTCTTTCATAATTATCCGTTTCATTTAACCTTACTTCGAAAGGTTCGTAATAGCAAAAAAACTTCCTGAAAAATTAAGAAACCACAAACAAAGCGTAATAGAGTACATAATGGATAATTCATACAATTAACGCATAAAATACAACTATATGGACATAATATACTCTAAATATGCAAATATGCCCAAAAANTAATAAATACTATTTCTAGTCAAATATTGATAACAACCCTAGCAAAAATGAATAACAAACTAATTAAATTGAGGGATTGGGAAATTGGGATTAATTCATATTAGGGTTTAACTTAACTGTAGATAAAATACTAAAACATAATTAAAAGAGAAAAGTAAAAGCAAAGCATAAAATTAAACAAGAAACTAAAAACTTACGAGGGAATTGAATAGATTAGAAAACCAATAAAGAAATAAAGTATGTTAATGGTTGCATAAAGTAGTGGACAAATTCCCTAATGTCTTCCACTCTTCCGTAAGGAAGTGGTGAAAAACCCCCAAAAATCCTAAATCATTAACTATTTATATGCTAGTGGAATTTGGTAAATTGCACGAATTAAAAAGCCCATTTAATTTGTTGTGTAAAAGCCCATGCAGCCTCATATGTCGACCAGCAGGCGATGGGTATCCAGCGTCAAAGACAGCAACAGCATGTAGAACAAAACAAACCCCATCGTGCGCTGGCCGGTTTCAGTTTCTGATCTGTTGGGTCAACTTTGAGGGGCTGTAACTTGAGTTCTAGGCATTGAAATGAGGTGTGTGACCTATCGTTGCGAAGCTCTATGAATCTAGTTTCCAATGCAACTTGAATCGCATAAATCCGACCAGTATATCTCGAGATATGACCAAAATAGTGAGCATTGGTCAAGCTGAACTTTCACAAAATTCAACATTTTTTCAATTTTAGCTCGAATTCACCTCAACAAGCTACGCCATGACCCCTATGGATGCAAAATAGATGTCATATGGTGATAATTCTCGAGTCAAATGTCCATAATCTAAGACTCTTCTTTCATAATTATCCGTTTCATTTAACCTTACTTCGAAAGGTTCGTAATAGCAAAAAAACTTCCTGAAAAATTAAGAAACCACAAACAAAGCGTAATAGAGTACATAATGGATAATTCATACAATTAACGCATAAAATACAACTATATGGACATAATATACTCTAAATATGCAAATATGCCCAAAAACCCGATATAAATGTGAGTTATCAAAACCTGTAAAAACTATAAGCTTATATGAAGTCGTAAACAAAAGCAATAATAATTACTTAGGTTTTTTAATTTAAAATTATAAATTTTGTTAAAAATCAACATTAATTAGGTAAGTTCTACAAATTTTCCTTAAAATAATCTAAATGAGGAAAATTTGATATCAACAATGATTTGCAAATCATGATCCCTTATATACCAACCAAAATCCTCATTTGGCATCAATTTGCCAATGTTGGACCCAAATATATTCTGTATTGCACTAGCAGGTTTGCAACTTGTTAACCCCATTTGTCATGGTTGCATCAATGCTAGGGATGGTGATTTTCGCACTCCCTAAAATATTTCCTCACTCCTCTCAGATGAATAGCAACATTGATCACTATTCATGTGAGAGAGGGAGGAGTACGAAAATAATGTGAAGAGTGCGGAAATACATACCCCAATGCCGATGCCATGAGTCCACGATTGCCTGCCTGCTTTTAAATTTACCTACCATCACTTGAATAATGAAAATTCACAGAAAACTATTACAAAGAAGATCGCCGTTGAAGTTGAAATTTACCATTACAAAGACAAGCTATTGGAATAGGAAACAAGAATCCACTCATCTGGCAGTGTTCATTCCAGTCTTTACTTTCTTCTTTGTGACCTTATTCCTAAGCTTAAATGTTTTGTTTGTTGTATCACTTGTATGGTACTAATGGTAGTCCATTTTCCTAGGAGAAGTATAATTATTGCTTATATCATATTACTGGCATTACTACAATTAGATTGCCGCCAATACATGATTAATAATAAAACCATGGAATTGGACTTACAATAGTGGTCAAAAGTAAATTAAAACAATTAGTTAGGTGTTTTGTGAGTCGGTTGTACTTAAAGGCTTACAACCTCATAGGGTAAATTAAATTCGAGGTTTTGGGTTTTGGAATTGTCTTTTAAATGTAAAATTCATAGAAGTAAAGTTGGTTATTCCTTCATGAGTGGTTGGTATATAATTTAAAAACCTAAGGGTTCGAGGGAAAATTTTAAAATGCAGGTATATCTCTTGCTGCCATTTTGTCATGCATGTACCAAAAAAAATTTTGGTGCCTGTTGATGAAACTGTTTTGATGTAGTTCTTTCATATACATTTTGTTTTCTTTAATCTTTGAACCATTTCTGATGTTTGGACAGGCACCAAGCTTATAACATTTCATGGCGATCTTCCATATCCGTCTTATGAGATCATTGAAAAGTTGGAAGCCCTTGATGAAGAAGATGTTGTGGGTTCAGGAGGGTTTGGTACTGTATACAGAATGGTCATGAATGACTGTGGTACATTTGCTGTTAAAAGGATCGATCGCAATCGTGAAGGATCTGATCAAGTATTTGAGCGGGAATTGGAAGTGTTGGGCAGCATTAAGCACATTAACTTGGTAAACTTGAGAGGCTACTGTAGATTGCCAACTTCAAAGCTCCTCATTTATGATTATTTGGCCACGGGCAGCCTGCATGACTTGTTGCACGGTAATTTCATTCAAATGATTTTCTTTCAATTAGGTATTTGCTTTGAAATATGAAAAACCGGGCATTAACACGTGAAGAACCACATATAATAAGCAATTTGGTATCAAAGTTGAAAAAAAACCATATTACTAATTTCACTTGCAGTGTACCCCTTTGGCACACATTTTAAGGAGATAGCGAAAGTTTCAAAACAATTAGAACTCAAGAAAGAGAGAAACCTATATGGAATGCATGTTGAACAACTATCTTTGGTTTGGCTAATAAGCAATTTGATACCCAAATGCAACTTGTGGTAACTTATTTATTTGTGTTACTAATATTTAATTATTTTTCAACTTTTTTTTTTTTCAATTTTGATTATTTAAATCTTTATTTGTTAAAAGATTGATTTTTTCTATTTTTAATTTTCAAAAATCAAATATCAGTTTATGTTTTTTTAATGAATATGTTTGAAGATTACGAAAGGGAAAAAAAATTATAAAGTATAAATTTTTTTTTTCTGAGTTTTAAAAGTAATTTTTTAAATATACAGAAAAAAAATTACAATATAGGTTTTCAAATAAAACAAAAAAAATAGAAATAAATTCTAGAAATATAATAGTCAAAGGTGATATGTACAATCTTAAACTTGTAGTTCAAATATAATTAAATCTAGTAAAAAACACTTAATTGTCATAATTTAAATGACTACCTTATATAGAATCATCGGGATTTGGGGTGGTGCTTTCTGAAGATATCGTAACTTAACAATCAACAAAAGCTTTTATTATTTTTATTTTTATTTTTTTATTTTTTGAATTTATTCTTATCAACACTTAATAGAAGTTAAGTTTGAGTACCTTAGTTGCAACTTTTGCAACTATAGTATTTTATTGCAACAAGTAACAATGTTGAGTACTCTATTAGTAAGCTAGCATAAAAGTTCATAATATGACTAGTATTCTTTTTGTTGGCTAAGTGGAAAAGCTATCGTTGGTAAATATCCAAAAAACAAAACATAAAAGATCTATTTACCAAAAGATGTTATTAAATATCTATTTAAGGATACTAAGTGTTGTATTGAATTGCAATTGACAGAGCAAGGTTATGACAATGAAGTATTAACTTGGAGTGCTCGTTTGACAATAGCTCTTGGGTCTGCTCGTGGATTAGCTTACCTTCATCATGACTGCTGCCCAAGAGTAGTTCATCGTGACATAAAGTCTAGCAATATACTTCTTGATGAAAATATGGAACCACATGTGTCTGATTTCGGCCTTGCCAAACTTCTGAAAGATGAAGAGGCCCATGTTACAACAGTTGTTGCCGGTACTTTTGGGTACTTGGCACCTGGTATGTCTTCTTTGCTTGTCTATCTTTTGCAGTTTTGACTCGAAATACAAATAGGTTATTTCTTGTCGGTTTTAAGAAAAAAGTTATAGAAAATTAGAATATGGAATTAGAGATGAGAGGATGGATGGTAGAATAAGATGTTGAAAAATTGAAAACAAAACTTACTGATGATAGAACAAGATGCTGTAGATTAAAACTGCGATTTTTTCAACAGATGCTTACATAGTTACATCAATCAAAGTCTCTATCCACCTCTGTAATGAATGGTGTGTGATTGCATTATTAAGCATACATTCATAACCAAAGTGAATGGTCTCAAAATCAGTAGCAGGATGCTCCTATTACTATTGTTATTATATATGTACTAGATATTAAGAACCTCCTAAAGTTGTAGGATTTGTAAGCAACCACCCATATCATGACCCTTGCATAAAGTTTTATCAGCAAGGCAAAACTCCTTAGTGATGGATGATTTAATTGTTTTTTGGGTTTTTTTTGTTCGCTAAAACTCCTTAAGAGAATATAATAAAATTAATATACAGTTGTATTAAAGTTAATTATATATATAGCGCGTCTAATAAATTGATTTTATGAAAACTGACAAGTGCAATATAAAATTTCTCACATCTTCATGTTTGTTTTCCATCCCTCCTCTTCCCGACTCCCTTCCCATCTCTTCCCTCATCCCTTTTCTCCATGAATGATTCGATTGAAAGATGTAATTTGGAACTGTTTTCTTTTGAATGCGACACAAACTTAAGCCTGTGATGTCTTGAAACATTGTCATTAAAAGTACTTGCAAACCAATTTTGATTTATAAATTTGCACCCTTTTTGGGCAGAGTACTTGCAAAGTGGAAGAGCCACGGAGAAGTCAGATGTTTACAGCTTTGGTGTTCTTCTGTTGGAGCTTGTGACCGGAAAAAGACCCACTGATCCATGCTTTGTTCAGCAAGGCTTGAATGTGGTTGGGTGGGTGAGTTCTGAATTTTCTTGCCTTGTATCCTTTTTTAATCTGCTGGAGAGTTTTGCTTTCCCTAACTTGGTTAAAAGTAATAAGGAAAGTCATCAATTGAAAATCTGCAGATGAACACACTGTTGAGAGACAACAGATTAGAGGATATAGTAGATAAAAGATGCCTTGGTGTGGATCCAGAAGTAGCAGAAGTAATGCTTGATATAGCTTCCCGTTGCACAGATGCAGACCCAGAGCGTAGGCCAACAATGAACGAAGTTTTGCAAGTTCTAGAACAAGAGGTCATGTCTCCTTGCCCTAGTGATCTCTACGAGTCTCAGTCAGACTATTGCTAAATGAATTGAAGTTCTTAAGCTGTAATCTTGCCGCAGGGTGTATGTATATTAAAATTTAATGATTTTTTTATTTGGCGAGCTATGAAACATTAACTTTTGTTATGTGTCCAAAAGGGTGGAAGCAGCAATGATGCAAATTGTTGTAGCAATCAAGGTACAATAAAGGTGAAAAAAATTGCTTATTTGATTTTGAAACGAACTAAAAAATGGTTTCCAATCAAATAAACAATTTTTTTTTTTTTTTTGTCTTTAGTTTGTATCTGGTTAAGTACAATTAGTTGTATGATAAAAATCATTGACTCAGGCACGTACACATTTCTCTGAAAAGAATTAAACTATTGAACAAGATAATTTTTGAGTTAAGAGAGCTGTTACCAAGTTGACCTTTGGAATTAGTGCCAAAATCATACACAAGTTAAAGCATATAAACAACAGTGCCAAAATCATGTTTCATTCATTCGGCCTATCACTCTCTTGTATAAAAAGCAATTAAACAATGGGCCCCAAAATAAAAAGGTCATGCATAGAAATTGTTCCATGAGAAATGTAGCAAGGACTAGCAACTCATAAGAAGTAGAGAGAGTAAAAAATTGGGAAACTACTCTACGCACCACTTTGTCCAACTTTGTGCTTGTTGAGTTGCTTGATACCTTTTCTTTTTTACTGTTTATTGTGTGGACTGCCATGTCGGTCGCTGGGACAATTGACTCAATATTGGAAGCACCAACTGAAATTGTTCGTAGAATAATTGAAAGTATGATCTTAAGTCTTCCTATAATTGTTACTTAGGTCATCAACATTAGTGTCCCATTTGAAAAAAATTGAAAATGGGAACTTTCCCACCAATATTAGAATATACTGTTATTCAAATTTTCAATGGGGAGGTTAATTGAATGGAAAGGTTCTCATATGCAAGTGGGACCCGAATATGTTTATTAATAATTGGTGGTGTATGAGAAGTAGAAGAAAAGAAAATGTGGTGGGCTATGGAAAAGTAGGAGAAATTAAGCAAATGAGAAGGTTAATGAATGTAGATATGAAATTGTGAAATGAAAATGTTATGTAGTAAAGTTAGTGAAAAATGATGTAAACTAGTAAAGTAAAGAGAGAAATTATGAGAAGATACATGAATGTTGATGCTCTTAAACTATTGTCTATGATTACTAATGTAATTAAGATTATTTAAAATGTGGTGGGGTATGGAAAAGTAGGAGAGATGAAGTAAATGGAGAGGTTAATGAATGTAGATATGAAATTGTGAAATGAAAATGTTATGTGGTAAAGTTAGTGAAAAATGATGTGAACTAGTGAGGTAAAGAGAGAAATTGTGGGAAGGTACATAGATGTTGATGCTCTTAGTTACCTTCACTATAAAATAGAATTTTTTTTTTAATTGTTTATAACATTTTGCTTAACTATTGTCTACGATTACTAATGTAATTATGATTATTTAGAAATTACGAGTAATATTTTAGAATTATCAGAAATTTAAAAAAAAAAAAATATATATATATATATTTATGAAATGAATGAATATATATTAGGTGGAACTCATTAATAACGACATCAAGCAAGATGTGTTGATAAGATTTGTGTGATTTGTAGAAAATTTGAAGATCATATATGAAATGGTGAACTAAAAACCAAAAATAAAAAAATACTAGTAATTGGAGTTAGGGATGTTGAATTTAATGCATGCATGAGGTGGACAGAACATTGGGTAGCCACATGCGCATGTTATTTGACTCTTCATACCTTGGAATAGCTCCTCCATTTGATGGGGTGTTGGCCTTGGCAGTGGCTCATGCGTCCCTTTCTCTCTATAAAACTATATATGCCTTTTTTTTCAATTTATTTACTACAGACATTAATAATTACCCTATTATTATTATTGTTTTTCTACTCTGTATTCCCATGTTTATTATTCTACTCATTTGTTTCTAAATATTTGATACGTTTGAAATCTAACATTATTTATAAGAAAAGATAATCTTTTAAATTACTTTCAATCTATAAAACATAATATAATCATATGAGGTTTTGTTTGATTCGACTCAATGGGTACGTTATTAATATCCGATTATTATGATAGGGAGCATTAATTTGTTTGACATGAGAATCAATTAATTAATAGGACGTAGTCGAGTCGACCAGTTGGTGTGCGGAGTATGTTATTGTAATTAAAATAGCTACTAAGTCTTTATTCAATAATATATATTTGGGGTGGGGTGGGGTGGAGGGGTGTATACCGTTAGTCGTTAGATCGAAATTAATGGCTGTGGCTAAGACTGGGACTGGGGGGATGATGGGGATACAATTCCAAATCCAAATCCAATATTCTTCTGCTTCCCACCTCCGCCCTACAAATCTATTACTTTCTCCAATTATTCCACCATTGTTTTTATACAACAACAACAACAACAACAACAACAACAACAACAACAACGACAACAACTTTGGGGTGAAGCCTTTGTTCATAACTAAGAAGAATTTTAATGCCAACTCCCGCGATGTGGTAGCTGCTGCCTCTTCTGGAAGCTCTTTGTGGGATACTTGGTCACCTGTCTCCGACAAATCCACCCCTTCTCCTTCTCTTAGTGATATTGTATGGCCTTCTCTTGGTATGTTTACTTGTTTCCTTTACTATTATTATTATTTCTAAAATCTTTCTCTCATCTATCATCATCACTAACACTGTACTACATCTAGGGGCATTTGCGGCCATGGCAATGTTGGGAAAGATAGACCAACTACTTGAACCAAAAAGTATGTCCATGACCATTGCGCCCTTGGGGGCTGTTTGTGCCGTCTTGTTCATCACTCCTAAAGCTCCTGCTGCTCGGGTATTTGCTTTTGCTTTTTTTTCCAATGTCTATATATTTTAAATCATTTGCTCCCTAATAATTACAACACAAAATTTGGATGAATTATTTTGAAAATTTGAAAAGCAAAGTGGGATTATTCTAATATAATTTGCATGTGTAGTGTAGTGTAGTGTTTGTTAGTTGGATTCATTATGAGTGATTACATGATTGAATGGTTCTGACCCAAATTTTGTACAGAAATACAACATGTTCATGGCTCAAATTGGGTGCGCAGCAATAGGAGTGTTAGCATTCACAATGTTGGGCCCAGGTTGGCTTGCAAGGAGTGCTAGCCTTTCTGCATCTCTTGCATTTATGATCTACACCAAATCAACACACCCACCTGGTATTAATTTTATATATATATATATATATATATATATATTTTTTTTTTTTTTTTTTTTCAGCTAAATTAATGGAGTTGAAGTTACAATTTATTTGACCTTATCATTTAATTTATTATTACTTTTTCATTTTTTTTTTTTTTTTTTTTTTAAGGTGAGGTTGTAAGGAGAGCACAACTTTTACTCTTCCATAAAATTTTATACGGAGTATAATTCAGGGTATAATTTTAAAGCCTAGTATACTAGTCCGACTTCTCTATTCTAATTCAGGGTTGAAATAACAATAATGTTTACGGCCATTAGTTTTAAAATCATAAATAAACACTGTTTATTTTTAACTATAGGGAGGAATTGGTATACAAATGAAACTAAAACTTTCAACTCCAAAAATACTCGACTAACTTGCCAATGACTTGTGTTGTGAACTTGTGCCTCTACATGGAAAAAATAATCTCATACATTTTGCAATGCATGATACAAAATCGTCACATATGTTCATTTGTTACGCTTATTATTTTAAAACAAAAATAGGATAATATAATTTAAATTGAGGGAAAGATAAAATAAAATTAATGAAAACAATATTATTAATTGAATTTGAAATCTCATATGTAGTTGTATACTTGTATGGATACATTAATATTGATCTAAAGCGTGGAAGTTGATTTATGATGTAGCTGCAAGTTTGCCATTGTTGTTTATTGATGGAGCAAAATTCCATGGTCTAAATTATTGGTATGCGCTATTTCCCGGTGCGGCTGGATGCATTCTCCTCTCTATCCTCGTAAGTTTTTAATTTTCCAATTCTGGCTTCACTAGTATCATATACTGCACACTTGTACAGTAAATGCATTTACATTTTACACTCAACTCAACATTTCAAAATATGCCACATTAGATTTACTAATTAACATTTAGGATCTGTTTACTTCAACTGAAAACAGTTGACTAGAGCTGAACTAATTAGAGTTGGACTGAAAGTTTCTATTATGGATTAATGATTAGCAAAATAAAAGAAAAGCTGAGCTGAACTGATTTTAATCTGAAGTAAACATGTCCTTGTTGGTAATGCTATATATTTCTATAAATGGTAATAATTCATGAATCTCAACAAAAATCACAAAAACATTTATTTAATTAATGCTTGAATGAAAAAATAATTTCTATTTCAATCACCTTATTTATAGCCCTTATTCATAGCCCTACAGTTTGTTTGAATAGATTTATAGGAAGGAAAGGAAGGGGGAGGAACTAGAGAGAAGAGGAGGTGAAGGAAAGGGAGGGAAATTAAAATTAATGTCTTTCATTTGGGTAGGATAGGAAATGGAGAGAGAGTGAGGGAGTTAGGGATATGAAAAGGAAAAAAAGTTGATTTGCTAGCCGAGTTATGGAGGTTGTAAAATAGAGAAGGAGAGAGATAGACATAGTAGAGAGAATAGAGGTGGTGAACTGGTGATGATAGTTTCATTCCAAATCTTTTCAATTTGGGAATGATTTGTTGTTTAAGAAGAGAAGGAAACAAATTCCTTCTATTTCTCCCTCCCAATACCCTCATCTCTCATTTTCGTTATCTAAATAGAGGAACTTTCATCCTTTCATGTTCCTTCCCTTCCTTTCTCTCCATTTTCATGTATTCAAAACAAGTTGTTAGAGCTACTAATAACATTTTCCTTCTTTCTTTATTATTATTTTTAAATGATAGAGTAAACGAAAAAGCATACTAACATTTATTCACTCTGCTAATATTCAAACTCATGTTGTACCATTTTTGTTTTTATACTTTTTTCCCACGATTCATTCCAACAATGCTAAGTATATAGGGTCCGTTTGGTAGGACGTAAAACATTTTCAATGTAAAATGATTTTCACTGAAAATAGTTTTTCATGGAAAACAATTTTCGTGGAAACAATTTTCCATTTTTTGGTTGCATGTAAAAAAAGTGATGAAAATAGAGAAAATGAAGAGGGTGAAAAAGGTAGTCAGGAAAGAGTGTATAAAGGGATGGGAGGAAAATTATTTTCCTTTTATTTTGGAAAGAAAATGGTTTTCCATCATTGTATGGAAAAATTTACTCCCATGGAAAATGATTTAACATTCTTTTGTATACCAAACAATGTAAAATTGGAAAAGAGAGGAAAACACTTTTTATGGAAAATGTTTTACACTCTATCAAACGGAGCCTTAATGTGAATTGGACCAATTAATATAGCTCAAATGATTCATTGAATGGATGGGATAACATCTTTTAATTTGGTGCAATCTCTTGAATTTAGTCTGTATAATATCTTATTATCTTGAATATAGTTCAAAAGATTTGGACCCTGGTATAGTGGGTATATAAAAGATTGCACCAAATTTCTATTTGTACACAAAACTTAATACAGTCTAAAAATATTTCACCAATTCACATTATGCCACTTTTTAAGTCAAATATGATATTACATTATCCTTGATACAAACTACAAAGTACCACTGTACAAGGCTACTAGCTAGCCTTAAATGCAAAATGGTAAAAGCTGATTGCATTTGTACTTCATCTCAAGCAAATTTCCCTATATAATTTTGCAGCAAGAGATCGTTTACTACTTCAAGGAAAATTTCAAATTCTAACCTGCGAAATGAGGAAGTAGATTGATGCGGCTCAGCCAATAGCCAAAAAACAAAAATGTTAAATGGGATCGTACTCATGAGAGTATAACTAATTACAAAGCCCCCAAGGTCATCATTACTGCTACAAAGTACAAATGCATATATGGAGCTTCCGTACAAAATGCACAGTCCCTGAGTATAAGCACTATTCTTTGTACAAAACATATCACCTTAACTTGTATTACTAATTAATACAACCGTATTTCCATTTCTTTTCATCCTTGGTGTTTACTGTTTAATGATTGCTCTTTATGATATTATTTTGTTTGGTTTATTGACTTCATAAAATCAAGGGAATTACTTCTTATGGAACAAAACTGGACCAATCTTTGGGATCAATTCAAACAAAATTGTCATGAGTCATGATTATAACTTTTTTTATAGAAAAAGAAAAAAAATAAAATAAATAGTAAATAGTACTACTTCTTGTTTAATGGAGGGAGAAACTAAAAATATATGTCACATACTCACGTCCAAGAATATTAGTTTACTCCAACAGTAACAGTAATGTTTGGCTTAAAAAAATCTTTTAGAGTTGTCCCTACTCTCTACAATATAATAATTAGCCAAACCCGTACAACAATAATACTACCTATGTTTCCAATTAGTTGCAACAATTGAATAATTTATATCTCATTAATAATACCCAATTATTGCAACTAATAGGAAACGGAGGTAGTAGATTAGTGTAGTGTTATTGCTTTTGTTCCCACGATAAAGCTAAACAAACCTGCCACTGGCCATTACATTTGCAAAAGAGGTGATGTGGAGGGTTAGAGAAATATGGTTTGCTTTAGATTAATCGATCAGACAAGCTTGGCAGCCTTCTAAAAAAATTCAAACTAGTTGGAGGCATAGGCTCTCTAAACATTGGGTGCCTCATAAAATAAAACCCAAGCGCTACTGCTACCATTTTTGGTGGCACCGCATATAGTGTTATTGTGATCATCAAACATACACCTATGAACAATTTTGTAGCCCTTGGGTCCCTCCAGCTTACCAAAGCCTGTACCCTCTCCCCTTGCGTTGCCAAATCCCCCAAAACTGTTTGTACTCTTGCTGCCAATATCCTTAACCTATCATACCTTACCCGTATAATATCTGACGACTTGCAGCTTGGAATTGTATCAAACTCTTCATCAAGGTCATCTGGATCTACCGTCTCTGCTTGAGACAGCCTAGTATCCATTGCTGCAGGTATCTTTGGTCTGAATCGATAATACCATATTCCTATTAGAAATACATATAAGAATCCCGTTGGCACAATCAAATCCGGATACCACACTAGCACCAAATATAGAATGTGGACCAATATTGTTGTTAAAGGGTTCCTCCATCTTCTAATGTGATTTACCCACTTAGCTAACCCGATTGCCCAAGCAAGCACCCCCACTATCCTAAACCAATTAGCTTTGCTTTTCCTCATGCTCCAAGTATGTGAATCTGCATCCAACATGTATCTTACAACTTCAAGGCCTAGAGGAGGCTCTGAACGGGCCAGCCATGCTGCAACCATTTTAGTAGCCACCCCACGAAGAGCCTCTTGTTGGGCCACCCCAAGTGGGCGGAGATAATGCATCCGTGGAAGTAGTGGCAGCCCATAGATGGCACATGTGTCGGGCAACAAAGATGGACAGACAAATCGGACTGCTAGCTCGATTTCACCCATTTTCTTTAGTCCACTGGGTAGAAGCGCCAAAAGAGGGTAGGAATTAGTATACACCTTGTTACTCTCCAATGTGGACACCCGAATCCTAACCTTCCCAATCCGATAATCAGCCTTTTCTTCTCCTGAGTCTGACAACATCATTCGCCAATTGTCAAAAACTCCAACTGTGAGCACGGTGCATGGGTCATAAACCTGCCACGTATATTGCTCATTCCACCTAGGATCAAAACTATCAGTAATGGTTCGAGTTCGAACCCATTTCTTTCCATACTTGGCGACACAATAAGCATCAGTGGACCCTTTGATTCCAAACTTGGATTTCATGGGAAGGAGGTTGCGGGCCCCTAGAATACCTAGCTCCAAGATCCCTATAGGAGGCTTCCAGAGCTGCTTGGCAGTTGGGCGGTAATCACTGCAGACATGAGCAGCTTCATCGAGCACATGATACCCTCCCTCCAAACACAGCCTCAAAAGTACCCTTCCACCGCCTCCACCATCACCAACCCCATCGAGGTTGAGCCATTTGGGTGGTATGTGACGCTCATCTAAGCGTTGCTGAATGGAGCCGACAGGAATAATAGCATGTCCTAAAAGCATAGGATCTTTAGGAGTCCTGTCCTCGACTAACACAATCAAGTGGTCCTCCAAGGGTTCTCCAGCAATAAGAATCAAGTCTTCATTCCAATGAACGGCTGCCCCTCCTCCGTGGGGGTGTGTGCTCATACTTCCCCGCTTTGTTCTAACCGACTGAAAGCCTAACTGTGCCTTAACCCGAATATCAGGTGCTGTGAGAGGAGGAAGATTAGCAGGCATGGGAAGCTCCTGAGACTCGACAATTGTGACCCGCAGGTACCACAACTTAGGGGATTGATACACCTTAGAACGGGTATAAGCCACGGTGGGCTGTTGTGGAGGAGAGTCAGAAGTCCAGGCTTCAGGGAAAGCATCATCTGCTTGAGTACCAATCCAAACAGCAAGCTGTACATCTCCTGAGACACAAACACCCTCCCCACCTTCAAGTTTGTACCACTGTGGGGCGAGGGGACTGTCAGGTGGATCCCGAACAGGAACGTCAGAGAGATCGAAGCAAACACCACCTAAGAATCTATCGGGAGAAGACGAGTCCCATATTGAAATTTCAAGGGTTCCAGTGATGGAGGAGAGTGCAAAGACCTGCTGCCATTCGGGATTCTCTGGGGATTCCCCTGGACGGTAGGAGGATGCTGGTTTAGAGCAAATGGAATCAGTAGATGTTCTGATCTTTACGAATGGGGTTTCATTGTTGGGATTGAGTCCACGAGCTTTAAATATCCGCACGAACAAGTATTGCATGGGCTCCACCAAGTCCAATGCTGATATCTTTTCTTTATCTGATGCAAATTTGCCGGAGATGACGCGTGGAGCATATTCTCCTGCACCAACTGGTGGGGGAGGGTTTGTTTCTTTATGAAGCATACGCCTTACCAGTTCTGGTGGGAGTTGAGGCTGAGGCTGGTATTGATGATCTGAAGGTGGTGGATAACCATAACCATAACCATAACCATGACCGTCGTGGTGATGGACAACTGTTTCTGTTGTGTTAATTGGTGGATGTTGAGGAGGTTCCTCTGCCATATCATTGTTGTGTATTGGTGGGGGAGCCATTTCATGGACAACTCTTCCTGCGACATCATGATCTTCCTTCCTCTGTTCTGGTGGTACCTCAGCGTACTCAGGCGGTGGGGGAGCACCTGCACAGTCTTCTGGTTGGAATTGGTGAGAAGGTGGAGGAGCATTGTTATTAAATAAGCTGTTGTTGTTGTTGTTGTCAACATCAACATCAGCATCATCATAATAATAAATCCTCAAACCAATCTCTCCCTTAATCCAGCTAAAAACACTCTTCTTCTCCAAAGGGAAGTATACTAAGCCTTCATCACCTCTCTTTGAAAATTGGGATCCGTACAACTTGACCCTTCCCAAAAAATGATTCTTCCGGGCAGCACCTGGTGGAGACATTCGTTTATCATGATAAACTTCTACATTCAACTCCTCAAAATCCATGGTATTTGGATCAGAAACAAAGAATTCCAAGGGTTCATTCCAGCACGGGTTGAGGTCCCGGTGTTTGGTACAAGTGCGCTTCCTTTGCCCATCAAAGTCTACAACCACATATGGACTCGAGCTCCCTTGACCGTCCTTTGGGAGTAAGTCTCGAGCATCTATCACTTCCACTATCAATTTCCGAACAACCCTTGCTCCCTCACCCTCTGTAATAGGCTGTGCTGCTGCTGCTGCTGGTGAAGAGCTCATGCCTTCATTGTGGTATACATATGACTCCTCTTTTTTTTTTTTTTTTTTTTGGGGGGGGGGGGGGTGTGGGGGGGTGGGGGGTGGGTGGGGGGGGGGGGGGGGGGGGGGGGTCGGGGTGGGGTTGTGTGGGGGGGTGGTGTGTGGTGGGGTGAGGGGGGGGGGGGGGGGTGGGGCGTCGTTGTTTAGGGTGGTTGGTTTGTGGTTGGTGGGTATGTTGGTGGGTGGGGGGTGGGGGGGGGTTGTTTTTTGGGTGTTTTGGTTGGGGGTGTTGGGTGGTGGGGGGGGTGGTTTTTGGTTTTTTTGTTTTTTTTTTGGGTTTTGTTTTGTTTGGGTTTTGGTTTTTTTTTTTTTTTTTTGTTTTGTTTGTGTGTGTTTTTGTTGTTTTGGTTTGTTTTTTTTTTTTTTTTTTTTTTTTTTTTTTGTTTTTTTGTTGTTTTTTTTTTGTTTCCTTGTTTTTTTGTCTTTTTTGTTTTTTTTTAGTTTGTTTTTTTTTTTTTTTTTTTTTTTTTTGTTGTTTGTTTTTTTTAGGGGGGTTTTTTTTTTGTTTTTTTTTTTTTTATTTTTTTTTTTTTTTTCTTTTTTGTTTTTTTTTTTTTTTTTGTTTTTTTTTTATTTTTTTTTTTTTTTTGTATGTGTTCTTTTTTTTTTTTTTTTTTTTTTTTTTTTTGTTTTTTTTTTTTGTTTTTTTTTTTTTTTCTTGTTTCTTTTTTAGTTTTTTTTTTTTTTGTTTTGTTTGTTTTTCTGTTGTTGTTTTTTTTCTTTTTTTTTTGTTTTTTTTATTTTTTTTTTTGTTTTTTTTTTTTTGTTTTTGTTTTTATTTTTTGTTTTTTTTTTTTTTTTTTTTTTTTTTTTTTCTTTTTTTTTTTTTTTTCTCTTTTTTTTTTTTTTTTTTTTTTTTTATTTTTGTTTTTCGTTTTTTTTTTTTTTTGTTTTTTTTTTTTTTTTTTTTTTTTTTTTTTTTTTTTTTTTTGTCTTTTTTTTGTTTTTTTTTTTTTTTTTTTTTTTTTTTTTTTTTTTTTTTTTTTGTTTTTTTTTTGTGTTTGTTTTTTTTTTTTCTTTTTTTTTTTTTTCCTTTTTCTTTTTTTGTTTTTTTTTTATTTTTTTTTGTTTTTTTTCTGTTTTGTTTTTTTTTTTTATTTGTTTCTTGTTTTTACTTTTTTTTTTTTTTTTTATTTTTCTTTTCTTGGGGGGGGGGGGGGTGGGCGGGGGGGGGTGTGTAGGGGGGGGGGGGGGGGGGGGGGTGTGTGGTGTGGTGTAGTGTAGTGTAGGGTAAAAAGACAGAATTGGCGTTGATAGCGGAGAGAACAAGCTGAAATGGAGTATAAGATTTAATGAGAAAAGAACAACTACTGTAATGGTTCTTTTTTGAAATCGATGAGTAAGTACCTTCCTACTGTATTAATATTATTATTATTATTATTATTATTATTATTATTATTAATGTTCCTTGTTTTGTTCTTGGGTTTGTTTCTATCTGATCTCCTGTTTTCCTGGGCTTGGGTTTCTAAAATGTGCAACGAACTGTGTTCAAAGTTGGGGTTGGTTGTTTTACCACTTTTTGTTTTCATTTCATTTCCCCGTATTTATTTTAGTTTAATTAATTCATCCCCTTAGGAGCAATAAAGAAGGGTGTCAGATTCTATTCTTGTAAACAACGTTTAATTTGGCTGTTGTCGTGGGTGGGTATTTGGACTTTCATTATACCAAGTTAAGTATGGAGTAATACTCTGTATAGTTGTATATAATTATTATTTTGTAGCTTCCCTGTTTTTTTGTTTTGTAAAAGGTTTCCTTTCCTTTTGTTTTATTATTATTATTATTATTATTATTATTATTATTATTATGTCAAATACTCAAACTCACTATTCCAATGTATTATATGGTTGATTACTATGATTAGCACACATTATAACAAATCAAATAAGACTATATTTTATGATGCGCATATAAAACTAGACAGAGTTAAAATATTCACGTGAATAGTGATAAAAGTCGATAGGTAACAAGTATGAGTAATAAAAACCGAAGGGAGTGTATCAAACCTCACAATCTAAAATATATAGTGCCAAAGAAATGCCAAGTTACTTCTACTCATACATGGATTGGCTGAGATCAGATGCAAAGCATATGATTCCATCTCAAAGTCTTTCGTTTTTGTCATGAAGATGATTTTGAATAAAGGTGTGTTTTTGTTCCAAGTGCAAAAAGGCATCTAATCTCCTTTATTTTGGCCATACATTAAGTTCCATTATTTTTTTTATGTACTGACTCATTGTCAAACACCTAAACTTTTTTGCTATAGGAATTAGGATCATATCATTTTCACCTGATATTGCCCTCATATATAGCACTAAACAAAGATGCTTCCCTTTTCGATCTTCTTGGTCTTATTTCCTTCAATTCATTCTTCTTGATCATACTAATGTACTATATGTCTATATGTATATGTATGAGACCTAATTGTGTAATAATTAACCTACCACTCTACCAGTATGATTATTCAATACCAGGCCAGCAGGCAGCAACTGAATTTGCAATTGCAATTTTAATTTTAATTTAATTTTAGTGGTCACTGGTCAGCAGAAAATTAGGTACTACGTACTCTTTGCATTATGTACCACTATATAAATATTGGTCCTAAAATGTCAATTTTTGTACCAAAATGCTCTATTATACTATTAGCTTTTTCGTCTCAAGTCTAGCTCCATATGTACATTTTGTATACATGTGTGTTCTGCTTAGCTTAAACTATTATGATTTTTGTGACTGTTATAAATTGTATAGCTAACCTCTCATGGCCGGAAATATATGTATTGTCTTTGATTGTGGTTTGACACTTTTGAAGCTCTTAATAAACATTGCATTATGCATTAGCTAATATATAACACTGAGGGGTACGTTAAGGACTTTGTGAAAGCTTCATCCTTACACATTCCATCTGTACTTTTCACCTCAAATCTCAAATTAAAGATGCTTCTACATACTCATAAATAATAAAACCTTTTTCTTACTATTGTTTATTAGGAATCAGATGCTATAAAACTGGTAAAGGAACATGGTATAATCTTATTTTCTTTAAACTCCCTTGCATTCGAAAAACTTCTTAAAATATCTTTATTAGCATCTTTCAAAGTAACATTCGAACAAATGTTGCTTTTGAAGCATTAATAACTTAGTTGTGTGTGTGTGTTGAGAAAAGGATTGTCAACTGATATGCGTCATTAGCATCATTTGATTAACATGTTGACATGCTAAAGTATTGCACGTATAAGTCCATAATTTAATTTGTTTACACAATCGTTCTATCGCATTTAGATCAATTAGGACTAAATTAACCAAATCTTGATCATTTTACAGGTGGTATTCTCATAGCAAACATTACAAATTATGAGGGGGTAGATATAGATAAATCATTTGGAAGGAGGTAACGGGTGGAACTTTTGAGACAAGAAGACTCCAAGTGTAAATGATAGAAGGGAAGCAATGAGAATCCCTTTGTTCTCAATGATCTTGAAGATAACAGATGTCTGTGAAATACTGTTATCTCCTCGGTTTGAGGTCTCATACCCTTGATCACGACCATTATTTTGCTTCTGATCCTTGGTTTTAGGCTGTTTAGAACTTTTGTCATTGTTATTTAAAGTAGTATTGGTATTGGGTTCTTGATTCCCCTCTTCGGAGTAACAACGTGAAGCTAGGTCCTCATCCGCTTGAGCCTTTTCCGTGGTTTCACTGCTTGAAGTAGCAAGACTGTTAGCAGGTATGTGGTTGTTCTTGGTGTTGTCACTGCTTGAAGCAGGGCTCTCATCATATTCTTGTTGTATTTTCCCCTTGTTGTCTCTGTTTTCAGCAATTAGACTCTGATCAACTTTGCTTTTCTCCTCTTCATCCTCCTCCTCCTTGGTGTTGTTGGTGTCCTTGCTTGAATCTGAAGCAGGTTTCTCAAGGTCTTTTGCTACCTTGGCCTTGGGGATGCTTACTTTCAATGTATCTCCTTCGAATACTGTATTGATTCTCTTGATGTCTCCATCTTCTGGCACATTGAAGCTCTTTTTAAAATACACTTGTTTTTCCTCCCCTATTCTCCTCCTTCCACTAACTACCATGATCCCAGATTCCTCAACATTAAATTTGATGTCATCTTTCTCAAATCCTTACAATCACAATCCAACATGATATAAGTACTTTAAGTCACGCTCATTTCCTCATTAAAATAAAAATAAATATATAAACACAAGGATAATGATGAACAATACATAATTATCTCATATTGCAATATTTTTATTTGGACATTATATATTACAAATTAACTACCATATGCTTTCATAACATATATATATATATATATATAGTGGGTGTGTTTTAATTAAGTTATAACTATATAAATGAGTCAATAAGCTAGCATGAGGAACTTTCACATTGTTTGTGGGCGCAACAGAAATTTGAATTGCTTATATTGTGTTACCTGGGAGATCAACTAGGAGATGATGGAATTCAGGATACTGAGTCCACCCTGAAGAGGGGATAATTTCTTCTTCTTTCAAACGAGGAATGGGTGGTCTGTTTCGCATGGTCCATAGCGGTCTTCTGAAATCTGCCATTATCTTAAAAAAAAAAAAAAAAAAAAAAAAAAAACCCCCTGAATTAAAACAAACCGTGCTGATTTACCTCTCTGGTGATTTAGCTCTATTCAATCTACACATAAGTTACTACTTATGATTGATGATGATGAATATTTCTGGTATGTTATATACTTATATATAGTACTAGCTAATACCAAACGGAAATTTAAGGCTCCAAAGGACAATGGTATCTGAGCACTTGGAACAAACATGCTCTAATTCAAGAGAAGGCTTTACTTGTGGGTTACATGAATTGCTTTATACCAAGTTTTTGGTGTTGGACTTTAATACGAGTACTTGCTCTTTTGCTAGGAAAAGAGATGCATCATGTATGATTCTTTGCCTTTTTTTCCCCCCCTTGTACTTCTTAGTTCAGCTACCAGCACATACATTTCCTCTGTTCACAGTTTTCATACCATTTACTATTTTATTCCATTTAAGGATGGTGCATCATGAAACTCCATTGATCAAGGTAGTTATGCTATCCAAAATCAAAATCAAGAGTTCATTTCTTTTAAATATATTTCGGAAGAAGTAAACAATAGTTTTTTCGCTATTCCAGAATATTGATGGCGTATTAAACCCTGTTTAGCTGCTCACGATCCCTATTTTTACCATACAAGCACCCTGTAAAAAATTTGGCTTTTTTTAGGACTCCACAAACTCCTAAAATTATGAGTTATAGCCTTTGGGCCCCATTTTTTTCACCCTATCTTTTTACCACGTATTCTAGGTCACCACAGGACTCCCAGTGATTGGTTTCGGCCTTTGAAAATGTATTAACATCCCTCTTTCGGAGATATTTCGGAAGAAGTAAAAAAAGTTATTTCGCTCTTGAAACCTTCTTATTGCCTTTTCAACCCCGATTACCTACTTAGGGCCTGTTTACTTCAGGTGAAAACAGTTGAGCTGAATTGAACTGAACTGAACTGATTGGAGCTGAGCTAAACTGAAAGTTTTTTATGAAGGATTAATGAGTAACAAAATAAAAGAAGAGCCGAATTGAACTGAATTGAACGGAGCCGAACTGAACGGATTTTAAGTTGAAGTAAACAGGCCCTTAGAGTCCCTATTTTGCCCATATGGATAACCTCTAAAATTTCTGGCAAATTCCCGTCAGCACGCTCCTTGTGCCCACATAGCTCACTCACGAGCTGATAACCCAATTAGCTAATACGCTTCTCTTGTATCTAGCTCCCCAAATGTTCGTCCCTGATGAATGATGTAGTGCGTCGAACATGTCCCATTAGTCCTTAGCACTCAAACCCCGAGTACCACATACTTGTGCTCAAGTTATCCCCACACACTAACCCTCTCTAAGTTTGTCGAAGATGTTTGTTTGAAGTAACACAATAGAACACACAAGTGGTAGAGTGAATTAAACTCTATTAAGCTAATTAAAAAATGCAACACTTAATTGCTTACAAGGTGAATATTGCCTTTGCTTTTTTGCCTCTAAAGGGCTGTCCAGCCCGTCTCGTTTTCACCCTATTTTTTTACCACGTGTTCTTGGTCATCGCAAGACTCCCGATAATCAAATTTTGCCTCTTTTGGAGATATTTCGGAAAAAGTAAACATTAGCTTTTTCGCCCTCTCGGGACCTTCTTATGCCTTTTTAAACCCGATTAGCTACTCAAGTTCCCTATTTTTGACTATACATGTACCCTGTAAAAAAATTGGTAATTTTTTCCGAGAACTTGGAACCTTCGAAAACTGTGATTTAAAACCTTTGTTTTCAGCCTTTGGAAGCCTTTCTCGGGCTATTATTCTTTTGTGACCCATTTTCCACGATTTCTGGGTGTCGAAAGGTCTCCCCACGATCGATTTCATAATATATTAAAAAAACAAAAACTTATTGTTAACCCTATTTCAAAAAAGAAATTGGAAAGAAGGCCACACTAGTCATTTTTGCTTTTAAAGGACCTTCTTATGATCTTTTTCAATCCTTGGCAATTTGGGCGTTGTGTAAGTTTTTTTTATTAATTTCTTTTCTAAGACTCCAAAACCTCTGAAAACTATGACTTAGGGCTTGTTTACTTCAACTAAAACACCTGAACTGATTGAAGCTGAACTGAACTGAACTGAAAGTGAATTTTTTTATGAAGGATCAATGAGTAGCACAATAAAAGAAGAGCTGAACTGATTTGAAGCTGAAATAAACAGGCCCTTATAACTTTTGTTTTCAGCTTCTAAAAGCTTTCCCTGGCTCAGACTTGTTTCCACCCTATTTTTGTACCACGATTTTTGGGTGTCGCAAGTTCTCTCCATGATCAATTTCATACTCAAAAAACTTGTTATCACTTCTCTTTAATAGATATTTCGAAAAAAGGGCCACACTAGTCTTTTTTTTTTTCTCATAAGAACTTATTATGGTCTTTTATTTCCAAGGGCCTCTTTTTACTTTATGGGCAAATGGGCATCGTCTAATGTTTTTGTCAATGTTTTTCCCCATAACACAAAATCGTTGAAAATTTTAACGTACAACATTCGTTTTTGGCCTTTGGAGGGCCTTTTCGGGCTGTTTTGTTTCCGCTCTGTTTTTATTAGTCAAAATTGATGGAAAAAATCTCAACTTTCACCGATCTGCTTAAATTAATCCCAACTTTAATAAATCCCATTATAATCCGATGTTCGACAAAATCTTCTCAAAATGCACCAAATGACTTATAACCTGTTTAGCAGGTTATAATTCATGTATTATCATCATCATCCCTTATCCTCACCTCTCATCATCATTATCATTATACCTCACCTTTTATCATCACCATCATCATCCCTCACCCTCTTCAATTTCTTCATCCTCACCACCTCTGCACATCATCATCCTTACCACCACCATCTCCCTCTTCTCATCACCACCATCAACCTAAATGACCACATAAACATCGCCATCACGATCACTACCCTCTTATTCTCACCACCATCACCATCATCCTTATCGTCACCCAAACCAAAACGACCACCCATAACCCAAAATCACACTCGCAACCCATAACCCAAATAGTGACCACGACCACCACCACCGAAAAACTCAAAGATCCCAAATCAAAACCCCATACGCATGAACCTCAAACCCCAAAATTGAACTTGACTCTAATGATACCAAGGCTTCCCTTATCCAAATTCACCGCAAAATCATGTATTTCGATTCCACCGCCTTGAAATTCCACCGCAACCAATTCAATTAATGGGAAAAACTTAAATTGGTTTGATTATCCGAATTAGGACGATGAAAGCATGCATCTTTGGGTGGCGTTTTGGATGGTGGTTGGGTACTTTAAGGGTGGTGTCAGGGTATGTTCTTCGAGGGCGGGGGAGTGGGTTTTTGAGGGGGAGGGGAAAGGGCTAAGGCTTACGAGGGAGGAGGAGAGGTGGCAAGGGTGGGGGGACAGGCGGCAAGGGGAGGCGATCCAGATGGTAGGGTGTCTGGGCGGTGGAGGCTTCGCGGGTGGTGACGTTTTATATTAAAGGTTGCCAAAGGTGGTAGTGGAGGTGGTTGTCGATTTTTAATTTTTTAATTTGTTCAATAATTAAAGTAGTTAAAGTATAATTACAGGATTAGAGGCTAATTAAGTGAAATTAACCTATAAATATTCACATATACCTGTTGTAACAGGTTACCATTAAAAATGGTGCATTTTGAGAAGATTTTGTCCAATATCGGATTATAATGGGATTTATTATAGTTGGGATTAATTTAAGCAGGTTGGTGAAAGTTGGGATTTTTCCCATATTATGGGTGACCGCAGGCAAGACTCCTCGGTCCACAATCATTTTTAGACTTTAAAACTTGTTATCGTTGAACACTCTATCTTAGATATTTTGGAAGAAAGTCACACTCTTCAGAAATGTTCATTTTCGGTTGACTTAAATTACTAGATTCATTTTCGACTCCGTCTTGTTTTCGTATTGTCTTTTTCAAATGTGTTGCAAGTGACTGCTTACTGCATAACTCTCTATAATCGATTTCGTACAATTAAAACTTGTTGTTAGCTCTCTTTTAGAGCTATAAGAAAAACAAAGTGAAATAAAATAAAATGAATATAAATTCAAAAATTTTCCTTCTTAAAAAAATACTTGTTAAAACACTAAATAGTTAAATTATTATTCATCAGAAAATATTGGTTTAATTTAAGAGAATATATTAGCGAAATTTCTAATTCAAAAACAAGGTATTAAAAGAGTGAAGAGTAGGCACACTAGATTCTTTGGAGTGGAAACCACCCCTTTTCAATCCAACGACAGAGGAATAAGCAAATTTAGAAGAAAAAATTAAAAAAAAAAAAAAAAAAAAAAAAAAAAACAATTGTCAATGTATGATATGGGTAAGAATAGTTATGACCAAATGTAGGTGCCATGAATAAAAAAAAAATGGTGGGATATTCAAGTTGAATATATCATGTGTGGTCTTGGAACATGGAATCAGATATTCAGTGATGCCAAATATCTAGAGAAATTATACAGCTAAAAGTGGAGCAAACGATGCGCTACATAAATGCATCACCACAATTTATTTATTTATTTATTTATTTATTTATTTTATAATTCAATGGTTTTTGTAAATAAGTGTTCGCCTGTCTTGTCTCTCTGCTTTCCATTTCCCCTCCATCCCCTGTTTTAGAATTTCTTCACAATGCTTTTATACATTCATTTTTTTATTTTTTTTTATTTACTAGAATTGAAATATTCAGTACTGAGGGATTGGACTCATCTTTAGATTAAAAACAAAATAATAATAATAATACATATTTATTACAAAGATAAAATCAAAACGGCTAATTAATATAGGCCGGCCAGCTAGGGGGGAATAATAAGCAAGAATGAGGACAATAATCACAGTGGTTATATTGTTTTTGTTTAAATTAGTCACAATCATCCCATTTCATGTAGAGGCTAATATTGGAGATTATGACGATCATTGGAAAATTCGAGAGCAGGCTGCGAAAACAAATGCCGCTAAGGCCTACAATACCGATCCACACGGTGTCACTAGCAACGTTAACAATCAAGTTCAAAAGTATGTTTATTTCAATTCATACAATATCATCCATGCATGGAGCTATTCAACCAACTATATATGTAGATTAAGCGTTTGCATGCATTTATTTTACATTTATGTGTGTGATTGTAGAGGACTAACTAAATTAAATTTCATTGATATCCAAAAATAAAAAAGTACATACAGGGACATGGAAAGGAGCAACAACATATATTCAAGAAGAGGGCTACGGAAATATGATGGTCCTTGCCTAGCTGCAAACCCTATAGACCGGTGTTGGAGATGTCATGAGAATTGGTCAAACAATCGTCAAAAACTTGCTGATTGTGTGCTTGGATTTGGGCACAAGACCATTGGGGGCAAAAAGGGGAAAATGTATCAAGTTGTCGATGACTCCGACAATGACCTATTAAACCCAAAGCCAGGTACCCTACGACATGCAGTGATCCAAGATGGACCTCTTTGGATTACGTTCAAGCATGGGATGGTGATTAAGCTCAAGGAAGAGTTGCTAGTGTCTAGCAACAAGACCATTGATGGGCGTGGAGGCCACGTACACATTGCTGGTGGTGCTGGGATAATGCTTCAATTTGTGGATAATGTTATCATACATAATGTGCATATACATGATATTAAGACGGGAAGTGGAGGGTTTATTAGGGATTCAGTTAACCATTATGGTTTTAGGACAGCTAGTGATGGCGATGGAATATCCATATTTGGATCTACAAATATATGGATTGATCACGTATCTATGTCTAATTGTATGGATGGCTTGATTGATGCAATTGAAGCTTCTACTGCCATCACCATCTCCAATTGCCATTTCACTGATCACAATGATGTAAGATACCAGAGCTGACCCGTGTGTGTGCTTGTGGAACATTGCATGCTGTGTGATACATATTATTTTTATGACAAACTAATTGTGATATGTAACATAAAATATATATATATATATATATATATATATATATATATATATATGTAATGTTGTTTGGAGCAAGAGACAGCTCTACCCAGGATGAAATCATGCAAATCACGATAGCCTTCAATCACTTTGGTAAGCGTTTGATACAGAGAATGCCCAGATGCAGATATGGATTCTTTCATGTTCTCAACAATGACTACACTCACTGGGAAATGTATGCCATTGGTGGAAGCCAACATCCTACAATCATTAGTCAAGGCAATCGCTTCATTGCCCCGCCTAATATCTTTGCTAAAGAGGTAGTGTTCATTTTTAATTTGAATTGATGAGTACGTATATATATATATATATATATATATATATATGTAAGCTTGATCTAATGTTTTAATCGATTTGTAACAATAATAATGAAAATGAAAATTAATTAGGTAACCAAGAGGGAATATTCACCATACAACGTGTGGAAGGATTGGTTATGGACGTCAGATGATGATATAATGCTGAATGGAGCATTCTTTAATGAATCAGGAGATAAATCGAAGAAGTTCTCATACACAAGACAAGATATGATTAAAGCTAAACCAGGAAGTTATGTTAAGCGTCTCACACGCTTTGCTGGTGCTCTTAACTGTAAAGAAGATAAACCATGCTGATGCGCAGAAGGATTGAACATTTGAACCATGCATGCTGCGCTACTGCTGCTGTTAATATCTTTTCATATATATATATATGAATATATCCTCTTTAATTGCTTCTGGTTTAGACCAACCATTATGGGGAATGAAAGACGTGTAATTGTAAACAACACCTACAAATTCTTTCAGTTTTTGTAATCCTTGTTGCTCATTGCAGCAAATAGAAAGGAAACAAATCAATGTTATTCAGCTTACCCATTCTTTATACAAATTTTACTACACTGAACATTTTCATACTATACCTCAAATGTATATAATATATTCATACATACCATGATACCTTTTTTTTTTTATTATTTGATCTGAAACGACTAAAATGTACTATCAATCAAACTCACACTCAAAATTCACTCATTTAAATTGGACTGAATATTAAAAAATTAGTTTAAAAGTGCACAGCCTACTCCTTTGACCTGTAAATAGGACAAATTTCGCCCTTTGTGATAATTAATAATTAGTAAGGTGCCACCACCCATAATTGCTAAGATAAAAAGATGTCATGAATCAATGTTAATGCAATGTACTACTACTTCATCCATGTCAAACGAAATGCATCACTTTTAGAATTAACAACTCCTCGGCAATCTTAGGAGATGAAACTTCGTGTACACGTACACTAAGTGTTGTGACTCTTTCATTACTCCGTAGTTGTTTTAGATGGACCTATTCTTTCTTCCATTTTTTAATAATAAAATGTAATTGAATTATTTTGACTGCTTATCATATTTGGTGTATGCGGTGTCCTACAATCACCAAGTATTTGTATAATGGTTCTCAAACGATATAATTGGACCATTTGACAAGAAAAATACACAGAATTTATTACCCCAAAATTAGGATGCATCCCAATTAATTTGATAAACCTATATATAGAAATATTAAAGCATAACTTTCAAGCGTTAGTAAAAGCAACATGTTAGTGATAATAAGAGCATTAAAGTTACTCTTTACATAATTACATTCATACACAGTAGATATTAACTTGATGGAACATAATATTAGCATTCTCTTTGTGAGGGCACAGTTTACAATACTCTACTCATAGAATTATTAAAGAGTGCCTGTATAAATATGAGTATGACCAATATTACTTTTCCAACTTTATTGTAGTTTGCCTTTTAGGTGCTTACATATATCCTTTCACAGTTTTCTAAAAATAACTTACAAAAATAAATTTTTGTAGTCAAATATAAGAAAAAATTAGAAAAATCATATCATTAATGCGTAACTAAACATAAAAATGATTCAGACAAAATCTGTTATATATGATCATGTTTGTCTAAGGTATATGAAGTCAGACTAAATCAAAAGATCCAATTAAATATATTGATACATTTTGTATTTACATAGTTGAATCGTAGCAACTAAAATAGTACAAAGGGAGTATATAATATTTGATCCCGCAATCTTTGTCATACAAATCTCAAAAAAATACCATTAGATTCACCTATGATACCATTTTATAAACCAATTTCAAACTCTAAAGATAAAATTTGTACATCTAATATCACTAAGATAAAATATTAAATACAAAAATTTACAATTTTTCTATACAGCTAAACACCTAATAATGCATTGTTCTCTCATACGGAGTATCATAATACCTCCATCACTTATTATTATGTTTCACGTCTGCAACTGCTAAATGCTAATAAGCAAAGGAAAATGTGATTTTCTACCAACTAAATGAGCACCACACAACCAACACATTTTACTTTAGAGAAGTCAATTTGGGGTCAAATTGGGTGATTGTTGATCTAAATAAACTAATCTGAAAATAATTTGGTAGGTAAATCGAATTGAAGTGAAAGCAACTCGAACCGAAATTGACTATATTGAATTCAAAATTATCATCATCTTCATCGTTATTGTTATTACTACTACTATAACAGTATAACCTACTAAATTTGATTGTTTTTATTTTTAAACTAATTGGGTATAAAACTTGTATATTCAAAAATTGAAACTGAATTCGCCAGACATAAAAGCAAATCAATTGAAACTGACTTAATTGAAGATGAGCTTAAACGTTTGCATATAACTAACTGCTGAATTGATAGTGTTATTTTACTTGGGAGAACCTTATTTTAATATTCTAATGTTCAACCGGCTGGTTATAAAAAATTATACAAGGAAATAGGCCACATCCCTTCCGGGGACAAAACAAGGGAAAATGGCAAACTAACTACAAAAAATATTCTTGACATCAATCCTCCTGTACATCAAGTCCTCCTATACGTTGCCGCTTCCTATCAAAAACAGCTCTGAACGACTCTTGCTCAGCACGTAGCCTCTCTTGAAACATGCTATGCTTTTTTGTCTCCCTAGATTTTTCCACTTTTGCTTCTTCCTCAGATAATGGTTGGGATAATGGGTTCGACTTCTGAGAAAATTTAAACAATAATGCTTAATACTTGAAGCATGCCAACTATATAATGTCAGATACAACACCATACAATGATAATAATATGAGGATGAGGGCGATGAAGATGGCAAGGCATTCCTTACCACTCCCCTCCCCTCACTTCGAATGATCCCTCGAAAGTACTCTATTAGGATAGGAGACCTATGGCAACCATGTCTCTTTCAAAAGATCTATAAGTTTATTTCTCAAGTATATAGGCCCTATGAGAAAGAAACTATAGTCATTTTGGAAATTTCCGCAGTTCAGTATTTTAGGCAAGATAACATATCAGAGTTTGGGGAGTTGTAATATGATCTACCAATACTTCACATGGTATAGGATTTATCAACTTTAACAAACCAACCAATCAATAACAACCTTATCCCCGTAATTGGAGTCAACTAGATGAACCAAAATTGATCATTATAGATTTTCCTCCATATATTTTCTAACTCCTTCCAATTCAACACAAACAATATTATATTGAAAAATATAGATATGATTTTGGCAAGTATGGGTATGATATAATCATACTAACAACCCTACTTTCCTACTCTTTCAAAATTCATGTTATTCATTCTCCAATTTTGATGCATGGGATTCCCTTGGTGCATGTTGTTTGCAGAATTGCAGATGATATTGTGTTGGTCGATGAATCAAAAGCACTTAAAAGCAAAGTGGAATTGTGGTGAACAACGTTGGAATCACAGGGTTTCAAGTGTTAAGTAGAAGTAGGGTTTCAAGTGTTGGGTTTCAAGTGTTAAGTAGAAGTAAGACAGAATATATGGAGTGTGTATTCAGTGGGACAAGGAACACAACGACAAGCTCAATTAGTTTGGATGGAAAGAGTGTCCAATGTTCTGATTTCTTTTGGTATTTAGGATCATTATCCAAAAGGATGGTGAAATGTACAGAGATGTGGATAACAAGATTAAATTGGGTTGGTTGAAGTGGAAGGAACTTCCAGTTTTTTAAGAGATCGGGATATGCCCAACAAAATTAGGATCGGGATATGACCGGTATTTAGGATCATTATCCAAAAGGATGGTGAATTGTATAGAGATGTGGACAACAACATCAAATTGGGTTGGTTGAAGTGGAAGGGAACTTCCGGTTTTTTATGAGAACGGGATATGCCCAACAAATTGAAGGGAAAATATTACCGCAAGGTCATTAGATTAGCATTGCTTTACGGGACCGAATGTTGGGCCTACATTAGGAGGAAATTGGGGGTTGCTTCTATTGAAGATAAATTGAGGGAAAACCGGCTAAGATAGTTTGGTCATATGAAACGAAGACAGAGCCGGTAAGGAGGTTTGAAGGATGGCAACAAGGATGGAGGAGAGGTAGATGAAATTTGCGAATCCTCATATTGATTTTATCTAGCCGACCCTAACTTAATTTGGGACTAAGGCTTTGTTGTTGTTGTTGTTAGGAGTCAAACACAACAAAAATTGAGACTCACCAGAAAAGAGGGAGGGGAGCAATGTTGAAAGAGGATTTGCTAGGTTGTTGCCATGAAAGAAAAGATGAAAGGAAAATAAATTGGGTGCAGTAAGAGCAATAATGTAAAGAGGAAAGGGTTTCTTTTTTTTTAGGTTTTTTAATCTTAATGCTGGGCTCTTATGGAAATCATCGACAATTAGCCAATTATTGATACGCCCTTAAATTATAATGAGAAAAGACAAACATGCCCTCCTTGAATTTGATGCAACATAGCTTTTTTTTTCCTTTTCAATGAGCTATTTTTCTTTATCGCTCTCTTCATCACATTTTTCTATTTCTCTCTCTTCCTATTACACTCACATATAACAAGACTAGGAGTTTGTGCAACTCAAATTGTTGTATCTAATTTGACACGGAATGAAGGAATGAAAACAAGCCTCAATCCAAAGGACTATAGGAGGCAGAATTTGAATCTGCGACTAATTGGAAACTAGCATAATCTTAATTGGAATCACCGCTCCCTTTTTGTTTGCTCTTTGTTTATCATTATCGAGAAACTAATCCCAACCAAACAGATATGGAACTATGGAAGCTATAATTGTCAACCACTAATACACCAAACAACCTTGGAAGCATTCAATAAATTAAGATAAGAAAAATATGAGGAAAACACACCAAGTTGTAGCCTGCACCAGGGCCGATGACTAAAGATAATAAATTTGCCTTCTTAACAGCGCCAATTGAAAAACCAGTACGTTTACCCTAAAAACAAACATCTTCAGTCAGTAAAGTATAACTAACAAAATTCAAGTCTTTAGATTTCTAATAATCTGTATTAGAGTTTAGCATAATTACACGACATGCAGCAAAATATGGAAGGAAATATACCAAGCATATAAACAAATTAACAACAAAACATTTGCTTTAAAAAAAATATATATGTTTACTACATATAATATAATATTAAATGTAGCAACCATATATTTGCACCGCAAACAATATTAAATTGATTTATCCTACTCATGAGTAAAGAGCTAGTTGTCACAGGTTTGAAGCAAAGCAAGAATCGCGGAAGGAATAAAGAAAAGGCATAAGCAACTCCTCAGAAATTTTTTAATTTACAATAAGCAATTTTGATGAAGGTAATGAATTTGAATGAATCTTGTCATGGCAATGCAACCCCAGCCTTCAGTGGCCATCAAAGCATCATGGAATCATCATTTCAATGGATAGTATTGATTTTGACATACAAACCATGTGACACAGAATTATCTTTTCGGACCACACAAAAAAAAAGACATTATACAATAAACCAGCAAAAGGGAAGAGCCTTGAGGAGTTGAGGGTAACCTAAAGTATATACTAGTCTACTGCTCACAAAGATAAAGTACATTAAACCAAAGAAAATTAGAATTCAGTTAATGGACAGAGAGGCAGACTTCTTAGTAAACTCTAGTCAGAGTATAAAGTTAGAAAGGTATATAAAATATGGAGAAACTACAGTCCCGCGATCAAAAAAAATCAGTAGTAAATACAATAGGACCACTTAACACAAACACGGAGTAAAAAAGTGGGACCACTATAACCACAGACAATTTCAGGTTCTAGCTTGTAATGCATAGAGTTATATAATGATGAAAGCAAAAATACCATACCTGATCAGCCCAGTGAACAGATTTACCTTCTCTCCAATATGTTTTGACCAATTCCGACGAAACATTTACCTTGCGCTTTAGAACCTCAGTTCTCTCATCAACATCATCATCTAAATTGTCTGACCACTTGCTACGTCCTAAATCTTTGACCTTTTCTGTTGGAATATCGAACTCAGCACCCAGTTTCCTCTCGTCCTTTTGCAAAACTGCGCATAAAGATCAGAACTTAACCACATATTGTTCCCTTCTAACATACAATTGATTACCACTTCCAAACTAAACATGATAGAAAATGCTTGCAAATCATAACTATTCAAGATATTTGAGAGCCTTTGAACATTTTCTAAGCCTATTATGGAAAATTGGAATTTTGCTCAAAAGAGGGTGTTTCACCTAACTTTGAATAAGATGGTTCGATGTTTAAGCATATAAGACGGAGACCTAGTAAGACACCATTAAGGAGACTAGAAGAGTGGCAATAAGATTGGTGGAGGAGAGGTGAAGGAAAACCTAACCAATCTTGGATGAGGGTGGTCTGTAGCGATATGGGGTTACTGGAGCTTGAGGAGAATCGAGCGTTAAACAAGAAAAAATAGAGAGAGAGAGAGAGGATTTCTGCACATGACTTTTGTGATTCCTTTAACCGATTCATGTCTAACCGAATCCCAATTATTACAAGCTTACTATTTTGTAGTTGTTTGTTGTTGTTTCTAGAGCCTAAAAGTTGAAACTAAGCACTATAATTGTAAAGGTGTTTCTGCTTTTTGAGGAACTCAAAAGAGCTATTACAGGGTTTAGAATAAGAAGCTCCAAATTGGGGTACCTAATAATCCTTACTCAGGGTTGTAATTGATGAAACTTGTAAAGTATTCATGTATCCCAGTGAAGTAAAAGGCAACGTTCACCATTTTCCTCTTCCCCTACTGTCATGAGCTGAATATCATGGATACCTACCCTTTGAGTTAACAAGAGATTAAGTGAAAATCCCCATAATGTAAGGCACAAATTAGAACAGAAAGGAAAACTTCATACCCAAAATCAAACCAAAGCTAAAGATATGGAGCCATCGTTCTCCCTCACCAGAAATTCCTCAAAAAATTGACAATACAACCAAATCTTTCAATTTACTATCTATCTGCCATCAAAAGTTTGCAAATGAAATATAAATCGTCTTAAAAGAACTTCAGTGGTAAAGATATGCACGTTGCCTTTGTGGTCCACAGCTTAGGTAACACATTTGGGAAGGTATTGTACCCATTTCGGACACTAAAGAGATTGGAATGTTATTTCAATTACTGTTGTTAAAACCTAGCAGATGGCAGAGTAATGGTTGTTTGGTGGCCTTCAATGAATCAAATGGTATTTGTGAAGGTGTGGGTAGAGCAAAAGGGCGTGAGAAAAGATTTCCACAGCTTAATGTTAGCATGGTAGTACAGAAAATTCATATTAATTTGGAGACAGCTGAATCATACCACCAGGTTCAAGGATTCCAGCACATGTAACAACCTTCTCAACTCCTATCTCTTCGGACTTAAGAAAGCTTCCATCAACATCCCAATCTTCAGTGTCCATGTCAACCTGAAGCAAATTATAACAGAATTATGTGTATTAAACTACCAAAAATTAGTCCTTTAAGAAACTCATAACTATAAAACCTTCGGCCTTCCAAACCTCTCAAGCAGATAGAAAAGCAAAGGACGTGGTATTTTAAGAAAAAAAATTAAAAAGAAATAGTAGTTTATACTACCTCTTGTATATTGCTCTCCTTCAATACATCTCCTTGTAAAAGAGACTGTTAGAATTGCATTAAGAATATCATGTCAGAACAAACATGCACTTCATAAACTGAATTTTTGAAAGACTGATATCAAACAAATAGAAATATTTAAGCCATATAAAGGACCATAATATAACCTTAACATCTACTTGTAAGTACAATGACGGAGTATCTTCCCATTGTGCAGCCATCTTTTCAACATCAACCTGAGCAAAGCCATGAACATTCCGAGCAGTACAGCCCTAAGATTGTGCAAAAGGTATTAGAATTTGGAAAAGGTAATCAAGCCAAGAATTGATGATTAAATCGTTGAACTATGACCTCTACAAGATTTGCTAGTTCTGTTACCAACACCCCCCCCCACCACCCACCCCCACCCCACCCCACACAACGCACACGAAAACACATTTTTTACCTTTTTGTGTTGCTCATCTTAGTCGGCCCTTTCAACCGAGAAGAACATGTGTGTTTCAAAAGAATCTCAGAGAAAAAGAAAAGAGGAAGACAAGGAGCGGACTCAATATGACCTTTATTTAGAGAGAATCAACCGACATAGATGATGGAAGAAAGAAGAAAGAGAGGAGGGAGTAGAAAGAACCCCGCCCGGACTCTTTACCTCCATTTTGTATTTTCTTCATTTTATTATAAAAATAACAAGTCAAAGGTATAAAAGAACAAAGCATAGGTACAGTCACTTCACTTTGGACCAAAGAAGGCAAAATCATGATGATGTTTGAAAAATTGTCCTTTGAAACTTTTCAAATAGCAAAAACTTGAACACGTAATCGTGTCAAAACAATAGTCAACTTCGAAGAAAAATACATTGCGTGTATTGTTTTGTGGTAAAAAAATAGAACAAAAAAAAAAAATTACACCCCACTTATTCCTTACCAACACACGAAAAGAAGACCCCCATGAAAAATAAGACTGCCCCTCCAGTTGCTTTAGTTGCTATGGTTGTTTGCTATGATACTTTTTTATTTTGATGGTTTAGACCAAAAAGAGCGAAAAGACATTGAAGTCTCCTAATCTAAGCTTAGATTAAACAAAAATCCTGTAGGTTTGAAAAATAAGAATATAGAAAAATAAGGATGAAGTTATGAATAATAAGAACAATAATATTTAAACTTCGAAAAAAGGGACTCACCACTCAGCCTTGGTCCTGCGTATGGCGCTTTCAACACGAAAACTGACAAAACCCGAATTCTCTCTGAGTAAAAGTTAAAAACGAAGAAGAAAAGAAAAAAAAACCATCAGTGTCTAAAGATTAAAATACATTTCCAAATAGAAAGGTGATTAGAGCGGCGAATAGAAATATAGACAAGGAGCAGCTAGTAGTAGTAGTAGCTCACAAGTTCAAACTTGATAACAGGTTGTTTTTAACAAATAATAGATCAATATAAAATTCTGGGTTTTGCTTAGCATAGGGCAGCAAGAAGGATTATCAAAAAACGAGCCTACCGATAGTGGGGCTTCTGGGAGGGAGTTGTTTTAGCAATCTAGTTGGATTTTCGGGGGTTTCACCTTTAGTAGTGGCGTTGAGCAGCATCAAGCCATCATAAAAAACTAGAAGCATAAAAAATTACAGCTCACAAACAGTCTTCAATACGGTTGCATGGTATGTTACCGTCTCAGCCTACTTAGCGGAAATATACCCTAGCAAAAAAGTGAAAAAGAACCACCACTTTAAGAGGATTTTTACAGTGATACTTATCTCATGCTCCAATCTACTTTTTTTATTCGGCTTAGACTACAGCGACCAGTTTAAGGCACAGGCGAAGAATTTGTGCCGGCCAAAGACAAAGAGTTTTAAGGCAACGCAGAGAAAGAAGGGACACCACCATGTTACGCATAAATAATTTTCTATGATCCCCACTGTGGACTTTTTCAATCACTCTGAACTTCTCGCAATGGACTCCTTTTGTCCAAACACCCAGTTGTCTAGGCCCATAATTCAAAGAAAAGTATTATCTGAATACGAAGATTAAAGAAATATTTAAATAATAAAAGAACATGTAATAGAGACAAAGCTTTTGCATCATAACTTGTGTTAAAAGATACGGAATATACCTTTGCTGACGTATGCCCACAACAGTGAGCAAAATCACTTAGACCCAGCAGAATTGCGGTCCATCCGACTTAAGAGAGATGGTTCCCTATACTATACACCGATATCAATGCGTGTCAATTAATTTTGGAGTGCTTGTCAGTGGGGGCCCATTGACACAACTGCGGATTCTAGATTTCAGCGGAAAATATGAAAGCAGTGCGACAGCACCGCATGACTACTTAAACTCACAACCAGATGTTAACAATTTGAATATATAAATTCCTGATTAAAATACAGGAAACAAACATACTACCAACACTTTTTTGCCGTATTTGTGATCTATCCCTATGCTTTTTCTAGAGAAACATTATAACAATAGATAACAAGAACATAACACAGAAGTGAAACACATAGAGCTAATTCCATACAAGAAGAATAAGTCATGCTATAGATTGAATATGAACAATCTAATAAGGACAAAACATTGTTTTGCTAGGATAATAATTGACCATACCAATTACAAAAGTAGAAGCGAAGGCACCCTCCTCCAGAGTCTTCTTGAAAGCTTTTAGCATACTTGATCTGAAGCCTGACTACAACAGTAGCTAGTAAAGATTTTCAAATACTTGTCAACTTAATAGTGGAGAAGATAAAATAGTGGATAATATCAACTTTATAGAATGCATCTATTGAATAAGCACAGCCAAAACAAAGACGGCTAAAATCTTCAATTTACTGCTTACCTCCTCCATTTCAGGTTCACATACCGTACTCCCAGACTCTCATGGTAAATTTCTTGCTCGCGCACATGTTTTAAAGCCTCGTTCTTACGATCTATATTAAACAACACAAGAAGATTGTTAGTAGACATGTCAAAATGAACCCAGTAAAAAAATAGAACAAAAATGAATTGAAACCTTGAAAACCATGAAGAGTTATTCTCGAAAGACAATTCAAACAGCAAAAAGATATTGACCATGTGAGGAACGAAAAATAGTTTTTAGAATTTGATTCACATAAGCCTTTCCAATACAAAAAGGGAATTTTATGGGAATAATCCCACCTTAGACTGATATTCTCATTTGATCCAACCTTTTATTAGCTTATCATAAACCCACATTTTAACCTCATTCTCATATTGGTCCGTGACAGGTTTATAGTTTATACATGCTTTAACCGGTTACACGAGTCAATAGAAAATGGCTCATTCTAATCGTATATTTTAAATAAACAAAATAAAAAAAACCACAACTTAATAAAAACAAAAAATAACATTATCATACACCCTCGCTCACTAAGACCACCCAACCACCAAGACTAATCCAGCAACACCATCATCCCATAAACCCTCACACTCCACCATCATAGCCAAAATCGACCAACACAACGACGCATTCAAGTATACAGCCATGAATTTGATAACGACCTACCAAACAAACCACAGCTAAAACTACAATTCAAATAAAACATTGTGCCGCAACCTCACCACAACCCAAACCCCACGACATAACACACACCGCCCCACTGGAGCAGTGACTAGCGACATGAGGGGGTGAGGTCAGAACCATATCTGAAGAATATTAAGGGTGGTGGTGGCAGAGAGAGAAGGAAGGATAGATATTTAGAGTAGTGGTGCACTGAGGAAGCAACGAGTTGAACTTGAAATAGTGTAAGGAGAGAAAAAAAAAAAAAAAAAAAAAAAAAAAAGAAAAACAGTAGCTATTATGACTTATAAGTATATTTAACTTTACCACCTATTTAGGGTATAAAATGTAAAATGAGACAAAATAGAACTTGAGGTCAAAAAGTGGATATAATAATGAATCAAAAGGTCAGACCAGGCTGAGCAATGAGTGAAAGATGGATTATTCCAATATAAATTTATAAACAAATATAGAAGTCTTAATTCACATCACATTCGCATTATGTCCAACAACCCCATCCATTTGAACTGGAAACTAAATACCTTGGTTCCTGAGACTTCTTCCCATGTGATTGATAGGTCCACAAATTCTTCATAAAAATGTTAAGTAAAACTAAAGGTATAGTGTCATACCGAGCTAGGATTTTGATCTAAGTAATATTTCTACATAAATTTTAAATCAAAGAGCATTCTTTGTCGATCCAAAAGTAGATAGCCAGTAACATACCTCTCAATTTCAGTCATAAAATAATCATCCATTGAATGAATTCTAGGGGCATTACACATGTTTGACCTTAAGTCACGTAAAAACTTTGCTAAGTAGCTCTTTCCACTCTGCGATACATTCATCAGTAGTATAACCAATGAGGAAGAATATTCTTCAGTTTTGGAAACAAGCTAATTTAGTTATATATTATATATATATTATATATATATATATATATATTATATATATATATATATATAGATATATAACTATAAAATAAGAACAGGCCACTGCGATATCATTGAGGGACACGTGTCAAGCACACAATCAAAACTCTCCCTCTAAAATGACATATGACATCATTTATAGAAAATAAAAATAATCCTGTCTAATACTGCCAAGCTTAGGAAATTGCTATAGCATTGCAATAAATGTGTTTTATTTTTTTCATAATGATGTTATATGGCCAATTTGGGAAACTAAAAACGAATATACTACACTATTTTTTTATCTCTTGTATAATTTCATATGAAACTATTCTCTTAAATATCATACTTTTTCAACATGTTCAATTTTTAATAATCATAACAAAATTTTAATGCTTAAAATTGTTAATGTTATCTTAATTTTTATTACTCCCCGTCTTTTTTTAAATACTACATTTTCCTTAAATGGAAATCCCAAAATACTGCTACATTACTTATTGGTAAGTAGAGTTCACATGTATCTTTACCTTATTGTCCTCATTTTTGTTTTTTTGCATCTTTAATCTTATGTACCTTCTAACTACTACTCACTAAAATTTAATCTCACTTTATCCTTTAACACATATAAACAGGTGGCTCCCGCATTAAAAAGACATGCATAAAACTTTGTTCCATCTCTCTATGTAGAGACTAAATTGGTACAGAGGGAGTATGTATTTTGTATTAATGTCTTTAAAATCGTGTATCACTCGGGTCCTAACCTAATTAAATATTTATATATCTAAAGTAGATATTTTTGGTTAAAACAACCAACCTACTTTTAGATTCTAAAAAACCTCGTGTCATACAATATAAACTCTATTGACTGGTTGATGTAGCGTTGAAAATGTTGATGAACCACTAAATTTTTGTGTTGTTCATCTCAATCTTTACATAATCTTCTTGTTTGATACAACAACCTTTGATGAGGGCATTCAAAGTTCAAAACTAGGACTCCAAATTACCATGTCTTTTGCAAAGGAAAATGGCAGATTATCAATATGTTTGCATAGACAACAGAGAACTAGATTATGCGAAAAAGAAGATATGTTGATGTCTACCAGAATTGTGTATATTTTAAAAAAAAAAAAAAAAAAATGCTACACTGCTACATGAAGCATTAGGCTTGTAGATGTAACCACACCAGCATACGAATTGGTAACAAAAGTACTTAATAAAGTAGGTGGCATGACCTCAATAAAATCGAATCCTAAATTAAGACCAATAGCAAAGTTGATGAAGAAGAGAACATAGGATCAGGGAAGAGGGGCAGTGACAAAAATACCTGGTAAACCTCGCAGAGTATAAAACAAAAGGATGACGAGATGTGCGATGAGGTGGCTTGAATAAGTGAACAGCGTCAACTATAGGCGGGTTATCAGGGAAGTTATGGTTTAATGTTTGACAATCTCCAAGAAACTTACCAGGTGAAGTTAAAGTGGGTTGATGATCTGGAGAAAAAAAATTAAGTTTAGAATGACAGGACATAAAAAAAAGCACATTGTTTGCTTTTCCCGCGAAAAAAACACTAGAGTGAAACAATGGCTACAAAGATGTTTAGAGTTAGCAGTAAAAGGAACATTAATAAAGTGAGGTTCCAGTATTTGAGAATAATAACATGGTTCAGCAGGAAGCATATTAAATAGATTAGAATAGGATAGTATTATAATTATAATATAAATGTTGGAAAAGAAAAAAAAAAAAAAAAAAAAAGATCCAGACCACCACTGGAAAGACGGGGCCATGAGGTGTATGAATAATGTGGGCTACGGATGTGTTAGACAAGAGGAACGGGAAACAATGAAGATGGATGAGTGTAGATGGAGAAGATAAATGGTAGGGACAGGTGGATCAAAGGGAGAGGTGGAGGAGGAGAAGGTGGAAGTGGAGGTGGGGGTGGAGGTGGAGGTGGAGGTGAGGTGGATCAAAACGCGGGGTTGGGTAAGGAGGAGGAGGAGGCCTAAATTCAAAAGGTGGTGCGTGGAGAGAGGAGAAAAAATAATCATAATTGTATCTGGTATGATCAGGAAAGGAAAGGATGGATAGCTTCAGAGTAGTAGTGATGGATGTTGGGGTTGGGATAGGGATACCATTGTTTGAATGCATATATAAGCTTGGATGAGCATTTCCATAGTTAGACTGATGAGGAGGAGGTGGTGGTGGTGTGGTGGCGGTGGTGGAGGAGGTTGGGGATAAGTTGTAATTGTTGATCTAAACTCGGCGTCGGGGATCCATGATCACCCAACCAACTCAATCTTCTTCACCATCCATTTCGGATCATCCAACCTTAATCTCTTAGGACGGGATTAGGATTAAATTAGGTTTCTATCCAAAGCACCTGAGGTTCACTACTGATCCAGATGGGGCCGGCGGCGGCCGGGAGGGGTGGCCCCCCTGAGAAAATGGTCTATTTCCCAAGTTCGATCCTGACATACCCTGCAACCTAAATAACAAATCACAGACTCACAAACTCTTTATAAATTTTTATCTTACCTGCTTCAATGGAGAACTCAGTTTCGTCACAACCAACAAACACAACAGGATGAACCTCACAACTTACAAACATTTAATCACCTTTATTTTTATTTTTTTTTTCTAAATAAACTAACCAACCTCATTTGATCATATCTTATTTGTTATATTACAAACAAAAACACACCTAGCAGCCGTTGTTTGGCAAAATAGTTATTGCCGTCAGCATAGTTTTTTAGTAGCAATTAGTTTTTCTGCTATGATAGTATGAAAACTATGGTTGCTTGAACAAACACAAACAAATCTTTGAAAGATCATCTTACGAGTAAGATTTTAATTATAAAAACATTTCTTTAACTTTTTTCCCTTTTGTCTAATAATATGTTGACTTTACCAATAAGACCGTTTTATTTAATTTTTTTTAATCACGCATCGTACAAATTACGACCCCCATTTATATTACCAACTAGCAATTTAGCCCGGGCGATGTCCTAGATCAATTTTAATTACCAAATACGTTATACTCAGATATTTTTAAAATTTATTTTTATTATCTTTTTCGTAAATTTTGGCTCGTGTAAATTGTTAAAGATTATTTTTCCATGGTAAGTTGTAAAGTTAAAATAAACCTTCATTTTGGGGGGGGAATGAAAATAACAATTATTGGACACTTGGAATTAGAGAATGTGTTAGCACTAGTCTTTTAAAGATGTACATATTTGGCAAGTACTTTTACTTACATGTATCATATAGCTACTGCACTTTATCATATTTTACTGTAAACAAATATCAACAAAATCGGAGGGGATTGATGGTGTGTACTTACATTTCATTCAAAGGTCACGAGATCAATTTTTCGTTGTAACATGTTGTGTGGATGCTACTATGTACGTAGGAATTTGAAAGGGGTTGTCGCGAACCTATTAAAAATAACCTTCACATACATCAACTAATGTAGATAGGGAAATAAGGATCGATCCACAGGAAAACACCGATTTTTTTACTAATTTACAAATCTATTCTTGACAAGGAGTCTTTGAATTGAGAATTTGTTAATAAACTACTACTACTAATCATCAAACGGAAATTGAGGAAACTTTACCAAATTAATTAAAGCCTAGGACAATGGATCCCTATGAACTAATTCAACGAAACCGAACAACAACGAGTAATAAGTTCAAGCAATTACTAGACTAAAGCACACTAATTCTTTCGAATTAGTCACCTCAGAACTCATCTAATGGCTCTTGCACAATTAAATTCATTCTGCCTATTACCCAATGACTAATAACGGATTATAGTAAACAACAAACAGGATATAGTAAAAACCATGAACTAATTAACACTACACAATTCCATCAAGGGTGTGTTCATAGTTCACCTAAGCCCTAGTTATTAGACTACCAGACATATTCAAAAGAAGAAGAGCAATGACAATAATAAATCGAAACATGAACATGATGAAGAAATTTGAGTTATGACTTTAAAGCATAAATTAAATTAAAGATTAAAAACAAACGTGGAAAAAAATTTGATTGGTTGAATTAAAAGTAAAGGATAACACAAGGACTTTCAAGGAACCAAATAAATTTATGCTGAAAATTAATATTGATGTGTGTCCATCGGCCCAAATAAACTTGGGTAATTATTCACAAGCCATAAAACCCAAGAAAAATAAGAAAAAACCAATACGGAGAATTGCCAACCGATTGGTGAAATCCGTCAGATCGAACACACCGACGAGTGAAAATCATCCAAAAGAAATTTTGCCCGCAGCTTGGGCGAAATTCGTTCGATCGGGCGCGATCAGTGTTTTTCTAGATTAAAGCTTAGAAAAATTAGTTAAAATCCGCCCGATCGAGCACAATGTCGAATGAGCTTTCCTTGACAATTCTTGGTGGAAGTTTTTGCTAAGTAAGAAGCGCCCGAGTGGTCAGACGAAAACCGCCCGATCGGGCCCAAAGCTTGTTTCCTTTCTTCAAAGCTCACAGAATTAAGTACAAATGGCCGACACTTGGGTGAAATCCGCTCAATCGGATCATACCACAAATGATCATTTGCGCCACAGTCACGATCGATCAACTCGTCTCCAAATGCCTCGGGACATTATAGCAGCATAGTTTTCCCAAATACTATGCGGGTATCGGTCAATGACTCTCAGCTCAGTTTGTGATCTCCAAGCTTTGCTTCAAAATTAATGTAAAACCACTGAAAACCGGCAAAACTTCATTTAAAGCCGCAAACAGACTAGATTTATTAATATTAGCACAAATAGCTCATAGGAGTAACTTTAGAAACAAAAATCAACCGAAAATTAGGGAAAAAAAAGCATACAAAACACAATTATCATAAAATATCCTTATAAAAATTGCACATTACTCATCTTTCCCCTTGAAAAAACAGGGGAATAAGCAGCCAAAAACACAACCTACACCAAAGTCCAAAATAAGGAAAAATTAGCATACAAAAAAAAATATCAGACTTGAATTCCAAATTTTATAGATTACTTTCATCCAATTAAACTTGATTGTTTGTCACTCAACATTTCAAGTAACTATAAAAATACAAAACACCCCAAGAACAATCTTGCAAAAAGTATTAAAGAATCCTTAAATTAATTAAACTCCATCAAAAAATAGATATTTAGGATGAATATAAATGTCTGTGTTTAATTTCAAACACTCGTACAAACATTTTC
>PYUH01000017.1:2077810-2098875 GCA_016808085.1 Suaeda aralocaspica | reverse complement strand
CACACACGCACACGCAAACACATTATTTTTACCTTTTTGTGTTGCTCCTTAGTCGGCCCTTTCAACCGAAAGAAGCAGTGCTTTTTCAAAGAATTCAAGAAGAGAAAGAAAAGAGGAAGAAAGAGCGGACTCTTTACCTATGTTATATTCTTCATTTTATTAAAAATAACAAGTCAGGTAAAAGACAAGCCATAGGTACAGTCACTTCACTTTGGACCAAAGAGGCAAAATCATGAAACTTTTCACATAGACATAACTTGAACACGTACTCGTGTCTAACAATAGCACTCGAATACATGTAACAAAACTAGAACAAAAAAAATTAACACGAAGAATGAAAATTAAGTTGCTAGATACTTTAGAGTTTAGACAAAAGACATGAAGTCTAAACAATATAATTAAAAATAAATGAATAATAAGAACAATAATAAACTTCCGAAAGGTACTCACTGCTGGATCCTTGTATGGCGCTTCCAACACGTAAACTTCATAACCCGATCTCTGAGTAAAAAAGAAGAAAAACCAATCAGTTAAAGATTAAAATACCATTTCAAATATGAAAGAGTGATTAGCAGCAATAGAAATATAAGACAAGGAGCAGCTAGTAGCTCCACAGTCAACTTTGATAACAAGGTTTAACAAATAGCATCAATATAAAATTCTGGTGCTTAGCATAGGGCAGCAAGATATACAAAAAAGAGCCTAGTGGGTTAGCATCAAGCCATAAACATAAAATTATAGTCTTCATTGATGATCCAATATTAGATTACAGCAAAGAACCTTAGGGATTACAGATTATCAGCAAACTATATCTAGAGACAAGTTAAGCAAGGCCAAAAGAGACCACGATAGCAAACTGACCCACATGGACTTTTCCCTTCTGAACTTTGAGGATCCTTTGCCAGACCCATAAAGAACATGTAATAGAGAACAAAAGCTGGCATAACTTGTTTAAAAGAGACGGAATATACCTTTGCAGTTGCCCAAAACTGAGCAAAATCAGCTACCCGCAGATTGCGGTCATCCACTAAGAAGAGGCACAACATATCAGCGACAAATGGGTCAATTGCCATTGAAAACTGCATCTGATGTCAGCGAATATGAAAGCAGTGCGACAGCACCGCATGACTACTTAAACTCACAACCAGATTTAACAATTGAAATATATAAATTCCTGATAAAATCAGGAACAATACCCAACCTATTTTTGGTGTATCTATCCCTATGCTTTTCTAGAGAACATATAACAAGATACATCTAATAACACAGAAAGTGAAACACATAGAGCTAATTCCATACAAGAAGAATAAGTCATGCTATAGATTGAATATGAAATCTAAATAAGGACAAAAACATTGTTTTGCTAGGATAATAATTGACCATACCAATTACAAAAGTGAAGGCACCCTCCTCAAGAGTCTTCTTGAAAGCTTTTAGCATACTTGATCTGTAAGCCTGTTACAACAGTAGCTAGTAAAGATTTTCAAAATACTTGTCAACTTAATAGTGGAGAAGATAAAATAGTGGATAATATCAACTTTATAGAATGCATCTATTGAATAAGCACAGCCAAAACAAAGACGGCTAAAATCTTCAATTTACTGCATTACCTCCTCCATTTCAGGTTCATACCGATACTCCAAGACCTTCTTCATGGTAAATTTCTTGCCTCGCGCACATGATTTTAAAGCCTCGTTCTCATCGATCTATATAACAACAAAGATTGTATGAGTAGACATGTCAAAACTGAACCCAGTAAAAAAAATGAACAAAAATGAATTGAAACCTTGAAAACCAATGAAGAGTTATCTTCGAAAGACAATTCAAACAGCAAAAAGATATTGACCATGTGAGGAACGAAAAATAGTTTTTAGAATTTGATTCTACATAAGCCTCTCCAATACAAAAAGGGAAATTTTATGGGAATAATCCCACCTTAGACTGATATTCTCATTTTGATCCAACCTTTTTATTAGCTTATCATAAACCCACATTTTAACCTCACTTCTCATATTGGTCCGTGACAGGTTTATAGTTTTATACATGCTTTAACCGGTTACACGAGTCAATAAGATAAATGGCTCATTCTAATTCGTTATATTTTAAATAAACAAAATAAAAAAAACCATCAACTTTAATAAAAACAAAAATCCCACTCTTATCATACACCCTCGCTCACTAACGACCACCCAACCACCAATGACTAATCCAGCAACACCATCACTTCCCATACACACCCTCAACACTCCACCATCATAGCCAAAATCCGACCAACACAACGACGCATTCAAGTATACAGCCATGAATTTGATAACGACCTACCATAAGCATAACCACAGCTAAAACTACAATTCAAATAAAACATTGTGCCGCACACCTCACCACAACCACAACCCACGAACTAACACCACGACCACCACTGGAGCAGTGACTAGCGGACAGTGAGGGGGTGAGGTCAGAACCATATCTGAAGAATATTTAAGGGTGGTGGTAGCAAGAGAAGGAAGAGATAGATATTAGAGTAGTGGTGCACTGAGGAAGCAACGAGTTGAACTTGAATAAGTGTAAAGGAAGAGAAAAAAAAAAAAAAAAAAAAAAAAAAAAAAAAAANAAAAAAAAAAAAAAGAAAAACAGTAGCTATTAATGAACTTATAAGTATTATTTAACTTTACCACCTATTTAGCGTATAAAATGTAAATGAGACCAAAATAGAACTTGAGGTCAAAAAGTGGGACTATAATAAGTTAATCAAAAGGTCAGACCAGACTGAGCAAATGAGTGAAAGATGGATTATTCCAATATAAATTTTCATACAAAATATAGAAGTCTTAATTCACATCACATTCGCATTATGTCCAACAACCCCATCAATTTGAACTGGAAACTAAATACCTTGGTTCCTGCACTTCTTCCCATGTGATTGATAGGTCCACAAACTTCTTCATAAAATGTTAAGTAAAACTAAAGGTATAGTTGTCATACCGAGCTAGGATTTTGATCTAAGTAATATTTCTACATTAAATTTTAAATCAAATTGAGCATTCTTTGTCGATCCAAAAGTAGATAGCCAGTAACATACCTTCTCAATTTCAGTCATAAAATAATCATCCATTGAATGAATTCTAGGGGCATTACCACCATGTTTGACCTCTAAGTCACGTAAAAACTTTGCTAAGTAGCTCTTTCCACTTCCTGCGATACATTCATCAGTAGTATAACCAATGAGGAAGAATATTCTTCAGTTTTGGAAACAAGCTTAAGTTTATAATATATATATATATATATATATATATATATATATATATATATATATATATAAATAAAAACACGACACAGGTGATATCATAGAGGCACNTGTCAAGCACACAATCAAAACTCTCCCTCTAAAATGACATATGACATCATTTATAGAAAATAAATAAATAATCCTGTCTAATAACTGCAAGCTTAGGAAATTGCTATAGCATTGCAATAAATGTGTTTTATTTTTTTCATAATGAATGTTATATGGCCAATTTGGGAAACTAAAAACGAATATTACTACACTATTTTTTTTATCTCTTGTATAATTTTCATATGAAACTATTCTCTTTAATATTTCTATACTTTTTCAACCATGTTCATATTTTTATATGAACATAAAAAATTTTAATGCTTAAAATTGTTAATGTGTATCTTAATTTTTATTACTCCCTCCGTCTTTTTTTAAATACTACATTTTCCTTAAATGGAAATCCCAAATTACTTGCTACATTACTTATTTTGGTAAGTAGAGTTCACATGTATCTTTACCTTATTGTCCTCATTTTTGTTATTTTGCATCTACTTAATCTTAATGTATCCTTCTAACTACTACTCAGCTAAAATTTAATCTCACTTTATCCTTTTAACACATAAATAAACAGGTGGCTCCCGCATTAAAAATGACATGCATAAAACTTTGTTCCATCTCTCTATGTAGAGACTAAATTGGTACAGAGGGAGTATGTATTTTGTTATTAATGTCTTTAAAATCGTGTATCACTCGGGTCCTAACCTAATTAATATATTTATATATCTAAAGTAGAATAATTTTTTGGTTAATAAACCAACCTACTTTTAGATTCTAAAAAACCTCGTGTCATACAATATAAACTCTATTTGACTGGTTGATGTAGCGTTGAAAATGTTGATGAACCACATAAATTTTTTGTGTGTTCATCTCAATCTTTACATTAATCTTTCTTTTGTTTGATACAACAACCTTTGATGAGAGCATTCAAAGTTCAAACTAGGACTCCAAATTTACCATGTCTTTTTGCAAAGGAAATTGGCAGATTAATCAATATGTTTGCATAGATCATACAGAGAACTAGCATTTATGCGAAAAAGAAGATATGTGATTGTCTTACCAGAATTTGTATATTTTTAAAAAAAAAAAAAAAAAAAAAATGCTAACACTGCTACATGAAGCATTAGGCTTGTAGATGTAACCACACCAGCATACGAATTGGTAACAAAAGTACTTAATAAAGTAGGTGGCATGACCTCAATAAAATCGAATCCTAAATTAAGACCAATAGCAAAGTTGATGAAGAAGAGAACATAGGATCAGGGAAGAAGGGGCAGTGACAAAAATACCTGGTAAACCTCGCAGTATAATAACAAAAGGATCTGGACGAGATGTTCGATGAGGTGGCTTGAATAAGTGAACAGCGTCAACTATAGGCGGGTTATCAGGGAAGTTATGGTTTAATGTTTGACAATCTCCAAGAAACTTACCAGGTGAAGTTAAAGTGGGTTGATGATCCTGGAGAAAAAAAATTAAGTTTAGAATGACAGGACATAAAAATAAAGCACATTGTTTAGCTTTTCCATGCCTGAAAAAAACACTAGAGTGAAACAATGGCTACAAGATGTTTAGAGTTTAGCAGTAAAAGGAACATATAATAAAGTGAGGTTCCAGTATTTGAGAATAATAACATGGTTCAGCAGGAAGCATATTTAAATAGATTAGAATAGTATAGTATTATAATTATAATTATAAATGTTGGAAAAGAAAAAAAAAAAAAAAGATAGACAGACTCACCACTGGAAAGACGGGGCCATGAGGTGTATGAATAAGTGGGGCTACGGATGTGTTAGACAGAGGAACGGGAAACAATGAAGATGAGAGTGTAGATGGAGAAGATAAATGGTAGTGGACAGGTGGATCAATAGGGAGAGGTGGAGGAGGAGAAGGTGGAAGTGGAGGTGGGGGTGGAGGTGGAGGTGGAGGTGGAGGTGGATCAAAACGCGGGTGTGGGTAAGGAGGAGGAGGAGGCCTAAATTCAAAAGGGTGTCGTGGAGAAGGAGAAACATAATCATAATTGTATCTGGTATGATCAGGAAAGGATGGATAGCTTCTAGAGTAGTAGTGATTGAATGTTGGGGTTGGGATAGGGATACCATTGTTTGAATGCATATATAAGCTTGGATGAGCATTTCCATAGTTAGACTGATGAGGAGGAGGTGGTGGTGGTGGTGGCGGTGGTGGAGGAGGTTGGGGATACAGTTGTAATTGTTGATCTAAACTCGGCGTCGGGGATCCATGATCACCAACCAACCTCAATCTTCTCTCACCATCCATATTCGGATCATCCAACCTTAATCTCTTAGGACTGGGATTAGGATTAAAATTAGGGTTTCTATTCCAATGCACCTGAGGTTCACTCTGATCCAAGATGGTCGCCGGCGGCGGCCGGGAGGGGTGGCCCCCCTGAGAAAATGGTCTATTTCCCAAGTTCGATCCTGACATACCCTGCAACCTAAATAACAAATCACAGACTCACAAACTCTTTATAAATTTATTCTTACCTGCTTCAATGGAGAACTCAGTTTTCGTCACAACCAACAAACACAAACAGGATGAACCTCACAACTTACAAACATTTTAATCACCTTTATTTTTATTTTTTTTTTCTAAAATAAACTAACCAACCTCATTTGATCATATCTTATTTGTTATATTACAAACAACACACCTAGCAGCCGTTTGTTTGGCAAAACTAGTTATTGCCGTCAGCCATAGTTTTTTAGTAGCAATTAGTTTTTCTGCATATGATAGCTATGAAAACTAATGGTTGCTTGAACAAACACAAACAAATCTTTGATAAGATCATCTTACGAGTAAGATTTTAATTATTAAAAACATTTTCTTTAACTTTTTTTCCCTTTTGTCTAATAATATGTTGACTTTACCAAATAAGACCGTTTTATTTAAATTTTTTTTAATCACGCATCGTACAAATTACGACCCCCATTTATATTACCAACTAGCAATTTAGCCCGGGCGATGTCCTAGATCAATTTTAATTACCAAATACGTTATACTCAGATATTTTTAAAATTTATTTTATTATCTTTTTCGTAAATTTTTGGCTCGTGTAAATTTGTTAAAGATTATTTTTCCATGGTAAGCTTGTAAAGTTAAAATAAACCTTCATTTTTGGGGGGAATGAAAATAACAATTATTGGACACTTGGAATTAGAGAATGTGTTAGCACTAGTCTTTTAAAGATGTACATATTTGTGCAAGTACTTTTACTTACATGTACTCATATAGCTACTGCACTTTATCATATTTTACTGTAAACAAATTATCAACAAAATCGGAGTGGATTGATGGTCGTGTACTTACATTTCATTTCAAAGGTCACGAGATCAATTTTTCGTTGTAACATGTTGTGTTGGATGCTACTATGTACGTAGGAATTTGAAAGGGGTAGTCGCGAACCTATTAAAAATAAACCTTCTACATACATCAACTAATGTAGATAGGGAAATAAGGATCGAATCCACAGGAAAACACCGATTTTTTTACTAATTCTACAAATCTATTCTGTTACAAGGAGTCTTTGAATTGAGAATTTGTTAATAAACTACTACTATAATTCAAACGGAAATTGAGGAAACTTTACCAAATTAATTAAAGCCTAGGACAATGGATCCCTATGAACTAATTCAACGAAACTGAACAACAACGAGTAATAAGTTCAAGCAATTACTAGACTAAAGCACACTAATTCTTTCGAATTTAGTCACCTTCAGAACTCATCTAATGGCTCTTGCACAATTAAATTCATTCTGCCTATTACCCAATGACTAATTAACAGGATTATAGTAAACAAACAAACAGGATTATAGTAAAAACCATGAACTAATTAACAACTACACAATTCCATCAAGGGTGTTCATAGTTCACCTAAGCCCTAGTTATTAGACTACTCAGACATATTCAAAAGAAGAGCAATGACAATAATAAATCGAAACATGAACATGATGAAGAAATTTGAGTTATGACTTAAAAGCATAAATTAAATTAAAGATTAAAAACAAAACGTGGAACAAATTTGATTGGTTGAATTAAAAGTTAAAGGATAACACAAGGACTTTCTAAGAGAACCATAAAATTTATGCTGAAAATTAATATTGATGTCGTGTCCATCGGCCCAAATAAACTTTGGGTAATTATTCACAAGCCTAAAAACCCAAGAAAAATAAGAAAAAACCCAATACGGAGAATTGCCCAACCGATTGGTGAATTCCGTCAGATCAGACACACTTGACGAGTGAAAATCATCCAAAAGAAATTTTGCCCGACTGCTTGGGCGAAATTCGTTCGATCGGGCGCGATCAGTGTTTTTCTCTAGATTAAAGCCTTAGAAAAAATTAAGTAAAATCCGCCCGATCGAGCACAATGTCGAATGAGCTTTCCTTGACAATCTCTGGTGGAAGTTTTTGCTAAGTAAGAAGCGCCCGAGTGGTCAGACGAAAACCGCCCGATCGGGCCCAAAGCTTGTTTCCTTTCTTCAAAGCTCACAGAATTTAAGTACAAACTGGCCGACTACTTGGGTGAAATCCGCTCAATCAGGATCATACCACAAATGCTCATTTTGCGCCACAGTCACGATCGATCAACTCGTCTCCAAATGCCCTCGGGACATATCATAGCAGCATAGTTTTCCCAAATACTATTGCGGGCTATCGGTCAATGACTCTCCAGCTCAGTTGTGATCTCCAAGCTTTGCTTCAAAATTAATGTAAAACCACTGAAAACCGGCAAAACTTCACTTAAAGCGCAAACAAGACTAGATTTATAAATATTAGCACAAATAGCTCATAGGAGCTAACTTTAGAAACAAAAATCAACCGAAAATTAGGGAAAAAAAAGCATACAAAACACAATTATCATAAAATATCATTATTAAAAATGTTCACAATACTCATCTTTCCCCTTGAAAAAACAGGGGAATAAGCAGCCAAATAAACACAACCTACACACAAAGTCCAAAATAAGGAAAAATTAGCATACAAAAAAAAAATATCAGACTTGAATTCCAACTCTCTTATAGATTACTTTCATCCAATTAAACTTGATTTGTTTGTCACTCACACTTTCACAAGTAACTCATAAAAATACAAAACACCCCAAGAACAACTACTGCAAAAAGTATTAAAGAATCCTTAAATTAATTAAACTCCATCAAAAAATAGTAATTTCAGGATGAATATAAATGTCTGTTTTATTCTCAAATACTACGTACAAAACTTCTGCAAGGAATTGGTGAGTAATTTAGTGGATTTTAGCGAAAAAAGAAGAGGAGAAAAAAAAGATAAATGGTGTAGCCATGGATAATGCGTGGAAGGAAGAGAAAGGACCAAGGAGGACAGAAGAATGCATGGGTAATGAAATGCTACAACTGACAACTAAACGATGTAAATTTTAACGTTTGTAAACAACTATCCAATCACTACTCTAATCTATTGTCTATACTTAACCAGCTACCTTGCCAAACACCTTCATTTTTTAGTTAGAGATTTGACATGGTCGAATCTCTAAATCTTACCTTAAAAGTTGTTCTCAAACACACCCAATTTTTGTATAACTATCTACGTACTATTTAACATATGAATTTTTTTTCCAGCTAAGTTGAACTTATATTTTGTGCTCAGAAAAGATTTTAAAACACTGTCAGATGGCAATTTTTTCTCGATTTACCACATATATATTTTTTTTGTGAATTAGTACCATAAATAAAAAATTATTTCCGAGTTAACACCTTAGATCATTTTTAAGCGTTGTTTTGCTTAAATTGTTGTTTGACTCCGGTAATTTGAAGCGTTCAATTTTTCTGTCGATAATCAAGGTGCCGGCGATTGATTTTTAGCCGACACAAAGGTGATGGGCTGTTGGCAATTGATTTTTCCGCCACCACATTGGAAATGACGGAAATTCAATTTGCTAACGACAAGCCGATGATATTTTGCAATAGTTTAAGGGTATATGGTAAAATATGTTATCACATTAAGAAAATTTTCTTTTATCCAATTGTTCTCATAGAAGCACAATAAAGTACGACGTCAATGAAGGACAATGATTACTTACCTGGAGTCACAAAAAATTGATTCAAATCCAAAAGAAGGGTAATTAGATGATGAATTTATAATTCGGAAAGAAGCGATGAGTACCATCGTCCAAGAATAGGGAGAGTGTGATTGCCAATTGTGTAGGTCGAAGAAGGCGAAGGGTGCGTTGAACAAACACAACACAATAGTGAGCAAATAGACACAATTCAAACACACGCAGTGCCTTAAACTAGTTGCCCTAATTACCCAAACTGAAACTCAAACTCAAACTCATTCACCTTGTCGTTCGTCCCTCTCTGAACAATCTCCGATAACCAAAATACAGCCAATCATTAAAAAAAAAAAAACACACACACACACACACAAAGTCGTGTGAAGTACATAATTGGGAGGGTTTGGTGTGAAAGATCCGATATTGAATTGGAAAATCATATTTGGGGATTTGATGGAAAAAGATTGAAAGATGGAGTTGCAGGGTTTATTGAAAATCATGGGAGGTAAAAAGCTATGATCTTTAGGGAAATCCCACCTTAATTAATTAGTTAGCCCTAAAACACAAACACAAAACCAGAAGTGAGGGTTGTGGATCTCCTCAGTCTCGCCGGGTATGGGTATGGGTATGGAGTCCCCGATCCACCCGTCAAATGGGGATGTTCATAATGTCAAACCAGCCTCTGATACTCAAACCACCGTCAAGAACACCCCTGAGGCTGAGGCTGAGGGTAGTCACCCAATTGACACTAACACTAATCATGTTGATGTTGATGTTGATGTTGATGTTGCTACTACTAGTGGTAGTAAGAGCAATACCACCACCACCAATAATAATAATAATAATAATAATAATAATGCAGTAGTAGTAGTTAGGCGAGAGAGGCCCACCCGGGCTTGCACTGCCCGTCCTGCGAAATATGTGGACCCTCCGGTGATTGAGCGCAGGCCGAGGCCGAGACCACGTCCCCCAAAGAAGGAGGAAGAAGTAGAAGAAGAAGAAGAAGAGGAAGTGGAAGAAGAGGATGAAGATGGAAAGGAGCAATGTAGTAAGATAGTGACTCCATTGCTGATTCCTCCTACTGCTGATCAATTGCCCCGTTGGAATTTGAGGTCCATGTGGGAGTTGGCTTCCATCCTTAATTTCTTGCATGTCAGTTATTTACCTATCCTATCCTATCCTTTCCTTTTTGTCTTTCTTGTTTTCGACCTTTACTTAATTAATTCATTTTATAGGTATTTAGGGAAGTCTTGAAAATTACAGTTGAGTTCAGTGCTGAGGAGTTGGAGTCTGCATTGCTTTATCCTAATACCACCCTCAGCGATATACATATCCCTTTGTTAAAGGTACCTTTCCTCTCCTTCCTTCTTTCTTTCTTTCTTAATGGTATGCTGCTAGTGTTGCGGATTCAACTTATTCTTTCAACCTCCTAGTGTTCCTCACTTTTAGTAGTCACAACCCTAACATTTTTGTTTGCTCCAACACACATTACACATGGACACATTCTTTATATAAGACTTTTAACTTTTTAGGCACTCTTATGCATCCCCATTGAATTTTTTACAAACTGTATTTTTTCATCAGCTGCCCTCTACGTTTTCTAAAATTCACCATTCATGGGGTACCGCTTAGGTTTTTTACAAAAAAAATCTTAGGATCCCATTAATGAGTAACGGAGTTAAGTTAATCGCTTTGTTTTAAAAGGCGAGAGGTGCACAAAAGCACAAAAGGGCTGTCAGCTTTGCGCCTAGGCCGCTTCCAAAATTAAAAAAATTAAAAAAAAAACCCAAGAGACGCGCTTCAGTGCGCCTCACAGTTGTGCTTCTGCTGCGCCTCAGTGCGCTTTTCAGGCCCCTATGCATTCTGAAGTGCCAATTCTGGCGCCTTGGTGCGTTTTGCGCCTAGGTGCGCGCTTTTAAAACTAAGGTTAATCGTTAAGTAAGCAAACTTAATTCTTCGTATACCCCTGAGGTATTAGATAATGACTCTTGTATTTTAACAATAAACATTTAAAAAATATAAAAATAATAATTTATAGGGAATGAAATTGAAGAATTGAAAGTAAAATTAGAGCTGATTACCAACATTAGCAGCTAAATTAGACTAGATTGCTTTACTTATGTTTCAAAGTTTGCTTTTTTTTTATAATTTTAGCTTTATTGCGTACTTTCCTCTTATGCGTGTTTCAATCTGCTCCCTTCCACCTCCTCATTCTTTTTCTCCATTAACAACATCATGGATTCTCTCTTTCGTGAACAATAGTACTCAAATCTCTCAACAATTTGTCATTCTTTTTCAAAACTGATCTCTTTCTCCAATTTCCCAATTCTACTCTTAAGCTCCCCCAATTCTTCTTCCTTATGCTTCGTCTCCAATTCTTCCTAATGCTTTGCCTCTAATTTGACATTTTCAATACCCAATTGTTAATTCTGCTTTTTTAGGATCTGATATTGGATCTCGAAATCCCTAATTATAGCCTTGTCTTTTGCGGCGTATTGGTGGTGAAGATCGTGGCGTCTGTAGCTTAATTCTGTGACTTGCCTCTCCATTTTGCCCGTCAATAGGAGCAATTCACCGTACTCTCATGCGTGAATATGCTAAAGTTGGATTGCTTCTGCCATTGTTGAATTGGAATTTTGAGTTGGGTGATGGTGTGTTACGTTGGCGGTTGAATTTTCAGGGAGGCGGTAGTTGAGTGTTTAGACGATGATGGGCTGGTGGTTTAACTTAAGACAAAGAAAAAGAAAAAACCCAATGGATAAAGAACAAAAGGTAACAAGGTATAATGATTTAATGGTTTGTTAACACCATTAGTATTGAGGGGTATTTGGTGCATTTTATAAACGCTCAGGGATACGTGGTGAATGTTGGAAATTGCTTGGTACTTGGTGAATTTTACAAATCCTCGAGGGTACTTGGTGAAAAAGCCGTTTTTTCAATCTGTTTCAAACTTTCAACAATCTTTTCCGTATACATATATTAGATATTTTGGATTTAGTATGCAGCCTTGTGTTTCTCTCTCTCTCTCTCTCTCTCTTCCATATTTAGTTTAATGTTGTCTAATTGCATTTTGGTACATGTAGCTGATCCCACTTTGGTATTAAAGCTTTGATTGACTTGTTGTCTAATTGCATGCTATTTGTTATTCCTTGATACTGCCAGGCAATTCCCCCAGTTACCCGAATGGCTTGTGGACATGAAACTTGGGTGACCGTGCTATGCAGAAAGTTGCGAGACTGGTGGCATTGGGTAATTGTCAATTTGCCATGCTTGGTTGTTTTTACTGACTGACATGCTGTCACATTGTCCCTACTAGATTGCCTTAATCTATTTTGAATTTGTTTTTATTGAAGGTTGCTGAAGGAGAGTTGCCTATAGTTGCTAATCATGGGTGAGTGTATTTGATTGCAGTAGGAGTTCTGTGTTTTCTAATGATTATGTCTTTAATAATACCACCTGTCAATTTGTCAATTTGTCAATTTGTAGGGCTGAGAATGATATGTACAAGACCCTTGATCCACGGGTGCGTGTGGTGATCCTTAAAGCCCTGTGTGACATTCGTGTTGAGGTATCACCATCACCTAATGGCAGTATGGCATGCTTTCTTATGCTTCATGTTGTCATAATGTCATCTGATTTCTAGTTTTGCATTTATGTTCATGTTGAATTGATGTATTGAATAATGTACCACGTTGTACTAAGAGGCATTATGTCAGTTATCAAAAATTTTCATATAACCTCTAGGTCTACTATTAACTTTTGTTGTTGTTCAACATTCTATACTTTTTCCAGTTCTGAGAGACTAAGACAACAGTCATGATTACCTTGCCCTATTATTTTGTTGTGACTTAATTTTTTTTGCGATCTATTCTCTTTAGCATCATTCTGTGTCTATTGGCTTCGTTGTAACATATCAATCAATCAAAGCCTTACTCCCATAGTCAAAGCCTTCGTTGTAACATATAATTTATTAAATTAATATATTTTCTGTGAATCCATGCTTGGCTGTAGAAGTTAGTTACAAAGATACTTACCTGTATTGGTCTTTTTATCTGAATTCTGCAGCAAGATGATATCAGGAGTTATATTGATAGTTCATTGAAACATGGTGCTCAGCTTTCAGCATTTCGAAAAGAGCGGATTGGCGGTGATTCACATGGAATTTCTTTTTGGTAGTACAGCAGATCTCTTATCCAAGTTTCATGCTGCAATTTTGAAAGGGAGAGAGAGTATAACTATTGATTTGAAAACAAACACAAATGATTTTTTATGCTGATTTCAAAGAATTCATGGTTGGTGTTAATCCTGCAGGTATGAAGATGACGAATTAGTTGGCCATAGGCTATATCGAGAGATCAGAAAGGTCGAAAAGAAGGTTGAAGTGAAAAAAGGAAAGATCAAGGGCTCTAATGTCCTTCCTAGCACTACATATGAATGGGAAGCAGTGGCAACTAATCTGGATGAATTCCTTGATGTTTCTGTATGTCATTCAATTTACTACTACATCTTCTCTTCTCTCGTAAAGGATATGGCTCTTTCCTGTATGGTTTTGTCAAAACTAAATATTCCTATTCCATTAAATGATGAATGCATCTTTAAGTATTTGCTGCTTATTTTGGGGAAAGCGTTATAGTATCAGTGGATGTGCAACACAATCAACTATTTATTCTCACTTCAGAAAAGCTTTTTTTGTTGATGTTGTCAGTAGTAATGGTTTTTAAGTTACCAATTTGTTATTGTGAGATCATCTATCATGGCTTGTACTATATACCTTCTATGTGAATAATATTTTGAAAGTTGGACCCCTCTTTTATTTTCCTTTTTTTTGGAGCTTTGAATGGTGACTTCTTTTTTGGAAGTTCCCCTTTATTATCATTTGTAGGTTTCTATTTGTTTGTTCTTCCATTCATTCTGTGACACATGCAATTGCCTTTACAAACGGTAATCTTACGTGTATTATTAATCCTTGCTCACAACTTGAAGATCTTGCTCTATAAACGTGCTAGTGTTCCTTGTGTGAACCTGCTTTATTTGTTGGGAGTTTGAGTTTTGAAATTCATTTGTTGAGATTTGAGTTATGTGATGCTTAATGCTTCCTTAATAGCACATTCTGCCCTTTCCCTTTTGCTTATTTCCCCCTTCGTTTTTCTTCTTTTATTTCTTCAGCATACCACCAGTTCCTTTATTCTTCGCTCTGGAAACTCTAGGTGAGGAATGAACCAAAATGATAGCTTTTGTTTTGCTCCTTCTGAACATATTTTCTCACTTCTTAATGGCTAGAAGTCTAGAAATCTTGTTAGAGTAGAAATATGTATATATCTATAGCAATTTTTTAAAAAGCAAAACAGAGATTTGAGAAATCTTAGAAAGTAGCGAGATATGAGCAATAGGGAGGGAACTCAATATCACATCACCGCATGTTGCAATAGATGCATTTGGTGATTGGGTGTAGAAGCACACAATCACTATAATGGTCTGTTTGGTAGGGTGTAAAATGTTTTCCTTGAAAACAACTTCCTTGTTTTATATTGTTTGGTTTGGAGTAAAACATTAAAATGTAAATTTGGGATGGAAAACCATTTTCCCCCAAAATTGGGAGGAAAACATTTTCCATCACAATGGAAAGGAATATTTCCTCACAATTAAAGTCTTTGATTTTCAATTCAACCAAACAATAAAAATTACTTAAAATGTAAAATCATTTAACATGCAACTAAACAACGGAAAACTTTATGAAAATGAGTTTTGCAATGTAAAATGTTTTTCATTCGAAAATGTTTTACGCCCTACCAAATGGACCCTAATTGAAAACTTCGTTTGAAAGATTCAAGGATGGGTGTTGGGTTAATTATAAAATTCAACTCATTATGACGCCACACCTCTAGTATTTATGTTGCTTCTTGGACTTGGGAATTGCTAAGGAAAGAGAAAGAAAACAGAAGGCGAGTATTGAAAATGAAATTTTGGGATAGGCGGGAAAGGTTACCATTCTGGAGCAAGGGGCTAAGGTGTGGCAGGGGGGTTGAGGGGATATTGTGTGTCTTTGGCTAGTTTCCTTTAGGACTGAAGTGCAATTGTTAGGATAAGAGAAGAATTTGTTGGTGTAGGTGAGGATTTTTGTTGGTCAACAATCCTTAAAACTTACCATTAATAGAAGCAACCCTTACCTTCTTATTAAAAACCTTATTCCTATTTTATCCTTTCTTGTATGCCCACACATCCAGCATGGCATGTGCATCTCAGCCATACTCATTTTATCATTGTTTTTTTCTTCTAATAATCTGATCTTAATTGTCGAATAGCCAAAAATAATCCACTTTTTGACTCGAAATCAACCTGAAAAAAGCAGATGTTCAAAAACTTCGGGTTTCGGTGTCACTTCACAATCATGTGAACCTTCTACAAAGAATCTTTCCCCAACACTCCAACAGTGAATTATAAATCTGTTTTAAATATGATGTTCATGTTTTTGTCTGCAGGAAAAGCTGTTCTCAAGCAAGAACAGAACAGAGGCATCTCTTGGAAAGAAGTTAAAGATTGATAAGCTTCCTGAGATTGAAAAGGTTCACAAGGTAACTACTGTTTGCTCCATGCTAATACTTACTTTCGCTGCTGTGTTCAACTTTGGACAATGGCTTCCACTTTCATGAATGAAAACTTTGTACTAGTTGCTTTAGATTAACCTATTGTGCTTATCCTCTACTGCCTGTTTGCTCTCTTCTCTGTCTCTCAACAGAGGAAAGAAAAATTGGTGAAAAAGCAACAACGGCAAGCTCTTCTTCTGGATAATTGCGTTAACATGGATGGGCTTGCTGGTGGCCGTTCCCTTCGGGATAGGAAACATGTTACTTACACTTTTGGTAAGAAATCTTTAAAATGCCATAACTAATTGCAAAACAGCAATAGTATCTGGCATTTGTAAACATATTAATTATTAAGAATGCTGTGATAGGATGAGTAGTATATCTCTTCATATCTCTCTTTCCCAGCAATTGCGCCAGTATATATTTGCTTTGTTTGGTTTGCAGGAAAGTTTTAATGGGGAGGGAGAGGGGGAGGGGGTGACTTATAAAATGCTTTTTTAGGTTGGAGGGGAGGGTGGGGGATGGAAAGGAAAGGGAGGAATAACTGAAACTTACAGTTTCCATCCAATCCTTTGTGAATTTGGAAAGATTTGGTTCATTAAGAGCAGAAGGAAAATTCTAATCCTTCTCTCCTCTCACACGATATCCAGATAAGAGATCACAATTCTCTCATGTTTAATTACTTCACTTTCCTTTGAGATCTTCCCATCTATAAACATAAAGGACCACACTGTTTAACTTTTGACCATAAAGTTTGTAATTTGTAAAACTATCTGGTGATATGTTGAGTTTGATACTTATGACCCAAATTAACTAAGTACACGTGTTGGTTTTTTGTATTGGAAGAAAACAACATACAGAACTAAACTTTAGTTAAGGTTGCTTGTTTTATGAGTTTACATGAGAGATTCTTTGAAGAAAGAGCTGTGTGCAAAAAGTTTAGTTGATCACCATGCTTTTAAAGGTGTGAATAGCTTAATTTTTCTTGAGGTGTGATTGTTTGGCTTCAGTTGGCTCTAAATATCTTGTGATATTACCAATAGTCTCCAATTTGTAATGATAAGTTTTTTTTTAATGTGATCCAGGATTCCTTCTTTTCATCTTCAACCTATGCTTTCACTCTATAGTCAAATAAAGGTTTTATTGAAAATGAATGAATGAGAATTAACTTTTTTTTTGGGAATTCGCATGCAGATGATTTTGATCGTTCAATCAATGAAGCTATCAAGGTTACCAAGTATGGAAAAATTTGGATTTTATATGCTAGTAAAAATTCTGGATGTAGAGTTGTCAAAAAAAAAATTGCTGATGTATTCTGACTGCTTAGTTTCTATATTTTTGCTTCTCTGATATCAGGCGCAAACAGCCTTCTCCAGAGCCGGGATGTAGAAGAGAAACTGCCAAACCCGAAGCATCTGACAACGGTAGATTGAATAGTTCTTCTCACGCTTTAAATGTGTCATTTAGTCCCCCATCTCCAGTTGATTATGATGAGATGGATGCAGACCTCAATTCTGAATCATTGGATCGCAGGTTAGTTTCTTCTTCCTTTTGTTTTTATTTTCTTTGGCAGAATTCTCCCCGTTGTTATCAATGTATTTTTAACAGCAATGATTTTGTTATCTAACGTTTTTCTAAAACTTGTGATGCCTAGTAACCGAAGGAGACAGAGACCTCAGCGATATTCAGAGAAAGAGTTTGTCGAAGCAATTTCAGACAATGAACAGGTATACTTTGACAGTGACGACGATATAGTTGGAGAAGCTGTTTATGATGACGAATATATGCAGCAGCGTAAACAGAAGAAGAGATTAACGAGCAGCTCTGATGGTGAAGGAGATGAGGAATATAATTGGAGCGAGGAAAACGGAGAAGATGAGGTGGAAGAAGAGGAAGAAGATTCACTGAGTGTCAGTGAAGATAGTGATCAGCCAAGAGGAAGGTTTAAAAAACCTGAGGGCCGGACCCGGAGAGGAGCTAAAATAAGGTCAGTTGATGATCTAGACTCGGGTTTGAGGCGTAGTAAACGGGCCACCAGGAATCGTATTGATTACCGGCAATATGAGATGTCCGAATCTGAAACTGAGACATTCTTGAAACATGGGAAGGCAAATGCTGCATCTGAGAGGCATTATGATGCAACTGATAATTTGGACTACTCCATGGAAAGTCAAGACTCAGATGAGGGCAATGAGGAAAGAGCAGTTGATGAGTCTACTCCTATGGTTGTCGACAAAGGTGAAAATGGACCTGTGACGAAATCTGAAAGTCCTAAGCAAGATGATTCCGAGGAGACCGGAGCAGCTAGAGGGTTTCTCGATCTTAATGAATTAGCACCTGGTTCAGGTTTTGATGATGGACCCAGTGCTTTGGCGAAGGATGAAGATCAGAAAGGTGAATAGATGGTTTATTTCTAAAAAAACCAGGGTTTTCAAGATTTCCCTTTTTTATCCTCTTTCCTTTCTAGGGTGGTTAGTTGTATCATATATGGATATTATGAGTTCATGGTCAAGCCCACGATTGTTTACAAGGAAATATTTGTGTACACTCAGTCACTCACTGTCGTTTTCCTCTGTAGCATACTTAGAGGAATTCCTAGTGAGCCATTTTATTTGGGATTTTACCACAGGATAGTGACACGCTGGATTTAAGTAGTCATCATTCAGAATTGGTATATTGATCCTAGAAGAGAGTTTGACAAAGATGGGCAAATTGTTGATCTTGATGAGTTTGTTTAGTGTACAATAGCTTTTTAACAAATCAGTATTTAAAGTCCCTAGATTAAAAGCCTTGTTCCTTAATTTTTGCTAATTGGAATGACTTTAGTATTGATTATGTAGTTATGTAGTCGGGTTGGGTGAGTTGGTTGATAAATTATGTGTTTTAATGAGGGAGCTGGGAAATTGTTGTTGTAGTTTAACCCTCCTGCTTAAGGGGGCTTATTCAGCTGCTGCTTTTGTAATTTTAAAGCCATATTACTTGTAATTCTTTTGCCCTGATGCTCCTTGTATAACATGCACATATGCCGGATTTCTCTCACCTATTTATCATTTGTTTCTCTTTCTTTTAGAAGAATAAATATATATATCTTTGTTTAACTTGGAAGTAATGTTCTTGGTAATTACTTGTATACGATAACTATTACTATGTTTATAAGATCCACATGCTCAAGCTTGTTTCTATAGTGTAAGTAACAACTCTTGTTGTCTTGATTGATCGTTAACTCGTTGGTTCACCTTTCCTTCCGACAATTACTTCTTGGTGTTGTCACATGGAAACAAATTTCCATTTTCCAATGGCCCTTGTCATGGCATTAGAAGCACTAAGATTCTCTCTTTAAAAAAATAATAATAATAATAATAAAACAGAGAGACTCAATTTGTGAGTGTCTTCATAGTTTTTCATTTCTTTAGTTTCTAATTCTATTCTCTCGTAAACAATCATTTTAGTTATTTTCAGCTCAGTTTTCATCAATTAATTCAGTTGTTTTCAGTAAATATGAACATATCCTTAATAGATTGTTGTAATTATATTGTTTTTCTGGTCTTACATTTATTATATTGATTACTGCATAATGGTATCGTGAATTCCCAAATTATTTGAATGATAAGTCATAAATTATGCAATCAATGCTTATTAGTAGCCTCTATAATTACATATAGCATTACAAGGCTACATGTAGAGTGCATTTAGTATTTGTATTTTACTATGCACTACTCCCTCCGTTCCTATTTGTTTGATACGCTTTAACTTGCACATATGCCAATGCAATTGTTTGACCTTAAATATCTTTTGTTGTGTATATATAAAAATTATAATAATTACATATTAATAACTTACTCATTGAGACGAATCATGCAAGACCCCATATGATTATATTATGTTTTATATATTGAAAAGAATTTAAAAGATTCTCCCACACTATGAATAGTGTCTGATTCCAAACGTATCAAACATTTATAAACGGAGGGAGTAGAATAAAAGGTTCTCTCAAAAATAAAAATAAATAAATAAAAGGTGGTAATAGAAAATAATAATAATAATAATAATAATAAATTGTGAGTTACCACCTTTTTAAAACCTTTTTGGAATACCCTCTCCCCCCCCTCCCGCCTCTCCTTTTTTTCTCTCCAATTTCTAATCTAAACCTTTTACTCCATCCTTTTATAAATGCAACCCTAAATCATAACAAAAACCATCTTCTTACTCTTTCTTCTTCTCCAAATCAACTCAATTTTCTTTTGGTAAAGTTTGGATTTTTGACAGATTGTGTAACTAATCTTCTTTTTTTTTCTGATTCGCGGTTGCCATTGTTGAACCATTTACAGAAAACCCAAAATCAACTTGAGGAACTAAAAAAAATGTCGACTAAAGAACAAAGCAACTGCAATTGATGAAGTTTAATGAAAAATTTAACTACCCTTTATAAACACACAATTGATTGAAACACAATTAATTGTCTTTGATTCCCAATTGCTAATTGGTATTTCTCTTGTGTTTTTATACAATATACTTTTTTTTTTTTGAAAAGGTGATGACTGGTAGGTTGGATGATTGATTTTGAATAAATGTTGGGTGAGTAAAATGAGTGGAGGATGAAGTGTAAGTATTAAAAAAATTACTTACAAAACATTTTTAATTGAGTCAAAGTTTAATTCTGGCAGTTTAACCGAAAAATTTTGTCAGAGGTCGTCATTAACAAAATAAATTTTTTAAAAGGTGGTAGTTGATAAATTTTTTTTATTAAAAGGTAGTAAATGACAAAAAAAAAAATTGTTAAAAGAGGGTAACTAACGATTTTTCATAATAATAATAATAATAATAACAATAATAATAATGAAATGATAAATAAAAGTAGGGGAAAATAGAAGAAAGAGAAAACCCTAATAATACCGAGTGGAGGCAGGGGCAGCCGTATTGGTGAAGGTCGTCCATTTCCCTTACAGATCTAGGCGTGTATCTGTGGTAGCAGGTTATTATTTAATAATTTATTTTTAATTTGCAACGCTATTAATATTGATTTGCGCGGTTGTCATATGTTTTGATTATGAATGGAATCTTTGTTATTGTTTTTTTTTTTTTTTTTTTTTAAAAAATTTAAG